>JAVDPK010001370.1:80248-90590 GCA_034780415.1 Cichlasoma orientale | reverse complement strand
TCTCTCTCTCTCTCTCTCTCACACACACACACACACACACACACACACACACACACACACACACACACACACACACAAAAGATTGCATAAAATATTCATAGGATTAATTAACATCATTTGTCTTGCTTGTATGGAGTGAAAGGTGTACAGAGGAACATGGATTTGAAACTTAAAGCCAATCCCTTGTCTTTCCTCCCTTTGCCTTCTCCTTCAGTCCAACACCTACCATCAAGTGGTTTAAGAAAGGTGGTGAGCTGCCAAGGCAGAAGGTGAGGTTTGAGAACTTCAACAAGACCCTGAAGATTATTAGTGTGTCAGAGGAGGATGCTGGGGAGTATGTGTGCATGGCAAACAATCACATAGGCACCATACGCCACTCCATCTTTGTTCAGGTTAAAGGTGAGTAGGTTATATTGACCATGTGCTTCTACAAATAAATGAACTTGTACTAACATGCTCTCCTTGTATCAAACAGCGGCCCCTTACTGGTTAGACAAGGCTTCAGACCTGGTGCTAGCCCCAGATGAAAATGGCCGCCTGGTGTGCCGGGCCAATGGCAACCCTAAACCTCACATCCAGTGGCTTGTCAATGGACAGCCTATTGAGAGTATGTAATCTTTCTTTATTATTGTCATACCAACTTTATTTTGTCAGAAATTAACTGGAGCAAAACTGACTAGACTCAAGTATGAAATATAGTGCAATGAAGTGTTATAAACATAAAACTTCAGATCAGATCGAATCAAATTTCTCCAGTATATACAGTGGCCATCATTATTCTTTTCTTTGGTTGTCTAATTGTCTACATCATCTAACCCTTTTCTTCTTCCTTCCTCCTCCTCCCAACTGCAGGCTCTCCCGCCAATCCAAACAGACAGGTGCTCGAAGACACCATCATCTTCCGCTCAGTGCAGATTGGAAGCAGCGCTGTGTACCAGTGTAACGCCTCCAATGAGCACGGCTATCTGTTGGCCAATGCCTTTGTCAACGTTCTCGGTGAGACACTGAAGTGGGAGCTTGATTTCAAAATGGAAACAGAACAGTAAAGCTATTAGCAATGTGTCCAGGGTGTGCTGTGGCTCACTGGTATCTGGACTGCTTTTTTTTTTAAACCTTAGCCAGAAGTGATCATTTTTGGGCAAACACATTGGCTGTTAAGGTATCAGCTGCTGTTAGCGAGCTTGGTTAACAAGCTGAATCCATAAGCACAAACCTCTGGCCTCTTCTACAAAACAAGCTGTAATATTTGTCCGATAAAAAAATGCTTCTGTGTTATGGTTAGTGGCATCTTTTTGACATGGGGAACATAATTTAAAAATATGGGTTATTCAGTTCAATTCAATTCTGTTTACATAGCACCACATCACAACAGTCGCCTCAAGGCACTTTATATTGTAAAACCCTACAATAATTATAGATAAAAGCCAACAGTCAAAACGACCCCCTATGAGCAAGCATTAGGCAAAAAACTCCCTTTAACAGGAAGAAACCTCCAGCAGAACCAGGCTCAGGGAGGGGCAGTCATCTGCCGCGACCAGTTGGGGCTGAGGGGAGAGAGCCAGAGATTAATAATAACTAATGATTAAACACAGAGTGAAGTATAAACAGTGTAATAAGAGGTGAATGAAGACTAAACACTCAGTGCATTATGGGAACCCCCCAGCAGCCTAGGCCTATTGCAGCATAACTAAGGGATGGTTCAGGGTCACCTGATCCAGCCCTAACTAGTGCCCATAGGGCCTAAAGCGCCCATTTTATTGATTGCTTAAGTGCTTTCTGGTTCTATTCACATGGGGGTCGGTAGTTTCGCAATGATTTGGCAGATTTTTATGCCGGATGATTGTTACACAACTCCAAGGGATTTTTTATCTCCTCTCAGAATCAAACCAGGGATGTTTTGCTTGTTAAGCAAAAAGTTAAAGTGCTGCACTATGGAGCCATTGACTGATGACTTGAAATGTAAATCACTTTGTTGGTTTTATAACTACAGAATATCTGAATATCTAAAATCACCACACATAAGTTAAAGACAACAGCTGTTCTGTGATTTTGGCTATATATGCATCTAAAATGATCACTTAGAATATATAAATATAGTTGAATATTCAGGTCCAGCTATCAACTGTCAACAGCTCTCAGCTGTTGCTAGATTTGTCAAGATCCCGATCTATAATAGGCATACGGTTTCAGAGCTCTAATGTGTAGCTGTCACCTAAAAAATAAACAGTAGCACAGTTAATGAACAATTAACTTGAATTAAAATGTTTGACAACTCTATGAGCTAAATCAAAATCAATGATTTTTGCGCAGCATTTATCATATATCTGATTTGCAACAGTGTTGTATTTTACTGTTATACTTACTTATTTACTGTTTTGCTTTTTGTAATATTTTGTGAAGCCTGGCTTAACAGAGAAAGTTGATAACCACTACCCATTCTCTCTGACTAGGGTCAGCTAAAACAAGGAAAACGTGGCTGTGTTCAACTTCATTCATTGTATTCCCCTTAGATTATTGTGAGATCCAAACAGATTGACTCATTGTGTTGTTCATTAGCAGAATTAATAGTTTTCAATGGCAATTTGTAGCTGCTCTTGGTACCAATAATAAAATAGAGAGTCTCGGACAGGTGCTTAAGCTTTATTTCTCATTTTTGCACTGTGAAAACGAAATTAACGAAATTATTTTTGAATTAATTTTTAAAAGTCGCCAGGCTGTCGGGGGCAATGCACGTTAAGCTACTTCAACACTGGCTTTATCCTTACAGCATAACTGTTGCTTGATGTACATTGCTTGAGATACATTTCATGCATTTTTTGAAGGTAAAATGTATCCACCTTACACAGGAACCTGCTGTGAAAAAGAAGTATTGATTTTAAATTTTAAGTTTTGCTAAAAGAATTATGATTGTTTGATTAAATTGTTAAAAATAAAAAGTCCTTGTAAGTCTGTGTAGGTGATAAAGCCTTGTGGAGGTGTAATCCACTGTCCTCTTCCTGCAGACATGCCTCCGAGGATGCTGGGCCCCAAAAATAAGCTAATAAAAGTCATCGAGAACAACCGCACCTTCCTAGACTGCCCGTTCTTTGGTTCTCCGTTACCGGAGCTACGCTGGTGAGCATCTAAAGTTTCTTTTGTTGTTGTTGAATCAGGAAATCTTACAACCCTCATTCATGTTTTCTGATAAACTGCCCTTGAACAAGGCAGTTTGTTGCAGTCAGCTTCAATATTCTATATTTTCAGCTTTCAATCATGTTTATGTGTTTTTGCTATGTGTAGGTTTAAGAACGGACAGGGCAGTGGGCTGGATGGAGGCCAATACCGCGTTTACATCAATGGTACCCTGGAGATAAAGCGAGCCCGAGCAGAGGATGAGGGAACCTACACCTGTGTGGCCAGCAGCATCATGGGCACAGCTGAAAACCAAGTTCGCTTAGAGGTCAAAGGTTAGACATTACATCACTGCAGCACACAGTAATTTTGAAGTGTCATGTCAAGACTAACGATGCAAACTTATTAAAAAACAATACATTTATCTCTCACACAGTGACAGTTGATATGAACTCAGCCTTGTTACCATTTAACAAGACATCATGTGCAGCCTGCATGATTCTCAGACATCTGCTTAAGCAGGTTTATGACCTCATACATGGATGCGTGTGTGTGTAAATTGAATTCTTTCCTTTTCTTGTGCCAAATACCTTGGACTGGGGGGGGGTTATATGCAAATCTCTTGCACCTTTTATTAAAGTGCCTCATCGTACAGTTTTATTTAAACTGCAGTGCTTCTTAGAATAAGAAGCATAATACAACTGTTGGAAAGAGAGAGAAAGAGAATATAGCATAAACAGGCGTACAGTCTTCTTAAATGAACTTTTGCTAAGAATGAAAAAAGATAGATTGTGTGTGTTTGGGTCAGTTAGCCTTAATTGGGACTTGATTGTGTGACATATCTGTGTAGATTCTCAGTCATCCAGGTCATGATGGTCTTAAGAGCACAAAAAACGATGACTGGACTTCTTGAAGTTTTTTCGAGAGGCTTCTTCACTTCTAAAACCAAGTGTGGAGCGTCCCAGATATTTAAACCCTTGTGTCGGTTGACTCACTTTTGATAATCTGCATCGTCACCTTTTTCAAGGTGGTTGGATGAAAGCTGAAACCTTCATGCTGATTTGCTCTGCTTCAGGGTGTGTTAGTTTAATAATCTTTATCGCTGTTTCTGTGGGTGTGATGACATCCACTATGGGCAGCTGTTACAAAATTGAACCTTTTGGCTAAGGTCAAAGGGCTACAAGAAGAAAGTGATCTGTTGCCTACAACAACTTGCACACTGTTAGACCACTGCCTTATTACCACATATTTTAAGTGCAATGAGGTTTCTTCAGACAAAAGCATGGATGTGTCATGGGCTCCCCAGCATCACCCATTGTAGCCAACCTTTACATGGAGGAAGTGGAAAGTAAAGCTCTTGGCTCCTTCAAAGGAATAGCACCTAACCACTGGTACACATATGTGGATGATACCTGGGTCAAAATCAAAACCCAAGAAGTAGAAGCCGTCACACCACCACATAAAAACATAAAGTTCACCAGGGAGGATATCAAAGATAATAGGTTAGCATTCCGAGACTGTGCCGTGGTCATTGAGGAACATGGAAGCCGTAACACTGAAATTTACCAGAAGCCCCCACACACAGACCAGTACCTGCTCTTTGACTCCCACCACCCACTGGAACACAAACTTTGGGTGATTGGGAACATGCAACACCAGCCAGAAAATGTTCCCTCTGAGGCAGAAGGGAAAGAAAAGGAATGTATAAATGTGTGTGTGTAAGAAAAGCTCTTAGAACATGTGGTTATCCCAGCTGGACCTTCATCAAATCAGCAAAGATGCCCAGGAAAGAATGTCACCAACAAGGCAGAAACAGAATGACAAATTGGAACAACAGTCATCCGTTATGTAGCAGGTTTGTCAGAGAAATTAAGGAGAATTTTCTCCAAGCATGTCATCCCAGTGTACTTCAGACCCAGCCACACCCTAAGACAAAAACTGGATCGTCCCAAGGACAAAACTCCCAGACACAAGCTGAGCAACATAGTGTTTGCTGTGCAGTGCAGTGAGGTGTGCTCAGACATCTACATTGGAGAACCCAAACAGCCACTCCATGAACACATAGAAGAACCACCTCAACAGGACAAGACTCAGGTGGACATCTGCACCTAAATGACAAAGGACACTCTTTTGAGGATGACAGATGGTTTGAAAGAGGAATCAAAGAGGCCATCTATGTCCACTGTGAACGGCCATCATTGAACAGAGATGGTGGCTTACGGCACCAGCTGTCAGCCTCCTGCATTGCTGTCTTGAGATCCCTTCAGGCACCTCAACCCCCACTCTTTACTTCACTGGACATGATAGGATGGGGCAATTTCTCACAGTGCTTTCACTGAAACCCTTGGTGGTAATGACCCACACCTTTTTTCACACCTTGGCTTATGTGATGCTGCACATGATCAATAGTGGGTCACTGACAACCCCCACTGGGGTTTAAATGTATGGGACTCTCCACCTTTTGGTTTTAGAAGTGAGGAAGCCTCTCGGATGAGAGGTGAAACATCTTCAAAAACCTTCAAGAAGTCCAGCCATCTTTTTTCAAGCTCTTAAGACGACTGTGTCACACTCCAGACCTTCCAGTTATATTCTAGGTGATTTATGTAATCGATTCCTCTTCATTCTAACTTTCACCCAGAGCCGACTCGCATAGTTCGGGCCCCCGAGCACCAGTCAGCTGTCAGGGGCTCTACAGCTCAATTCAATTGTAAGGTGAAGTCTGATCCCAGTCTTCCTGTCAGTGTGTCCTGGATGAAGGATGACAAGCCTCTCTATATGGGATGGAGGTAATGACCCCTGATTCTGGCCTTTTTTAACAACTCTCAATCTACTCCAATGTTTTATAGGGGGCCTACTGTGCTTTTCCTCACATCTTCTCAAATATGTAATATTACATTGTCAGATCTTTCTTTTAAAGATGGCCAAAATAATGAGGTAAATATATGTAAACATATGTCCCTTTGATCCCAAACTGGCTATAAGAGGGAGGAGGATAAAGAGACGATAGCTAAAACACCTGGTTTCAAACAGAGGATGATAGTGTAAGTAGTATAAGTAGTAGTATAAAATATATTAGAATCATCCAGCGCTTCACTAAGAGAGTACTACAATAGAACACTGAGCTGGAAATGAGCATAATATGTCCACTTTAAAACAAACAACCCTTATCTAAACTATTCATTTATTACCAAGTCATTCCCACTTTCCCACACTTTTCCCACCTACCAGGAATACTCAGAAGATGGGAAAATGTTTTTTAGGCAAGATGTTTACTTTTGTTCATGCATATTTTTTTAAATAACCTGCCATTAATTTCAAAGATGAACGTAATGACTGGTTGCAGCGGCTCAGTAACAACTGCAGCTTGTCTGTCCTGTTGGGAAGTGCGCTTTCACTTTCTGCCTTCTAACTCCGGTGACTTTTCTTGATGAGTCTTCTTCTTCTGTAATCCTCACAGAGCAATCATTTTAGGACCATTGTTTCTCATCATATACAGTTAAGTCCATAAGTTTTTGGACAGCGACTCTATTTTGCAATTTTGCCTCTGTGCACCACCACAGATTTTAAATCAAACAATCAGGTTGCTATTGAAGATGTTACTGCGCGTGTAGGCTTTCTGTGTGTTGTGTGAGTATGTCCCGTTTCTCCCGCTGATTCATCTGCCACTCATTTATCCTGAGCACCAGCTGGCTGCACGCAGCATCTATCCTGCAGAATAAAACTAGTGAAGAGTTACTCAGTCTTTTAGTGTGGCGGCTTGTTTTGAATTACCCGTGAGCAGCTAGTGCTTTCTGTTAATAGAAGTGGTTTTCTTTGGTCTTTTTTCCCCCCCAATATTTTAGTTTGATGTTTGTTATAGTGGCCTAGCTGTCTCTTTGGGGTAACCCCTTTTTTAATATTGTTATTTTGAAAATAGTTCTTTGACTCTTTTCACCAAGATTTTTTGTTACATCTCCATGGAGAGGGTAGGGGGTGTGGAGAGTAACACTTTAGGGGCATGAATGTTTGTTAAATTGTAGCAGCCTGTTTTGAATATTGGTGCCCAACTGTTTATTGTTTCACTTTGTGAAGTTTCTTTAGCTTTTCACAGATAGCACCGGTGAGTGTGTAGCTGGACTGTTGCCGCTCTTTCTCCAGGCACTTTTGTTTTTGTCTGTATGTTTTTGAGTAATCCTTGTTGGGGTAGGTACTTCAGGCCTTTTTCCACTGAAGGTAATTTGAATCTGATTAAAAACAGTTCTGGGGAAAGTTGTGTTCATTTGTTGTATGTGTCTTGGCTCCAAGCTGGATGCAGGTGTATGCAGCATGTCTTTAGAGAGGACGTTCCAGCTCTAGAGTGGAGTTAGAGCTTAGTTAGGCAGATATGGCTGTGGAGCTGCAATTGCAAAGGTTAAAGGCAGAGATGCCAATCAGGCTGCAGCAGCTTGAACTGCAGCTAGATTCTGTTACTAAAAATAGGCGTCTAGTTCAGTTTTGTTGTAAGGTTGAGAGTTGCTTTAAGGTTTTAGCAGATGGCTACCACACTACATTGGCCACTGTGGGCCATCCTGTTGCAATTTAAATTGGTAATAAAGCTCAAGAAACAGAAGAATGCCATCTTGCGAGGATATGAACTTATCCTTATAGTGTGCTTTGGAAGCCTGAAGACACAAAGCTCGTCCTACTCTGATTGCAAGAGAGAAGGTTTGTTTGATCAGTGGTGCATGGTTCACAAATGTATAGATTTGTGAGGTAATGCTAGCGGAGGAGTTTCAGAACTGTGATCAAAAGGCAACCACTTTTTATCCTGACACACAAAATGGTTTTTATTAAACAGACCTCTCTCCCTCAGATGCCCCTGAAAAGATAGGTGGCAGGCAGGCCACCGATAGTCCTCTTGACCTCTTGACTCTTCAAGACCCAAAGCAGAAAAACTGCTTTTCTATCATATGTCTGGTCACTTATTTGGTAGATTTTAAGAATTTAAAAAATAAGCACCAAGCAATTGCCTCCAACCAGCCAAAAGCTGTTTGCTTGCTAACAACTGAGTCCTCGTCAGCTTCTGTGTGCCAAAGGACCGTCTGAATGTTTTAAACCCTTTATCTCTACAGGGTTTGTCGGTAACGACTGAGGATCGATGCCCAGCTACTCACTGATACAAGTGGCTCAGTCCCTCATTCTTTCTGCTTGTACTGTAGTGAGAGGTTGGTGCCTCCACCCATATCAGTCAAACCTAGCCAGTGGAGTTCTCCAGGTAGCTGTGCTTAAAACACTTCCAGCGAAGGGTGTTGACTTTATCATTGGCAATAATATAGGCGGTTGTAGATATGCGCGTTTTTGTCTAGGACTGTGCCTCAACACCAGTCAGTAGTTGCTGTCAGTGTTCTGGCAAGAGCCAAGGTCCATAGGTCTAGTTTGGGCTTGTTTCAACCTTATCTAACAGGTTGCTCTCTCACTGTCAGCTGGAGTATTATTTGCCCCAAAAGGCTGGACCCTAAGATGGGCGATGCAGCTTCAGATGTGAGACATATTTAAAACATGAGGCCCTCCTCCTGTCTAAGAAACATCAGTCTTAACCTAGATGTTCACAGCAGGCCCAGACCCAAATTTATGGTCTGTGGTGAGCGGTTTATGGACTAAAACAAAGATACATGAACTTGGAAAATGTTTTAAATCTGATTTTAAAAATCATTTTCCTACTGATTCAGCTGTGTGTATAAAATTCCCTAAACAGTTAATGCAGTACTTTTGTTAAACCCCCTTATTTAAAGCTGGAAGTCTGCACTTTAATCACATCCTGACTGTTTGATTTAGAATCCATTGTGGTGGTGAGTAGAGGCACTTTATTATTATTATTATTTTTACCACCCCCCCCCCCAAAAAAAAAAAAAAAAAACCAACCACAAAAAACTAAATGTATGGACGTAAATATATTTGTATGGTGGCTGCCTTAAGAGGCCCAATGAATATTCAGCATTTTAGAAACTGCCAGCATGTAAGGGAGATAAAACTAACAGCAATGATAAGAGTTGATTTTGTTTTTGTATAAATGTGGAAAAAGGAAACCACCAGTGCTGCTGCTATGCTGTGGTGTAATGTGTAGCAACCAGTCCTTTCCATGTTTGTCTGTCTCCCAGGTTGAAGAAGGACGATGAGTCTCTGACAATCCCGAATGTCAACGAGGGCGATGAGGGAATATATACCTGCACTGTTAAATCTGAGATAGACCAGGACTCAGCCTCTGCTCGCCTCACTGTGTTAGGTACACTAGCATACAAAGCAAGACTGAAACAGTTCGCACACTGCAGCTGAAGTTTCAGCATCAGTGGAATATTACATCATTAAAACCCTTCAGAATATTAAAGGATGTATTGTTTCACTCTCACTGTTACATTAGCCTAAATGTATTCTAAAATACACACGTACACATACAAAAAGCTCTTCAGTGTAAACCTGTGGAACTGGATTTGGTGAAAGAGCCTGTGTTACTTCAGACCTTTCTGTTCATGTTACTTCAGCTGATTCTAGTAGCATGTGTGAACTTGTTTTCCTGCTACAGAATGAAATTGGACCAGTCAGACACGTCCTTGGTGATGTAGAATGATGACACGGAATTTAAGGACATTTCAGGGTTTGAATTGTCTGCACAGTGTATTGATTGAGAAGTCGGTGGGTACTTACAACATCCAAACCACAACCCATCATGTATTACTGAATATACTCTTACACATCGAGCAGATAAAAATGGATGGATGGAAATAAAAATAAGAATTTCTTTAAACCTAAACAGATCACTCTAATATGAGAGTAATAGTGTAGTTAAGGAGACGTGGTAGCTGAGATACTGAAAGAAGAATACCAGTACTACAAAACTGCTCTCCTATACAGTGACATGCTTTTAGACAAACTGTCTTTGGTTTCGTCTTTCAGATTTGTGTGTTTTATTTTTAAATGTAGATGTTTTTCAGATTATACTGAAACCACCTTTTCCTTGACTATATGTTATTTGTCAGCGCTGCACCTCCAAATGGAAATCATGCATGTCTTACTGATGCTGTAGTTTACTAAATTCTGACGTAGTTTAGCTCTAACGTGACCTGCTCCTACTGAAGCACATAGAGATTGTGTTGTTTTGTATAGAAAGTGCTCTAGTGAAGATACAGACTCAGTGTGAGCTAGGGCTGCAACTAATGATTATTTTGGTTGTCGAATAATCTGTCATTTTTTTTATCGATTAGTCGATTAGTCAACG
>JAVDPK010001370.1:56868-80193 GCA_034780415.1 Cichlasoma orientale | reverse complement strand
ACGCTGAAATTTTACGTCGACAAATTTTTGTAGTCGACGTCATCGATTACGTCGATGAATCGTTGCAGCCCTAGTGTGAGCATTCTGTGTCACCACTGGTTTGACTAGTTTAACACCAGGACCCGTAAACTAAAGAGACATGTTCTTTACATGCACAGTGTGGTTTATAATTGTCTTGCTGAAATAAGCAAGGCCTTCCCTGAAAAACTTGTACTGTATATATTATTAGCATTAATGGGCCTTAAGATGTGCAAATAGCTCATGCCACTGTGGAGTAATGCACCCCCAAATTATCCCAGATGATAGCTTTGAACTGTCATCTGATAAAAGCTGGATGACGCCTCACCTATTTAGCCTGAAAGGTCCAGCATCCATGATTTCTAAAAAAAGCTCGCGCAGTTTGCCACTTTACCTCAGTGCATTTTTAATGAGCTTTGAACTGGGTGTTATTTTTGTTTATTTGTTTGCTTGTTTGTATGTGTTGTGCTTTAAATGATTTAAAAAAATAACCATATTCTATTTTTATTTACACTTTACTCAGTAACCCGACTTTTTTGGGATTGGGGTTTTTAAAAAAAAAAGGTATTCGTCTGTGACCCAAATATTGTCATGAGTGTGAACCTTTTCATTTGTAAAACTCTCTAACTGGAGCTAAATTAATCTACCATACTCTGTGTGCTAAATGACATGTTAATAGTAATGTTCCCTTGCTGTTGATAGGCTTGTAGACTAATCTGCAAACTCTAACCTTTATACCCACTTCCTGCTCCTTGACCCTGCCCCACAGAGGAGGTCAACCCCTCAGTCTCTAGTGCCTTGCCTCCAGGTAATACATGGCTCAGTCGGAAGTTTGTCTTTTTTGTTTTTTAATCTCTGTCCTATTTATTTTCGTTTTCTTTTACTTTTTATTCTTTGCTTGTATTTATGAAAACTTTATGATGAAATTGTTGTGTGTGCCAAAGTGTTTACGTCTGTTTGAGAGGAAACTGACTGTCACATGCATGCATTGATCCTGACAAGTAATTTACTTCATTTTAAGGATTTAAATATTAAAACAAATGTTAATATAGGTGGAAGTGATTTCTCAGCATGAATGCAGTTGTGTGTAAGCATGCGTTTGTGTGTTTGACACAAGCAAAGCCATTCCATATCTCACTGCAGACCGTCCAGACCCCCCGATGGATCTGGACCTGTCAGACCCAGCAGCGCGCAGTGTTCGCCTCACCTGGATCCCTGGAAGTGACCACAGGAGCCCAATCACAGGTGAGTATGCCTGTATTCCTTATGAACCTGTACGCTCTCACCTTTCCTGGCCATTATGGAAGGATTGCATGATTTTCTCAAAAACATTGGGGAGACTTTAAGCATGTGAGAGCTTCATGTCACTAAGCTCAGATGAGAAACTATTCTGAAAGGATGCTAAAAGCAGAATAAATTATGTACATTTTTGCCAGCCAGAATTATAAGCCATCTGATTTGCCTGTTTGTAAAATTAATGCAACTGAGCCATTAAACAAACTGAGGAGGTGGAGGTGAAATGGCATGCGGCCAGAACAATTAGATTTACAAATATGCAACAGGTTTTACTCTGTTTTGTTTCTTTTCTCATTACAGTTCTGTTTTTCCTCAGAGTTCTTGGTCCAGTTTGAAGAGGACCGCTGGGAGCCGGGTAGGTGGCAGAACCTGTCTTCTTACCCTGGAGACCTCAACTCTGTCATCCTGCAGCTCGCCCCCTTTGTCAACTACCAGTTCAGGGTCATCGCCATCAACTCAGTAGGTCAGAGTGATGCCAGCAGCTCCTCACCCCGATACAAGACAAGCGGAGCTGGTAAGGAGCACCACATGCACTCATCTGACTGTTGATCTGTTTCAGTTGGCTAATTCTGGTAGTTTACATGTTCTCACATTGTGTACAATTTAATGTGTTGTTTGTGGAAATGTGTGTTCACTAATGTTAGTAAGATATTATACAGTGTTTACAGCTTGTAAGAATAAGGTTTGGTTCACTTTGGAATCTGTCCTTCTGCTTTCTAACCAGATAACTTCACACCCAGATTTACCCGTTTGTTGACACTGATTCTATTTAACCTGTTTAGCCTATTTAAGCTAACTGTTCTGTTGATACAAGCCCCAGATGCCATCCCCAGAGGTCTACGAGGTTGGGGCTCCAGAAAGGACAATATGGAAATCACCTGGGAGGTAATGCACAAGACAAGACATACTGTATGGGAAATTTAGCAGTAATACAATGTAATCCATATTGTAAACATGGCAGTGAACTAATAAAACTGAAAATCACCTGAATGTAGTAGATGTGTAGTTCAGGTCCTGTTGTGATCTCAATAAAAGAGAGCCTGAGAGAACATTTGAAATCTCTGACATTCAAATGTAGAAATAACTTTTCAACTTGTAGGAAAGATTTACCGACTGCAGCATCTTTAGAGGTGTCTCATACTGTGCAAAAGTCTTGCACCCCTCATTTATTTGTATTCTGCTTCCACGGAGCTAGACTTTTCTAAAGTTTTTAAGGTGGTCTTGAGCAATAGTTCTCCGGGCTTCCTGAAGGTCTTTCAAAGTTATTCTTTGGACATTAGCTGCTCTTTCACTCCAGCTTCCTCCCACAGTCCAAAGACGTGAATCATTCAAGCATTAAAAAGGGAACCTGTCTCAATGGATGAATCAATGTTGTGTCTGCACATCAGCGGCAACTTGGCAAAGAACACATTTTAAATTGTGTCTTTGGGCATTTTGTTACTAGTAGTTTGTCACAAAACGTCATTTGTTCATATCTATAAAACATGACAAATGTAACAGTTTTACGAGGATGAAATCGTATTTTTGCACCAACAAACTGATTCCCAAAGAGCTAGCTGAAAATTTGGCTTATCTTAGCATGGTATAGAGTGTTTCCTTAAAAAAATATGAAACTGGAAAAGAGGAAGAGGCAAGTCCTAAACACTGTCTACAGCAGATGAACAGTAAATGTTAAAGTCAGGTCCTTAAGAAAACAACCTGACCCTGTAAAGAATGCATGTCACTTCATTTAATATTAAATTCAATAGTATAACCTTCTGTGTCACATTCATACTCCAATTTATGTTTAAAGTAAATGTTTTCTTGGAAATCACCTGTAAAATGTAATGATCTGTGAATAGTTATGGTTCATTGTTTGTCATATCAGTTTCTATTTTCCAGTTGGTGTAAATTCAGGGTGAACTTTCTGTTTGCTTTTTCCAGCCCCTCCTTGATCTGGAGCGAAATGGTCCAAACCTGCATTACATGGTGTGGTGGAGACGAAAGGACTCTGGAGAGGAGTGGAATAACGTGACCACGGTCGGGACCAAGCACGTGGTCCACAACACAGAAACCTATGTGCCTTATGAGATTAAAATCCAGGCCAGGAATGAGTTTGGAGCAGGACCGGAGTCGAATGTGGTAATTGGATACTCTGGAGAGGACAGTAAGTGCATCCTCACTGGTTAGCAGTTTCTGAAAAACAACACCAATATTCCCAAGAGTAACTCGATACTTTGTGTGGATGCTTCTGAGGCTGAATAGAAGCAAAAACTTCACAGTTTAACCTATGAATCATTTTATTTTGCCCTTTTTCACACATGTTGTGTACACTTTCATGTGTTCAGAGCCCACTGATGCTCCCACTGACCTGCGGGTATCAAAGGTCGACAGCACCAAAGCAAACATCCACTGGAAGCCTGTGGACCTGAACTCTGTCCAGGGAGAGTTCAAGGAGTACAGAGTAAGATTGTGTTTGGTTTCGTAATGAGAACCAACCACAGCGTTGGTCTAAAAATACATTATTACATAATTTATCCTCCATGATCAATTTTGGACATTTTATCTTGTCTAATCTCCTTCACCCCCTCTGCACATCTTACTCATTAACCCCGTTCTTCCCATTCTACTTCCCAGTTATACTACTGGCGTGAGTCTAGTCTGGTTCCAGGTCTGGTGGTCAGTAAGGAGAAGAAGACCAAAGGTTTCTACAGCACCACAGTCAAAGCATTTGGCATCCTTAGCGACCTGGTGCCCTACTCCAAATACAAGATGTTCATGGTTGTGGCCAACAGTCGCTTCGAGAGTCCACCCAGCAACACAGTTGAATTTAGCACCAGGGAGGGAGGTGAGGATGCTGCCCGCCCAGGCTAAACAGGTTTATACAGTATGTTCATGTAGATGTGCTGTACCAAAACAGCCAAGCATTGGTTCAAGCTCAGGGTTTTGTTTTATTATTTAAGTACCCTCCAGGTCAGTGTGAAAATTAATAATTAGCATTGCAGAAATACTGCTTGTACTTTTGGATTTATTTGACAGCCAGTTAACTATAACAGGTCACTGATACAACCGTTAGGCTACTTCAAAATGTACTGCATAGTAATGTAACTGAGTAGTAATGCATGTGGAACTTTATGATATTTTGGACCTTTGAGGACATTTTCTCTACTGGACCTCTCTTAATATTCCCGGTCTAGTAGTAACAAAGAAACCATTATATCCTCTAGAGGAAATATGCTGACTTTTCTTTTTGAGAGAAATTTTGGCACTTTTGGAATGAATATCTGTGGAGTTAAAGACTTACTGGAAGCGGGCTCATCACCGGTGTTTCATTTTTCCAACCTTAAATTTTGGCTATGATGAAAGCAAAACAGGTCTCTTCTTCTCTTGTGGTCTCTGACACATCACCAGTTTCTTCTCTTTTGCTGTGCATAACTTTGTAGTTCCAGATGCTCCGAGATTCTTCAGGATTAATCGCAGAAGTTTGGACACAATCCACTTGGAATGGGACAAACCTTTAGAGCCCAATGGCATTCTGATTGGATACCAGCTCATATACCAAACAGGTAAACTGCTCTGATTTGCCAAACTCATACACAGTATATAAAAAATGGCTATATTGTCACTAAGTGGAACCATTGTATAATTCCCTAAACCTGTATCCTTTCTAAAGGACTCCTCCAGTCAGCCCTGTTTATCACTTAATTCAAACCTCAGTAATGAGTTTATGGTTTTGATCAATAGTTTCACACTTTCTTCAATACACTGTACTATGCATTTTGTAAATTATGGTCCTATTTTGAGTAAAACAGGAACTCAGGTATGATTTAGGGTGATTCAGTCTCACACAACTGTAGCTTGTCAAGGTGATTACTTTGTAACATATGGCTTGAAAAATACAAAATGAACATGTCCAAATTCCAACCTAAAAGCTTCAGTCGAGAGTTCATAAATAAAGGGGACTTCAACATCAACTACTCAGCTCTTGAATGTAGACAAACTTTAAGCCAGAAAGCAGGTGTTAACTTATAAGTGTTTATGGGCCTTATAAATTTAGTTATACAGCCTCTGTGTTGTGAAAGTACTGCACACAATTGTGTTATGTAAAATAGGTCAATGCCAAATCGGGATTTACCTCTGAATAGTCTAATTAACTTTATTGACAGTTACAGTTACAGTAATTACAGAAAGCTCCGTGAAATAGTGATGGTCTGTCACTCAGGGGCTGTGGCACACTTGGATCCTAAATAAGGACAAACTTAAAACTATACGGAAGTTTATTAAACATTCAAACTAATACTGCTACTTGGATACAATTATGATGATGATTACAAAGTTCAAATGGTCAGCATAGCTGAATCTGTGTGTGTGTCTGTGTGTAGTCAATGGTTCCAAGGTGAGTCGTCCACAGATGGAGACTTTCCTTCCTAATGTGACAGAGTTCATCCTTCGCCTGCCGGACCCCTCCTCCCGCTACAAGTTCTTCCTGTCAGCACTCACACAGGTGGGAATGGGGGAGGTCTATGCTGAGGAGTCTCCACACTTCGCTAATGAGGGTGAGTGTTTCTATATGTGACTATTTGTTTGCCAAAAGAAACAAATCTGAACTCTCCATTGAAAGTAAGGGTTGCACTTATTACTGTAATACTAATCTGACATTTCTTACAGCACATCTGACCAAACACTGATAAAGAAAACCAAGAGCAAGTGTCATATGTAGCCGCTCGACTGTAGGTACTTGTTTGCACAAGAACTTCTGAAGCTCTTCCACTATTAAATGTTAGTTAATTGTTTTGGTTCAAATAAGCCAAGAACGCCTTCAGCATTAATTGGTGTACTAATAGCTGCCAATATTGGTGTATTCATGGCTGCTGCAGAGCTCAACTGTTCTTTAAAAAAATAGGAATACGTTGATGTTGCACTGAGTAACTACAGTCAGGTCCAAGTTTGGACGGTGACACAAGTGTTTTTCTGCACTCCACCACAGTCAGTTTTAAATCAAACAATCAAGATATGAAGACTTGAAGCTTTAACTGAACGGGTTTAACAAATGTATTAACTGTTTAGGAATTGAGGCCATTTTTTAATTAACTGGTAAGCTACCAACATACACACAGAACACTCATGTGTATTAATGCACAGCTGAAAATAGTCCCCAACAAATCTTGTACTTCCTCTTATGTGAGTAATTGTCTCTATGTGATGTTGTAGGAAATCGCTGAGCCTGCTAAAAATACTACTAGACTTGTGACATGTTTTCAAAGATTCATGCCTTCACAGGGACCCGACTGGAACAGGACATCAACTCAAAAAGTACCATGAAAACAAGTTAATATAGAAAAGTTTATACTGGTCAAATTTTAGTGATTTTTTTTTTAAGAACCCAACATATTAAGTTTTGACAGGTTCGTTTCAGAAACAGTGTATCGTTCCTTCATGTTACTTAGCAGAGATTGTCCTTACATACAGTATTTGTAGCATTTAGTTTCCCTGTAGAACGTGGGACTTTGAGCCTTTACTTGACCCTGCTGCGTCGTGCCTTCTGCAACATTTCAGTCTTTTTCTCCGTCTGGGAACTGGGTTGCTTCAGTAACCTGTCTGCATTGTGAGTGTCTGGTTTTGTGAATCACTGGAGTGTGTGTGTGTGTATGTGTGTGTGTGTGTGTGTGTGTGTGTCAGAGAGAGAGCAACACAGACAAAGATATTGAAAGTAAAAGAGGCTGTAAGCCCTTCAGTAAACAGTAAACAGGAGAGAAGAGAAGCTGGTGAGGTGGAGCTAGTGTTTTAGAAGCAGCCACTGATCCTCCAGCCACTCCTTTTGTCCTTTCTGTAACACACTGGGTGACAACAGTAAGGCGCTGATGTTGTCATGATGTTGCCTCATCCCCAAGGGTGTTGAAAAAAGCTGTCACTCCAAAACAACTAACAAAAAAACAAAGAAACAGAACAGCAGCTTTAAGTGTGCCTCTGCTGAAGCAACCTTCCTGCTGCTGTCCTTGCTGCCCCGTTCTGTCCGTCTTACAAATCTCCTCTCTCTCCGTTCTCTTTTTTTATTGGCAGAACACTTTGCTGGCACTACTGATCTAGGTAATGGGGAACAAGAAGTGCAGCATCTGTCACCTTCCCACAGCCCCATCCTCCATATCTGTTCATCCCAAAACTAACAGCGGTGCAGTCCACCTCCATCCCCCTCTTGTATTATCAGTTCTACTACACTCTGCAGCTCACACTGGTTATCCCCACCAGACTGAGATATTTTACAAACATGGCATCAGAAAAATAAGATTATATGACATCACAATCTTAGTAATTACTGAGCTTTGAAATTAAACATTTTGACAAAGTAATCTAAACGTTAGCTACAGTATAAGGAACTGAAGTCATACTGTAGGTGAACACTGATTACCTGCTGGACTGAACTGCTGTCTGTGCTGTCCATGTGCCTGTCTGCCTCTCCTCATCTCTCCATTGGTCTTCTGAGTGTAAAGCTGCTGTATGCTCTCAGGGATTGAATAAGCTTCCTTGACACTTGTACCCTCTGTGATTCACATGTTCAGCTACTGGGCTATGCTGTCATATTCTGCTAGATCAGTACATCCTCCCTTATAGCTCATGTAGAATCTTCCTTCGGGCAGACTGTATATGTGTCAACCTTTAATCCCAATCCCTGATGGCACACCTCCACAATACAGTTTCACTGCATCACTGCTTTTTTCTGTCTGCTTTAGGACACAAGTTCACCTTGTGTTGTAGCTAATGGTTTCTCACTCATTGTCACTGGATACAATGTCATGATGACACTGCTGCCTTTGGTTGTGGGGAATAAGGGAGACGCATGTCCTTGCATCAGAAGGTCAAGACTGGATGACAGATCTTGGTGCATGCTGGGTGGGGCAAACAAACTTCATTAGCAGTTGGCCTCACTGGCTTGAATGTATTGAGTCAGAGCTTTTTCAAAAGTCACGTCATTCTGTCATCTGTATCCACTGCGTCTGTTCTTTGGATCAGTAGCATGTTCTGGGGATTACAGGTAAGGTTGTTTGAATCTTTTGGCCTCACTGAACTGTCCTGCACATACTGATGCTTCACTCATGGTGCTTTGAGAGCATGTCTGGACTCAAGCCTGGTAATACAGTACAAGCATGCTGGCTGGAGTTTGGGGTTGGTGCTTGGTTGAAATGCGTATGGTGGAAGCGTCAGTAGCGGGTCCCTTCACTGTCTGGATTTAATCTCAAGTTCTAGGCACAGTGGCATCATTTCAAGTGAAATTAATTGGGCAAGAAAAAGAATTCCAACCTGAGGTGGGCCTGATTTCCACAAGGGCGCTCTACAGTGGGACAAAAGCTGAAGAAGAAAATAGTGAAACTGCTGTAGGACCGGGTATTTGAAAATGTTCTGTACCAGTGCCAGTATAACACCTGAGTTTTGCTACATGTGGCAAAATTCTGCTAATACCTACTTTAAGAAAGATAAACATCTTATATGCTCAGAAGTTTTAACTACAGTCATGGTTTTTTTTCTCAACTAGAATGGGCCCCTCTTGGGGATACTTCACACATATGCATTATTAGTCCATGTAAGGTAAAGGCCATAACTCTGCTACCCTATATTACTGCTATTTCTGCCCATTTCATAAACAAAAATGTTAATATTATGATTGGCTCAATGGGCAGAACAAATAATAATGCTTGAATTAATAAAATCATTTTAAAAATAGAATTCTTTTCACAACGGAAGCCAAACGTCTTAGTTTTTAATATAGACTTCTACAGTGGAGGGAATAATTTTCTGATTCCTTCCTGAAAATGTAACTTTGCTCACTTCCAAAAAAATGAACAGTCTGGAATTTTTATGGTAGTTTCATTTTAATGGAGAGAGACAGAATATCAACCAAAGACACAGAAAAAAAACACGTGACAGTTGTAAATAGATTTGCATGTTATTGAATGATATAAGTAGTTGATCCCCAAGCAAAACATGATTTAGTGTTTGGTGGAGAAACCTTTGCTGGCAAACACAGCAGTACAGTGTTTATTATATCTGGTCACCTGGTTTGCACTTGTGTGTAGATTTAGAGTTGTATTTTAACAACTTGCTGAACAAACATAGTTTCAGAAACTAGATGATGTTGCCTGCAGCTTTTTCATTTCCAGTCCGATATCGCTGCCTTGGCTGTGGGCGTCTGTCAGGCGCGAGCACCAGTCCGATGCCCGTGTTAAATTCCTCACTGTGAGGAAGAGACTGGGAATCATTCTTTATGTGTAAGCAATTATCAGTAAAGCAGTGTTAAATTTGAGCCCAGCTTTGTTGAATAAAGTGGTATAAATAAGTACATTCAAAAATATAAATTTACTGAATTGGTATTTAACAGCAAAATAAATGACAGCAGGCTCGAGATGACCACACTGAAAAATAAAAGCTGTATCAGTATTTATTTATTTATCGAATTTATGTGCATTTGTTTTGCTTCAGCTCAAAGTGAGGCTTCTGTCTACTGCTGTCTTTTTATGGTTATGTTAATTTCTCCTTTTTCTGCACCTCCTCACATAAAGTTCCAGTCAAAGGTTTGGACACGCTCACCCACTGATATGAAAAGGTGAGCGTGTCCAAACATTCGAGTGATACTGTACATGTGTTGCATGTAAAAGCTGGCAAAAACATCTGTAGTCGAATAATATTAATCAAGTTGATAACCACACATTATCCATAAGACTAATAATAACTTCCCAGCAAGTGTTCAATTGAACCAAAGTCCTTCAAGCATCTATGTTATATAACAAGAGAGCAAAGCTAAAACAATCATCTTATCTGAGCCTTCAGTCATATAAATTCACTTGACCACGTTCTATAACTCGTCCAAACATACAAAGAAAAACTGTTTGCATGAAAAACCTGCTGAGCCTTTGCAGCGGTTCCCTCCACGCTACGTTAGCTCTCTGTTAGCTGATGCTGTTGTAAACACAGGAGAACACAGAACTGAATCAGATTGTCCCATAAAGCGACCTACTGATCCTAACCCTCCGCTTAAACAGATTACTAGGTGGATGTTAATAATAATCATAATAATAACATCTAATGAAATAAAATAACTTTTTTTTTCAAACCTCGTTCTTATGAGATACATGGCTTGGATTCATTTGGAAGAATCACAGTCTGAGACATGTAGTAATATCAGAATGTGTTCTCTTGATGGCAGCGATGTCTGAGCCTGTGCTCAGTGTGTGGATCCTAGGAGAGAATAATGAAAGGACTGTGATCATTTAATGACTTCAGCCTGGTGTGTGATGAGCTTGCAGGAAATTTATGTCAGGGATTCTCTGACTTTCTCCTTTGTGTGTATCTCACTGTTTGGCTTGTTGTTTGATGTTCCTGCTGCCATGTCTTTAACCGTCTGCTCTCTCCTCCTTCCTCTTTTGTAGTCGAGCTTACCGACTCTTCTGTGGCTTCTGCTTTCACTCCTACTCCTCCTCCTCTTGTTCATCCTCCTCCTACTACCATCGCTCCTACAACCATTAGTACCTCAACTACTACCATTCCTACAACTACGACTTCGACTACTACTACTACTACCACCACCACTACTACTACTACTACTGAGGCAACCACCACCCTTCCTGTGCTGTTCACCACCAAGCGTATTGATCAGAATGTGTTGGGTACTTGCTATTGTCCCGTTGTGGTTGTTGCTCTCTATCTAGTATGTTAATTGAGCTCAATTGTCTTCTCCTACCGGACAAAACAGTAAACTACATCGAAGTTGCGTTCCTATAAGCTGTGCTGTGTCTGCTGCACAAAAAGTGTGGAATTCCTTCAGAATATTGGGATGTAGCCAGCAATTGTCCTGGTCAGTGAGTGAGAATCAAAACCTTTTATTTTGTTAACAGAAGGCGATAGCTTTAAATTTCTTTAAATTTTCTGGATGTGTCCCTTGCATTTAGAATAAGCAGGGTTTCCTATTCTTAGCATTGAAGTAATCAGAAGAAAACACCATAACTAATTCATTCATGAACTAAAAAAAGTCCTTAGATTTATTTTGGGGGTAAATATTCAATCCATGAACATGCAGTACATTTAGTTTGGTTTTGAGCAAACCATCATTGAAATCGATTGTGATTTTGTAGGAATACTTCCACAATGCTAGTACTATGCATGGGTCTGAGTAGAGCCCTGTGTGTGGTTGTTGTAACTGTGCCCTCTCTGCCCCTTGCTGTCAACCTTTAATCCCTTGCCCCTTACCCCATTCCCCACCCACCCCACCTTGTGTAGTGGCCTCTGGGCGAGAGATCTGGAATCTGACGGTGGAGCCTAACAGTAACTACGCTACAGTCAGCTGGACACACAACTTCCCGGCCGGCAGCAGCGATTTTGTGCTAGAGTTCACACTGGACAGTAAGAAATCAGACCAAGCCCGCACTGAGCTACTGAAACCTAAAGCATGACCTGAATGCACTTACTGCAGACTAAAACTACAAGAGTGGTGAGATATTAATGGAGCTTCAAAGTGTTACTAAAAAAAGTGTAGGTGAAGATGGAGGGCGCTATTTTCAGAGAGCAGGTAAAACCGGTCCGAATTTTATGAAACCATTTGTACAATTCAGCCTGACGGCAAAGGATTAAGACCTGACGTGTTTTAAAGCTCTCATCAGTATTTTCTAATGAAACATTAATGAACGTCATAGCGTCTCTCAGGCTTCCCTGTGAATGGATACAGCACTCTCAGTTCTGCTGTGTTTGGATTGTTCCCTGGGAGTCAAGCAAAACAGCAATGTTCGAACTGGAACTTCATTTTGGGGAAATAGATTAAATCACACAGCACCAGATTTGGAAGTAGGGCAGGTGGTGAATGACAATGTTGCTAGTGTGGAGAAAAAAATGTGTTTGTTTGTCTGCTAATCACCCAGCGTACAAACTTCCTGTTTGAGAGCGTGTGCGCAAGTTTGAGTGGTAAACTTTCACCTGTAGGTGGCTAAAACTGGACTTCCTTTTTCTCTTTTTATAAGTGCATTCTTTGAACTTTTTAGTAACAACTCATAGATAATGCAACTTGAAACAACCCGACAATGCATAATTTAAAATTTAGCAGGAGCAACACAAGCCATAGTTTACAGCGGACTATATTTCTTTAAGCTAACTGGGAAAAACAGCTGGATGTGCAGCAGCAGTCTTAACAGGTTTCTCCAGTGGCGTTATATGAATACTGCTCTTTATTCCCAGAGTTCCTTATTAAGTACAAATGTAGTTTTCTAGCTGAACTATGTTTTCTTGCAAGGTTTTAATGAAAAACAGTCCTGTTAGCAGCAGAATTTTGATTTTAGCCACAACAGACAGAGTACCTACTAATTCATTTTTTTTCATATACACCTCTGTGGCAGTTTTTTTTTCTCCCACAAATGTCCTCGTTTAGGGCTTTTCCTGAGATGTAACCATGTTCCTGCCTTACTCCCGTCTCAAAATTAACTGTAACTGTGAGACCTTCTTCAGGCAGCATTTGCTAAAGTGTGACGCAAGCAATGAAAGAAAATATAATTTGATGTTTGGATATGAGCAGGGTCAGAGCACGAAGAGGAAGCAGTATGAGGGAAAGGAAGAAGAAAAATTAGAATTCTTTAAATAAAATGTGTGTTCGCAGCTCTTTTATCAAATACATATAATAAATGAGACTTCCACTGTCATCGAGAATAAGCTTCAGCAGTAGAGGCATTCTGGCTCTGTTTTTTATTTGCACCTAAATGCTGACTTGTCAGTTTGTACTTTGTTTAAAAACAAAAAGCAGACACGACCACAGTCTGTGGCTCTCTCTCTGTCTTTCTTTGGTTTTTGTGTGTTTGAAACTGTTGATCATTGTGTCACTACGAACTTGCATGTGCATGGTTTGATGGGTTCTACTGCCTGGCTTTGACTTGCTTGTGTTGGACCAGCACTCTGAATGGGCTGTTCAACTTTGAGCTGCTGTTTCAGTGTCGCTTTGTTGCCCAACAATGCTGCCATAATCACTTGCTTTAACACTGGACTTGATGTGAAGTGCTGTGTACTCTGACTTTTGTAAAACACCACCCACCTTTCCTGGAATCTCAGAGCTGGTTATGATTGGATAGTGCTGATCTCTGTTATTGCTGTCTGCCAATTCAGTAGTCTATAATCTTTGGAGGATGGAAAGAAGGGAGTATATATTTGTGTACTTGTGCTGTGGTTTCAATTATTAATATCTGAGTGTGGGAAAGGGTGAGGAGGAGGTGATGGAATTGATCTTATGGAATCCACTCCTCTTATCCTGTACCCTGCACTCCAAAGTACAATCTGAAAGCTCTGGCTGAAAGGATGATTGGCAGGAAGCTCCTCTATACTCGGGTTACTTGTCATGAATGAGGAAATAAGAAATATGAGTGAGAGCCTGCATATGCATACATTTTTAATGCATACATTTATACAAAGATACATTTTCTAATGTCTCAAAAACGACTGAGCTGATATCTTAAAACTACTTGCTTCAAGTACTAAAAGTGCAAAAGGAGTAGCTGCTTAAAATGTGCCAGAAGTTATTAGATTTTCCCAAACATAATTATTTTTTCACAATAAACTGTTAAAAATGCGAGGACCACTATCTTCAATCCTTAAACGATCCACAATGATTATTTTAATGAATTCTGGGTACTGAAGAATTTGTCCAGCAAATTTTGTCACGTCCTGTAAGTGCTCGTGTCATTGATTTGGCTCACCTATAGAAAAAGAATCAACTGGTTTTTAAAACAGGGTAAATATTAAAAGTACAATATGTAATGGCATTAGTATTCTTTAAATGAATATCAGCCATAACTGGCAACAAAATATGCCATAAGTATCTATGCACAGCACAGTATTGCAGAGATCTCTATTAAAGAGCTAATGCTAGCTTGTACCCGCTCATAATACCACTGTGCAAGTCAAGAAAGGCTCGTGAGTCAGTGTAGCATCCAGGTGGCTCTCAGTCGAGTATGAGAGGAAGAAGTGGCGGCGCACAAAGACTCCTGTCAGCTGTCAGTCATGTCGTCATGTAAGGAACAGTTCATGCAGCAATGACTTGAGCTCTGGCAAAGGAAACCAGAGCAGTGCTGACTGATATAAATCTTTACCAAACATTTTTTAAATGTATTCATTATTGAAATCTAATTAAAATGGCTGCAGTGACATCTGCAGGCAAGAGGTGGCAAGACAGTCTGTGTGAGTGTGGGACTGAGAGGAGGATGA
The DNA here is from genome assembly GCA_034780415.1 of Cichlasoma orientale. Classification (NCBI taxonomy): domain Eukaryota; kingdom Metazoa; phylum Chordata; class Actinopteri; order Cichliformes; family Cichlidae; genus Cichlasoma; species Cichlasoma orientale. The sequence goes on along the minus strand of JAVDPK010001370.1, from coordinate 65,676 downwards.
TACTTAGTCCTCAAGGTGGGACCTCTTTCTCTTAGTAAGATGGTGCTGTAAGGGAGTATGTTACCAATCAATGACTAGAATACAAGATCAGCACAGAGTCTTCAGATCTCTTCCAACATAATGTAGAGTGAGATGAACTTGTGTAAAGCTTATTGTAATGTACATAATATTTCTGAATGCTAAAAAATTAGATTTTATTAAGAGTTTTTTAAGAGTCCAATATTTTTTGCTTAATTAAATTTATTTTGTTGTTGTTTTTTCCCAGTTAAGAAGTAGCTAGCTACTGCAGCTAGCCATCGTTAGCTACAGTCCCACAGTTAGCTTTTTGCAGCAGTTCATATAGACTGCTAAATAAGTTAAGAGATTGGATTTGGACCTGGGGGCACAGCAGGAAGAAAGGATGGAGAGTCCTACTCCGCTCCTTCTCTCTGCTTGGACCTGGCACTGGATCTCCATACTTATAACAGCCTGCTGCATTTGCTGCAGCACGGAGGAGAACTTATGTTTAATTTTAAATTTAATTCTGACTGGACTTAGTCTGGCCTTACAACATCTAAAGAAGACAGACTTTATTTCTGTCCTTTCTTAAGCTGTTTCCAGTTACATTAAACTACATCCATATAAGTGAGATTGTTTTAAAACCGTTTCCAAACAGATACATTCTCTAAAACAGAGTTTATATTTTTGAGTAACTATTTAGGGAAACTTTATGGCATTCTTGATCTTCTGTAAAATAAAACACTTTCTAAGCTGCAAAGCTCTTGTTGCACTTCAGCAGCAGAATGCTACTGCAGTACTCGTTTTAGTTTTACGAAGAAAAAGTACTGACAACAAATATGAGGAATAAGCAAACAACAAAACATGTTTGAGCAGCAGACTCGCCTTCACTCGGCTGTGTTTTATGCTAGTAAACATTCTGGACTGACACTCACCAATTAATCAGTAACACTGATTGGCACTACCTCATCATGTCACCACTCATTAGAAGCCTCTCATTATAGGCTGAGAGTTTGTGGTTTGACGTTTATTTGCTACTCTGGGATAACAAGCAGAGAACACAAAACACTGCACAGGAAGCTTTTCATCATCAGCTCACAGACTGTCAGTACTGGATGGACGGGAAAGTTTATCATCAGGCAGAAATTTGACTGGTGAAGGTAGGATACTGAAGCATTTGTGACTGTATAAGTTAGCTTTTGAAGGAAACTAAAATGTATCTATCTGAAAACACTTCAGATTACATTTTAATGAGTTGTGGCCAGCACACCTAACAAACAGTCTTAACTAGCATTCATCTCAACTCCTCGTACTGATTTACATGAAAATGCTAACATTAAACTTGACCTTGTATTGATTCTGTTGTGTGGACTGGATGTGTACACTGGGTACTTTCTCCTGAATCACTGACATGCTGTTATTGTAAACTAATGGACACACTGTATTCTTGTTTTCTCTTTTTGAAATGAATCCACACTTTAGACCTTTTTTTTTAATCCTTTTCTCTGATGTTGCTCGCCACTCTTTTCTCTTTCTTCCTCCATCATGCCATCAGCTGAAGTCTGCTACATTAATGTAGCATAAATACGTTGTGCGACAGTAATGATGGTCCTTGTGAAACAAAGTCCCCACTGAGAAGTATGTAGACGCGTAGAATAAATGAAGCATCACAGCAAATAATTTAATCAAGGATTGTTTGTCATTCGAGTTGCTTGATGAATTTTTGCAGCCTGACCTCTTTATTTATTTATTTATTTTTAGCCCAGCACCAAAGCAAAACAATGGACTGAAGGAATGTCATGGTGCTGAACCAATAGATTATGGTGCAGTGTGATTGTTTGATTTTATGGTGGAACAGTGTCTGGTGATGGTAGACACAAAATGTTCTCACGTCTTTACACCCTATGAATTCAAAGACAGTCGAATGAATAAAAGTAGCTCTAATTGTGGATTTAAAGTGGCCACAAAAAAGAGCAACCCTTCCAGGTATTCTACATGTCACACCTTCAAAATCAGGCCTTTATTTCTAATTTCACCTGTTTTCTAATTCCATATATAATAAGCTCCAATAAACACAAATAACCTGACAACAATAACTTCCAACATACACGAGGGCAAACAACCTATCAAACAAGAAAATGAAGAAAATAAATCTCTGATTTGCTCACACTTAATATATTTCTGTAGTAGTAAATGGGTCAAATTTAATCCTACTAAAATAGGGAACTTTTAAAACCATTTCCTTACTGTAGCCATTGTTATACAGGATATTATTGTAACTCTGAAAATTACTTACTTCCAACAAATAACTGTTCTGTTGATGAAATGATAGAAAATGTGTTTAAAGGATCAGCAAAGCACACTATGGAGGCAAGAAACTGTATTTCTTCCAGTAGAGTAGTTACTGTAGTTACAGTGTCAAAGGACCTTTACCTACTAAATAGGTAAAAGTTCTTTTTTATGTTATATTATTTTTAAGTTTTAATCATTTTACTTATTTTGGTTAACTGTACGCACCAAAAGTACTTGGTTACGTTTAGGAAAAGGTTTGGATTAAAGTACAAACATTTACATAATCTTTTTGTTGTATCTTTTCAAACCTGCTTTAATAAATATGTGGTACAGGCGTGGGATATAAATACAGCTTAGATACACTGGCTCCAAGTCATGCTGACTGTCATGATAATAAGGAAAATTTTCTATCCATATACAGAAAAGAAAGAGACGACACTTGGACACTATTTCACAAATTACCATAAGACCAGTCTACAGGGTTAGTACAGTACAGGCTGTGGTGTCTCATGGTACTGACTGTAAAAAAAAAACTGTTTAAGAAGCTTAGAGGACACTATGCATTAAAAATAAAGACTAAAATATTTCTCAAAATCAACCTCGGCCTTTCTCATAACGCAGCATGTGTTCTCTTGTGTCGGCATTAGCTGTTTTCTTTGGCTACTTTGAGGACTTGTGTAGCATGGCTTTGGAATGACTTCTGTTGAATGACCTTCACCTTGTGAAACGGCTGATAGCATGGTGCATGATGTCACCTCATGCTGCCCTATCCTGTCACTGCCTCTTCAGAGTCTTCCTCATAGCTTGGCCATGACAGACACGTCTTTCCGCTGGAAAGATGCAGACTGTTGTCACTGCTTTTTGTTTTGACCTTGGAGAGATAAAAGGGTGGTCTGGTGAATAAATGAGACAAGCAATGTTTTGCCACCTTAGCCCCTGATGTTGCCCAAGAACAGAAGGTTCTGTAATGGCTTATTTCAAGTTATTTGGCCACTTCTGCTTGAGAAGTGGTTTTGCTTGAAAGAGAGAGAGAGAGTAGTCCTTGTGCCTCTCTTCTCCACCACTAGCCATTTTTTTGGATTAGGGTTCTCCAGAGAGTTTTGCCATTAAGAGAAAATATAGTCTTAGGGCCATGAAAAAAGAATGTCTAAATTGAGTAAAAGAATAACAGTTCCAACTCTTCCATTAAGTATTATGGCCAAAGGTATTCAACTACATCATCCATATGCTTCAAAAATGTAAAGAGATGAATGAATCTTCACTGTTGCTATGGGCACAGCATTGTTATCAGTCTCAATTCACTGCAGTAACCTTGCTATTAGACAAAGCAAAACCGAACAGTCTCCCTACAAAGCTTTGTGATTCTGTGGCCGTTGCTAGTATGCACAGTGTTAGAGTGGAACCAAGGCCACACCCCTGGAGTGTGATTGGCCTCTTTGTTGTGTCTCCAAGGTAACAAGACGAAGAAAATTGTAAAGATGAGTGAACAGCCCCCCATTACTGTGGTGGATCTGATCCCAGGCGTCGTATATCACCTGAGGGTTTACTCCCATGAATTCAACAGCGTCAGCAGCAAACCTGTCACCTTTAAGACCAAAGCAGGTGAGACCACACCTGTCCGTGTGGAACAATGGTTAGAGCCAGCTGGGCTACTCTGGTTCTTTGGCGCTAGTAGTATCTACAGTACCTAATTCAAAGCAGGGTGCATTGTCATGGTCTGTTTTATTGATGCCTTGCTTTGTTCCAGCAGTAAACTCTAATCAGTCATGACACTGCAACCCTTCTACATTTGAACTGCCTACAGTTTAGATGGGCTGTCTTTAGGAATGGGATCTATATGACAGGAAGTAAAGGTTATATTGACATACTCTCACTTTACCTGATTTCTGTTTCGTTATCTTTACATACTGTATGTACGGTATGCCAGTGCTGCGGCCGTTTTCTACTAAAATCACTAATATATCTGATTGAAGTAAAGAGTGTACGAAGGCCTGCAAAAGCAAAAATAAAAAAATAAGTACACTGATACAGTGCTACACTCAATGGACATGAGTTTTAACCCTCAGCTCTGTTATTGCACTTCAAATTTAGGTTTCACCACTAATAGTGACTTTAGCAAACTTAACTGTTGACAATGTTTTCAGCCAAGTTGGCGCTGACAGTGTCTTTTTTTCAGTAACTAGAGGCCAAGGACATTGTTTTTGTTTTTTTTGTCTGCTTTTTGTTTGTTTTTTGATAACTAGTGTTTTTAGCAAACAAAGTAAGTAGTTTGACTTTAAAGAGACATATTTATTCTTGTGTCTTTGGTATGAATTGATTAAAACTACTGTAATGACTAAAGAGAACTGGCAGCTCAAGTCTTAAATATCTCCCCTTCTGAATGATATGAACACGACATAATTCAGGCCACAAACACCTACAAAAGGTGGCTGCTACTGGATGCCACTGATCTTGGTAAAATATCGGATACAATATGTCAACAAGCAACAAAAAACTCTGCTGATTATTCAACCACGTTTGTGGATTACTTGGTGAGCAGCTGTGAAAGTACTTTGGCAAAAACAGGAAATGGCAAAACTATTGAGTGATGAAAATCAATTCTTTTGAACATACTGTGGCAAACTTGTAATGCAGAGAAATTTAACAAAAAAGCTGTTGCCTACCGATATAATTGCTGATATCAGATGGTGAGGGTCCGACATCAGCTGGGCATTTAAGAAAATTCCTATCGCACACTAACAGCAACTTTAAATGTTACTGAAATATTGAACCTTTTTGTCCACATTTTGGGCTATTTGCAGCTGTCAAACAAGGTATTTTTTTAAGGTTGTGCCAAAACTTCCCTGATGTGTTGAAAGACAACACAAATGTCCGGATCACAAAGGACAGGATCCTTTTCACTACATCATCCTGGATATTTCCTTGTGGAAAATAATGGCATATTAGTTCCTGCTGAGTACCCTGCTGAGTACCCTGGGATGGGAACGGTCTTGTGTGTTAGCTTTGACACATGGTGTTCCAGAAAAATGCTCACTCTGTTTGCACTCTTTTCTCTCTTTGTGTGTCGTGCCGTGTGTGTGTCTGTGTATGACTCCAGCCTACATAGACCAGGTAGACATAGCCACGCAGGGCTGGTTCATTGGCTTGATGTGTGCCATCGCCCTCATCATACTTATCCTCCTCATCGTCTGCTTCATCAAGCGGAGTCGTGGGGGCAAATATCCAGGTAAAGTCAAAAATGCTGTTTCTGAAATGACAAACGTGTAAATATTGCTTTTCATTGGGGACCTCAGTCTGAGACTGCACTGATGGGGATACCGCGAAGGCAGATGACATGAATAACGAGCAGATTAACAGTTTTAAGAGCAGTAGGTAATCTGGGCAACACTATGAAATGTCTTTGTTAATGGAAGGCTGCCGCAAGGAATGTTTGAGAAGGGTACAACTCACCCCCAAGGTGACACATAAATTTAGCAGTGTGGGCCCAGTCGATTATTTGTAAGCAGATGGAGAGAAAATCACACACGGTGATTGAGGGAGTCCTGTAAAATATCATTTACAAAATTGTTTCTTAGTCAGAAGGCCATAAACAAATACTCAGCCCAGTAGGGGTGTTAAAGTTTTCCATTTGTTTCTCTCTCTGACAAGATCACGTCATTTCTCAGCTCTAATTTAGGGAAGTAGGTTGCCCCATGTAGAGATTCAGATGCTGAGCTGATGAGTGAGAGAATGTATTTGTTTTAACTGTTGCTTTAAACATTTGAGGTCTCTGCAAGGATGGAGAGTTTGATCTTTTGTTCACAAAGAAAAACTTAGCACCAAGTTTTTCCCTACTGTGTGGGATTTGTAGACCTTTTTTTATGGCCTTTCATTCCTAACAGGCTGTAGGGTCTACTAGGAAGAAGAGGGTCTCCAGGCGGTTGGTTTATTGTACAGTGATAGAGCTGGTGTGGAGGCAGCGAGAGATCCTTGTTCTTGATTCTCTTCAGAATCATGTATTAGCTGAGGAGAAGGAATGGAGAGCTCACAGGAGGGAGTTGGAGTAACCTTTGCCTGGCTAACTATTCTTCCAGCTGACCAATCAGTATGTGGCTGATGCATCTTTAAGTATAAGTATAAAGTGAGCTGGTGAGATTGTGAACAGCAGGTGCGTGGGCCAAAACATGCCGCAGACCACTTTAAATGTCAGCATCTGTTTTTAACCAAAAAAATAAATTGCAGGTCATCAGAATCCTAAAGAAAAATAAGAACTGGCTGCTGTTTGCCTGGTCAAGATTTATGGCAGTAAAGATTTATGACAAATATGATGATCAAACATTCACCATCTAAAACCAGAGTTTAGAAATATTACTGTATTTTCTTGTATTGCTTTTTTAAAGTTTTTAATGCATGACTGATACAGTTCTACAGTGTATTAAATGTAATAGTTGAGAATAACTAAAATTAGAGTATTTTTTAATGTTTTACAGTTTCTGTAATGTCTAGGTGGTGGGTACATGACTGGTTTCACAAAATGTCTAGGTAGGTGCCGAACTGTCAAATGCCGCGTGATAAACTAAGTCATAATAACAGACCTGTGACCAACAGAACAAGACTGAGAGGTGTTCAGTCAAACATGCAGTACTTAGTACTTACGGAAGCACTGACAAAAACTCAACCCAACATAATACAACTGCTACTAAAACAGGCCTGAGTGTCCCTTTTTAAAACAATAAATTAATAAAAATGTGCACTGTATTCCAAATGCATGCTTCAGTAGCAATTCATAAAACAGAAAAAAAAATAGCAATTGAACAAATTTTAGGCATTTCAATTGGCAGCAACTGAGCTGAACCTTTCAGTGAGTTCCTGCTGCCCTGTTTTTGTGCATCAATGACAAAAACAGGATACAGTCTTAAAGGCATCACTTCATTTGCTTTATACATACTGTGCATATGCAGAGGACAAGTATAGGAGGGGAACACAGTGTAAATTTGGTATGTGACAACTAAATAACCAGATGAGGACTAACTAAATGATTGTATTTTCAAACCAACTGCACCCCCCCCCCCCCAACATGTGGATGCTTTTTTTGCATGTCAAATTTAGCTCTACCACCAGGAAGCTCTCAGCTGAAAATGTTACTTTATTATCTTCTGTTGTCAGTGCGTGATAAAAAAGAGCTCCCCTTGGACCCAGTGGATCAGAAAGACCAGGATGGATCCTTTGATTACCAGTAAGTATAAACGGGTTGCTCTCCATTATACCTGACATGGAATTGTTTATTGTGTCACTAATATGTTTGATCACTAACCTCTGAGATCATGCAAAGGTAATCAGCAGCTAGCATATTACAGCACTTTGCGTAAGTGTTCAATATGTTATTTGACTGTAGCCTTACATGCAGTCAGTTCTGTGATGAGCTTATACAGTAGGTGTAGGTGTTTATATGTACAGGTATAGGTTTTTATGTTTAAATTTACATAGTCTGACTATAACATTTAAGCAAAAATGGATTCAAGACTACATGATATCCTTAAAACTATAAAAATACAAAGCCCTGCTGCTTAATGGCACTACATGAAAGCCAAATAAAACTTTTCTTTTTTAAATTTAAATTGGGATGGCATCATTTCTAGCTCTTGCAGTTATTAGTTTTTTTGAAAGGACAGGCCTAGTGTCTTTAGAAATCCTCTAATTATTTGTGCCAGCATTGTAATCAACAAGTCATGCAAGGACAGAGGAGGATGTTTCAGATCAGATGAGACACTTGTGAAGGAACTGTACAGCAGGCTCACTGAGTATAGGTGCTTACAGTATGTGGTGAACAGCATGAAGAGATGAACAGGGTGGACTGGTGAACAGAGCTTCTACTCACTTCATCCTCTTCCAAAAGAAACTGTTTTAGCTCCTTTCCCTTCAAGTCAGCTTGCTTCCAATTAGCTAGGCCTCTTAAACAGGAGAGTTAAACAGCAGGTGGGTGGAGCTTCACCACAGTCAAAGCACTCTTTCTGATATATTTTCTATTTGAGAGTAGAAAAAACTTAAGCTGAGAGTTTAGAGTAGTCTGAAGCCTGATCTTTTGGCTCACAGGGATGACTTGTACTTACATTGTGAACACAAGATGCTGTCATTCAAACCACTTTAGGCACCATTGTTTATTTACATTCTTGTTGCCAGTAGTTGGTTAGCTAGTTCAGCACAAACACAAGTACAGCAAATTTAGCAGCCACAAGCCATCCCAAACAAGCAATCTATTGCACAGTCGATGGCCTTGTAGTACGTATAGTATGCACTGTCACAAATGTTAACACTGGTCTGCATGTAGCTCTTGAGTGAGAGAGCAAAAATTTGCCTTAAATTGTCTACATTTTGGCTACAGTACCTATCAGGTCTCCTGCCCAAATCCTGCCAGCAAAACCTTTTTGACTATAGAATCATGTAATCTGGCTCTGTGATTTGAAAATATTATGTAGTCTGAACCTGTCATATCACAGATTATTTTGAAAATACATTCTTGTCTTTTCAAGCTATCGCTTT
>JAVDPK010001370.1:40895-56768 GCA_034780415.1 Cichlasoma orientale | reverse complement strand
TAGTTGGTTAGCTAGTTCAGCACAAACACAAGTACAGCAAATTTAGCAGCCACAAGCCATCCCAAACAAGCAATCTACTGCACAGTCGATGGCCTTGTAGTACGTATAGTGTGCACTGTCACACATTTTGACACTGGTCTGCATGTAGCTGTTGAGTGAGAGAGCACAAATTTGCCTTAAATTGTCTACATTTTGGCTACAGTATCTATCAGGTCTCCTGCCTAAATCCTGCCAGCAAAACCTTTTTGACTGTAGAATCATGTAATCTGGCTCTGTGACTATAAGGTGGAAATATTATGTAGTCTGAACCTGTCATATCACAGATTATTTTGAAAATACATTCTTGTCTTTTCAAGCTATCGCTTTCTTCCACAATCTGCTGCTTTTTCAGAAGGTGACCTTAGCGGTGACCTTCTTTAAAAATCACAAGTATTACTTTTGCTCAGCGAATGTTTTATGATGGCTTTAAATTATGGTCTAATGTTGGTGACATAGGTGAGCTTAATATTTCACAACAGTAAAAACAGAACTACTAAAACTAAATCCTACTACTATAATTTAATATATGAGTAATGAGTATGCACTATGTACTATATAAACTGTTCAGTATGATGTTGAGGATATGTGGTAAGTGACATGTCTTTTGCTCCTTCCAGGTTCCACTGACCTCTGTGGCCTCATTGTTCTTTATGAAGAATTAAACTGTCTTTTTTCCTTTGCCAACAGTCCATTTATACTAAAAACATGTTAAAATTAACCTGCTTTCTAAATCTGAAATGGACATATTCTAACTACGCTGTGTGAGAGTGGCATCTTAACTTTAACCTTTAATTGCAGATACTCTAGCATCAGGAAAAAATCTTCTGAATTTCATTATTGACCTTGGACCCTACAGATAAACACAACTGTAAAAATAGACATAAAAGCAAGGGTACTGTCTTGCCTGGAGTGAAATCGAATTCAAATTGAACATGCAATACTGTATTGTGTCATTATGTTACGCTACTTTGATGTATAGGTCTTTTGCTAAAAGTGTGAAATTACAATTGGTGCATTGTCTGACTGACACTGTTGTGACTCTTTTGGAACTGAAAACTCTGCACGAGTGTGCAGGATAGTTTCAGAAGAGGTGCAATGAGCATTTATTATCACCCCGGCATGCTGTTGTGCTTAACACTGTGCGTTTCATCCACCTCCAGAACCTGCTTTTTGCATTAATGAACAGTGCGACTCTTAAAATTAGGGTGACTGTGCCTCTCTGACTCTGGTCCCGACTCCATCCCTGGTGCTAAAACCTCAAGTCCGCTCAGCTGTGTGTGTTTTTGTGCGCCCTAATCCATGCATGTATAATGTGGAACTTGTCCTCTTTCCTTCCTCTCTCTTTCTTTCCCTCCACTTCTTATTCCTTACCATCTGCTGTGGTTCCTCACATCTTGTCCCTCTCTCTCCCCTACGCTGAAATGGGTCATCTGTCCCTGACAGGAACGAAAACGAGAACAGGTACTTTGGTTTTCGGCACGGTATTTCTCTTGGCCTGAGCATGTCGGGGGGAGCTGGTGTTTCCTCTGGGCGGGGTGGGGGGAGGTAGAACAAGGCAGGATAAGGTGTAGCTTGTTTGGAAACACAGGACAACATGCCTGTATTGTTGGCTTTTGGTCAGTCTGCAAAAGCAAAAGGGACAACTGAATTTCTTGCTGTTTTTCTTTAGAATTAGGTGGTGAAATTCTAAATGTTTTGCTGCATCAATGATGATAAGCCATTCTTGCCCAGCTGCACCAAAACAGGCCAAAGCTATGATACTACCAACATCATGTTTCTGAGTAGGAATAATGTTCTGATGATGGAATGCAGATTTTCCTTTTTCCAAGCAGAACACTGACCACTTGATCTTTCTTGGTTGACCACTACAAAACAATGTGCAAAAAATGAATTGCCCCTAGTATGGACACAGCTTAACAATGCCCTCGTATGTTCATTTGTACACAGTGTATCTGACTGTGGATTGGTGGATTCCAGACTCTTTTTGTGTTGCACCTTTTTTCCATCTTGGTGATCATGGAATGGATTGGAACTTTTCTATTCTTATTGACCATTTAAAGCACTTAACTTAAGATGCATGTCTTTGGACGGTGGGAACAAACTGCTGTGCCCACGAAGGCACAAGGAGAACACGCTAACGCCACACAGAAAGAGATCAAACCAAAATCCTTCTTGCTATAAGGCAACAGTGATACCCAAGGCATCTATCTTTTTATAAAGCCTTCAAAAATCTGTTATCTTTCTGTTATGATTCGTGTCCTTGTGTTGTGAGGAGCAGAATTTGATATAGCCTTCTATTTAAAAAGAGAAAAGCTGCCAACTCACAATTTAGTGTCATCTTGACGGAAAAGGACCAGTTCACACATTTACTGCTAATCCTCAAAGTTCATATACTTTTACCCCTCACAGATCATTTTTCTCAACTAATACTTTAAAATATATTATATATAAAATAAGTAAGTAAGTTTAATATTAAAATTTAATTTGTTTAACCAGGTTGTATTTATTTATATTTATTAAATAAAAGGGTAAATAAAAGGTTTTCTTATTTGTGTGAGGTGGCATAGTTTAACCAAAACCAAAACTTTTTCCTAATCTAACCAAGTAGTTTTAAGTAGCTAAACTTAACCAGCAAGAGTAATTGAAAGTAAAGCAACCTACGAAACAATAATTAGCAGAACAGAAGCCATCCAAATACACAAAGCGCTGGAGCAAAGACCCAGGACCATAACTGCTTCAGAGTCAAACAAAACCCTCTTAACAGCAAATACTGACCTATTGGCAGTATCAAAAATGATCACCTCTATGCCATATAATAAGGGGCTCTATATTAATCCTTTATTTACCAACTTCAAAAGTGCCGCCATTCGCTGCAACAATTACCATAATAACCATGTGTTGGGTGTGAAGTGTAATTTCTCAGCTTTCAGATTTCCGGTTGTGTAATTATGGTAATTTAAAGTGCGTTTGATTAGAGGTCTCAGTGGTGATAATGTATGCTCGGTGTTAAGCAGCTGTTCACAGCAAGTAAGGGCAGGTAACAGGTGTACGGGAGCAATTGCCCGCTGTTAAAGGGTTAAAAGGGGTACAATATAAATAATTTCACATCCATTGAGTTGGAACTAATACCAAAGATTATCAGTCACTGTTTGCACACTTGGGTTCTCCGGTGGTGATATCATAATGTAAAAGTCTCCAACAGTTTATCTTTTTTATGCCTTAAAACTCTTACAGTCTTGATCTGGTGTTTTACATCTTCTCACCTTGTTAGGTATCAGTCTGCTCAGAAACGGGTGCTTATTTCCTTCCTGCTTTTCTCTGAAAGGGTTTTTATGGTATTTGCTTTGGCCCTTTGTGTTTTGTTTTGTTTTTTAATTTTCATTTTATTTTAACATGTTTGTTGCTAAAATGTATCCAGGTATATATGTGTAGTTCTAGAAGTCTTTTGGCATGGAGCATGGCAGTTCTGAGAAGCTACTGTGTAGATTCTGTCCTCTCGGGGGGAATCTGAATACACAGCATACAGCCATAAGCAGGAAAGGAAATGAGAATATCTTACTTTTGCATCTTTCAAATTCATTTTCTGCTGTCATGCTACTGGCTTGATGTGAGATATGAAAGCTACTGCTAGCATAGAGCTCTTTATCACTGTGCATGAAGTTCTCCTGCCCCTTAAGATCTGTTAGGAGACATGCGAATGAAATAAAATCAAGCATGCAATAGAGATTGCTGTTCAGATCTCATGTCTGAATACTATATAGCATGTAAAATCAAGTGTCATAGTTGAATTTAGGACAGTATTTATCTTTGACATAGAAACTGAACATTTAACAGTATTCCCTGAAAACCCACTTTGTCTGATAATTTCTTAATAACATTTCAATCTGCAGTAATGGATCACATCGCAGTGGGGAATAAATTTCATTGCAGTAGAAGTCTTTCTGAAATTGGTGTAACTAATTTCAAGGATATAATTCCTCTGCTGTTATTTTCAATGACATGTGCCAACACTCCCAATCCTCACTGACTACAACTCTGAATACTGTGGGTCCTCTGGAAATGAAAGCCTCAAAGTGCTGGATTCTGTGGTGTATCTCACAAACGAGCAGATAAACATAAAGCTGGGACATCTTAGTATTGATCACTGAGAAAATGAGAACAAGCACAGCACTGTGGCCAGGCTGCCAGAGTCAGAGTGGTTGAGCCGAGTATTTCTGTAACCTTAAACTGTAATGACTTCATGAACTTCTTCATAAATAACATTTTAAACACTAGAGAAAAAATATTCATAACAGACCTATCATTATGTACAGCTACTTTCAATACTACTGATTTTTTAAATTTACTCTTTCTTGCCAATTGAGCTTCCTGAACTTCAATAGGTACGTCCTCCAAGCCATCCATGTATCTATTAGACCTCATTCCTACAAGACTGTTCAAAGACGTCCTACCCCTAATTATTGCTTCTATCTTAAATATAATCAGTCTATGTCTGTTAAGGGGCTGTGTACCACAGGCCTTTAAGGCAGCCTTAAAAAAACATTACTTAAAAAAATCCATCAGTTGACCCAGCAGTCTAATTATAGGCCAATCTCCAATCTTCCTTTTATCTCAAAAAGTCTGGTTGTAAAACAGCTAACTGATCATCTGCAGAGGAGTGGGTTATTTGAAGAGTTTCAATCAGATTCAGAATGAATCACAGCATTAGTGAAGGTAACAAATGGTCTTATTATGGCCTCTGACGGAGGACTCATCTCTGTGTTTGTGCTGCTACACCTCAGTGCAGCGTTCAATACTGCTGACCATAATATTACATTACAGAGATTAGAGCATGCCATATGTATTAAAGGTTCTGCACTGCATTGGTTTAATTCATGTCTATCTAATAGACTCCAATGTGTTTATGTAAATGGGGAGTCTTCTTCACATACAAAGGTTAAATATGGAGTTCCACAGGGTTCTGTGCTAGGACCAATTCTATTTGCATTATACATGCTTCCCTTAAGCGGTATTATAAAGCATAGCCGAGACTTTCATTGCTATGCAGATGAAGCGAGATGACACACACCACTACAGGAATGTCTATTTATATGTGTTATTTATATATATTTTAAAGCATTATAAACCCTTCTCACACTCCTATAAACCTTTACCACGCTCTTATTAACCTTATAAACACTTATAAACACTTCATATGCTCTTAAAAATTCACAAAGACACAACATCGCAGAGATACACTAGACGCAGAGATCAGATGTGAAGTGGACATTGATGCTGAAGTATGGACACAGTGTGGGAGAGCAAACAGATCGATGCTACGGTCACCGAGCCAATCGGTGCCCAGGATACAGAACACAATGCTGTGGTTGGTTGCCTTTAATTCCATCAGCCAATAGTGTACCGTGTACAATCTCATGTTGGCAAACTTGCACAAGCCTTAGTGGCGTACAGCACAGTATTCTTCCGCTGATGAAATACCTGCAAAATCCCACAATATAGTGAAAACTCCATGATACAGAATTATATATATATAAAAAAAAACTTGATACAGTGAAGCCACAATAAGTGAACCGCCATAAAGTGATGGACGACTGTACCACGAAGGTGGTTCCCTACTTATTGAGGTATATCACCATGGTAACTTATTGCTGCTCTGAAGCAGGTTGTGTTTGTGGTTAGAGATCAACAGGTATGACATCACTGCCTACTGATGAATCCATTCTCCTAAAAATAGTGTCACCATTTCTGGAAGATCACAGATGGTTTAAGGGTCTAAAGGTTTTGTTCATAGCATCTAATATCTTTGAGCATCAGTAAGAAATATCACTGCTTAAATGCAACTTTATTCCTTGACTTTTTTATATGGGCCACAAACAATTTTACAGTAATTTTATAGTTTTTTAATAGGCTAAACTAACATCCTAAACAGGATCAAATATAAACTGTGCAAAAGGCTTAAGCCACCCATCGTTTCTTCATATTTTGTATCCAAGCCACCAGATTTTCTTGTAATGTTTTCTTGAGTGTGATCTTGAGTGACAGCCCATAGCTCAGGCAATGACCTCGTTGTGTTTACACACAAGAGACAATGAACCAATTTTAAATGGTGTCTTTAGGCATTTTATTACCAGCCTGTTGCAAACACACATTTTCCCACATTGTTTTGTGAGACTATGAAAAATGCCAAAGTTTGACAGGCATGAAATAGAATTTTGCACCAACAAAGCCAGAAAACTATCTCTGTATGGTGCGCACTGTGTCCTTACAAAATTGGAAACTGGACAAGTGGAGGACAAAGAAGAAAGGGGCAGGCCTATGAAACTCTCTACAGCAGATGAGCAACCTTAAGAAATAAGAAAAAACATTCGCCAAAGACCCGACACAGGACCTGACAGCTGCATCTGGGTCTCGTCAGAAATGGTCTCAAAGGAATGGCGGTTGTCAATAAACCATTTGTGAGGAAGGGGGGAGAACATGAGGCATGCCAAATTACAAAAGAACTGGACTGAAAATCAGTGGCAACAACTCCTATGAAGTGATGAGTCTAAATTTGACCTTTCTGTCACAAATCCTCATCAGTATGTACGGGGAGGTCAGGAGAGAGCGCAACAGCAACATCTGTAAAACACTGTCATAGTTTGAGTTTGCCTTTCAGCTAATGGTGTTGGGATCCTGTCAAAATTGATGGAATTATGAACACAGAAAAGTATTGTCAGATTTTGATCCACCATATATACAATACACTGTGGAAAGCTTCTGGATGGCAGCAGCTAAATTTTTTGCCATAACATTGACACTGCCTGTTTGTAAAAGTATACCTGGATAGAAAAACATACAGTGGAACACTGTCAGTCATGGATTGGCCTCTCCAGAACCTGGACTTCAACATTACTGAAGCTAATGCTAAGAGCAGCCTGCTGCATGAGAAGTGGACATGTTCCAAAACAGAACCACACTTAATTTTGGAAGCCAAGCTGCATGGGAGTACTGCAAAAGGATGGGAGTGCTCTTAAGTGAAGAATTAAAAATATTCAAACTTGTACTTCAAGAAAAACATGAAAGAAATGTATCATATAAATAAAAATGGTTTTCCTTACAAGTCATTTCCCAAAGAAGCTAATTTCTTTACTTTCCCCTTTTTTACTGTGTTACAGGGTCCAGATCTCCACCTGATGCTCTAATGAGACCTGGCCGCCATTTTAACCTCTAACTTTCCTATTTTGTTACCTTTGCAGCAGTGATGAGGACAACAAACCTCTGCAGGGCAGCCAGACTTCACTGGATGGCAACGTGAAGGAAAGCGATGACAGTCTGGTCGACTACGGTGAGGGAGGAGACGGGCAGTTTAATGAGGACGGCTCTTTCATCGGCCAGTACACAGTGAAGAAGGACAAGGATGAGACAGAGGGCAATGAAAGCTCCGAGGCCACCTCGCCCGTCAATGCCATCTACTCGCTGGCATAGCGGCTCAGTAGTGCATGGGGGGAACTTAGTGGCACCCTCTAATTTGAGAGTGCTATGATAGTACCAGACACAAACACACACACAATTTTATGAGTATATGAAACACATTATACACAGTGAAAACAGCAGTGGGACCTGTCTGGAGACTGTCTAGGCTCTCCTCTGCAGATAAAGTGGAGGAAGATGACAGTGGAATTAGACCTCAAGCCTTTAATTTATGTTTCCAATTCTAAGAATATGGCCCTTTAGAGGACACATTTGGAGAAAGTGGACAGTGCACATTTTCCTTTGCGCTCTGCCTGCCCTTTACCCACACAGACTTGAAGTGTGCCTTCAGGGCGGCCTTCGGCATTTGGAGGCATTAAATGTTCTTTAGAGGTTTTTTGGTTTATTTTTGACCCCGCTATACTTCTGGTCACCCACCCTCAACCCTCACCTGGCATACCTCTGTGTAGCATCCCAGTAAAGTAGTCACAGAGGTTAAATTCACATATACACTGGCCCCATCCTGTAACATATCAGCTTCTAACCATCAGGATGCCGGCAGATATGTTTATCATATTGATATTTAAGCAATGAAAGATTTTAGTTTTTCCACAGCTGAAAGAGTCCTTGCATCTTAATGAATGCTGTACACAGTCCTGGCACACATTTTAGTGCCCTGCAAATCTATGCACACTCTGTCATCTCCTCTGTACGATTTTGGGTTTCATCTGGTTAGTAAAAGTACACATTCTGGCTTTCTTTTTTAGCACTCGAAGAATCAGTCCCATGGTTTTATTCAGTTTTCCTTCAACTTTGTTGTAGGCATGTATTTGTTTTTCCCTCTTTGCCAGCGTTGCAGTGCAGATGTTTAAAATGGCCTTGATGAGAAAAGAAATTCATGCATTGAGCTCTGTTATAGTATGATGTTAATGAAGCCGATCTTATAAAAGATTTAACAAAAATATTATTTTGGAGCATGGTAGTAAACTTTCTCTTAATGCAAGAGAAATTTGATAGCAAAAGAAGAGAAAAGTTAGTTTTGCTTGAGAAACATAAGTGCACTACAACCCAGTAAATTCCCTAGTTAGCATGTGGGCTAGTGCTACATTCATGTCTAATGGGAACAACTTTTGACTGGCAGTGAATATATTAACAGCTGAAAGCTTTTCTGTGTTTGACCTAATATGGGGGTCATTGTGATTACATCACATCATGCTGTAGTGTTGTCATAGCTTTGCAACTTGTGGAAAAAGACTGCATAAGGCAGAAGCCTGAATTCAGGGATTCCTGCCATGATAGTTGTTGTGAAAGGGTCAAACCTCCTAATTATAAATTCATCAGAGCAAAGCTATGACACCATCACAACATGACTGGTCAGTTATAATCACGGTCCGGGATCAATAGTATTGTAATATTGCAGGAACAATATTAAGATGCCAACAGCAGATAAACACTTCTCTGCAGCTGTGAGGCTTCTGCAATTCTGTTCACTTTGTGTTGCGTACAAGCAGGTAGATTGAAAGTATGTTTTATAATCAAGCTAAACACATACTGGTCACATAGTGGACATATTACCATTGAAAGAGAATATTCTTCTACTATTTGTCTACATGTATTTAATCAAAGATGACTCCAGAATTCGGAATTTCGGGGACTAAAACCTAAATATCCTGTTTAGTGTTGTGCTCTAGTAAGCTAGGATGTGTAACAATGTCAGGTTGAAAGTTAACATCGACATTTTCTCCCATGGGACATGAATGTAGCGCAAAAAGTCATGATCCATAAGCTGTGTTCTGACTAAACTTTGTTTTTTCACATATACTTGACAGCTGGATTGTGATTTCAGTCTTCAATCAGGCAATGTGCAGACATTAGCTAGTACCGCATTGTGCAAACCTAGCTCTAGTTCTGTTATTGGAACAGCCTCAGATGTCCTACTCAATCTGAAAGAGCTCACATGGACACATCCACCCACCCACCCATCCACCCATCCATCCACCCACCCACCCATTCATCCATCTATTTTCTCCTGCTTATCCAGTTCAGGTTCACAGGTTTATTCGATTTAAGTTATGTCCTAATCAGTGAGATTGTGTTCTCCATGGACTTTACTGGAAATTGCACTGCCTCTAAAACTTGTTGTGTTAAGTTTGAACGCACCTTCCTAGAGGAATCCTGGCCTTATTTATTCTTTAATTTTTTTTTAGAAACTCAATCAATTTGTAATCATTACAAAAATAAATTATTAGAGTTAATATTATTAGAATACATGAATGAAATTTATACACAGAATTCACAGCCATCCGTCCATCCATCCATCCATCCATCCATCCATCCATCCATTCATCCGTCCATCCATCCGTCCATCCGTCCATCCATCCATCCATCCATCCATCCATCCATCCATCCATCCATCCATCCATCCATTTTCTTCCGCTTATCCTTTTCAGGGTCGCGGGGGAACTGATGTTAAATTTATCAGCTTCATTTTTGCGATGGAAGAAAGAAAAAATCCTTTGAAGGATGTTCACTGAGTATTTCACTTGTTCTGCAGATCTGTCATTGTTATCTTCTGTTACGAGACTGACTGGCTTCTTTTTTTTTTTTTCTATAAATGTTCACTGAATACTCATATTTCTATTTATTACATCATATTAATATATTAGTCATTAATTTAATTAACTTAATTGTTATGTACACACAACCTAATTATTGTGTCCAGAAATAGCCAAACTACAGATGCCTCGAGAATCAGTAATTGTTCATCCTGAGAGGCATCAACCACAACAGTATGTTCAAGATATTTTTGTAGCAGCTACCTTTTCCACACAAAAATATACCTGTTATCAACAGAAAAGGTCACATTTCTCTGTCTATTGTGCTTCTTGTAATCATGTTGTATTACTATTACTTGTTGTTATTCAGATTTAAGTAGCATAACCTTTCTGCCATTCAGAGAATGAATCAATGCATATTCATTATTTGGTATTTATTTTGTACTGAAAGAAAATCCTACGTTTGTAAATATTTAAAACTTGACCCCTCCCCCCCAAACCCCCTAGTTCCCTCTTCAAAATATGTTTTATCAGAAAAGAAAAAAACAAAGAGTCACAAATCTGTATCCACCAAGGAACTGTAATGGTGCATCTCCAGTCTGGCAATCTATCACCTTTGTTTATGTAGCTCTGACTAATATTTGCACTCTGAAGAAGAGCCATCCTTCACCCAATATTACCCTTTTCTTTGACACTGTAATATATGGTACTGGCTGTGGCAAGTCTGTCAGGTTTGCTGATGGCTTGGTTTCTGTGTTGTGAAAGAGAAATATGTTAGATTCTATTATGTAAATAAGAAACACGAGCTCCTGCAGTATACTGCCTGTAGCATTTGATGCATACAAACTGCTAAAGGGCCTAAGAACATGCATTTGCTAAGGTACCCTCCTTTGCACTGATAGACACTGCATACACATGCCTGTGGTTACACAGCTGTGTCCCATTACATGGGTCAACAACTGAAGGATGCTTCTCCTTTTCCTGTACCCCCCCCCCCCCCGCCCCGACCCTCCTGCATTCAGGTGCTCTTTGCCAACTTGTAAAATTCATGTATCCACCAAAATCACCACAGAGACGTCCTAAACTAGGGGGAACCATTCACTTTCAGAAATAAACTGGTGCCTTTGGAGCTATAGCCCAAATACTGAGTAGAAAAAATTCTGGCAATCATAATTATGTATATAAGATACAATATTATTTACTGCTTCCTGTCCCTGTAGGAAAATTCATTTTCTGAATTTAAACCAGCCTAAGTATCAAACAATAGGAAAACCTGATGTCGGATATTAGACCACCACAACCATCCAAAATTGTCACTTCTGATACACGCTTGTGTTAAAAAACAAGAAGAAAAAAAGCTTTCCGAACATTCCTGATGCCATCACGGGAGGATGTCCTGTTGAATTCCATCTGATGTATAAACATACACTGCAAAATGATTGTGTTTTACTAGTTTTACTAGCTTCCCTGTGAGAAACACAAAAGTGACATTAGTATTTTTCAATTTTTCCATTATGATAGATGGTCAACACGAGACATTTGGTAAAAGAATTTAAATTGTAGCTTCTTGTGTATAGAAGCAGGTGCAAGTAACAATTTTGGCCATTTGGCTCCATTCATTGACAGCTGTCTTTAAGCGCTGCCTAGGTGAACTTTGGGCAGTGTTAGGATAATGGCATTACCAGGACGTAAACAAACTCCCCATAGGTGGGCTACTGCACAATGTTACCTTCAAAATGTTCTAAATTCTGGACTGCTGGACTTTATCCATTCTGAAGTGAAAAATAGAAAACAAAACAAAAAACGTTAGCTCTTCATTTCTTCATCGCTGGTTGAACTACCATATTTTCTCAAATACTGACTGAGGCTGTTTTTTTTACCTCATCTGCAAAAAGTTACAGGCTTGTATAAGACGCAGGTCTTGCTTTCTGATTCCTTCTGATTCCCACTGTTGGTGGGTATATTTTAGCATAATGGCACGTTCCTCTCTGGTCAGTTAAAAGTACTGCATTAGGCTCTGTGAACAAGCTCAACACTTCATGTAACTACATAGATCCTAATTGAGTAAAACGCTGTCATTTATGGAATCGGAAACCCTTCAATCTTGTCAGTGCTTTCACTGTGAAATATTAGCAGGCATACTGTATGCACGAAGAGCTGGATGAGATTAAAGAGCCACAAAGTGAAGTAGATCAGAATCCAGCTTTGTTTACAAACCACACACAGTACCAGTCAAACGTTAGGACTCAGTCATTCATATTAATGGGTGAGTGTGTCCAAACTTTTGACTGGTGCGATACATCTGTTGAAAATATTTTCTTAAAACAGTGTACAGTATTGCACAGCTGTTAGTCAGTAGCAGTATTTCACTGTCACCAGAGGGTTATGCACCCTAATTTGTTACCTTTAGTTGTGTCCCTGTCCATTACTGCGCACAATCATATTTGTGGAAATATGGTATGTATCTGATTTGTGTTTTCATTGCAGTAAGTCTTCTGCATGTTTATTCTACCTTTCCAGTGATTTAACCTCAGCATTTATCCTAGACTGTCTCGACCCCCCCTTTGTCCTACATCCGAGATGTCCCAATGTTGTAGTCATCCTTGTTGTGATGCAGCAGTATACCACTTGAAGTTGACAGTACCTGAAGCTTGCAGTTATCATCTCCTTAGCAGGGTCCATATTAACATCTAGAAGCTCATAGCCAGTGTGCCAGGTTAAAAACAACTGTAAAAGATTTTCATAAAAAATATGATTATTTGCGTCTGACAGTAGGTCAGCTCTCTCTGAAAAAATGCTAAGTTGACCTACATCACCTTAATGTATAATCACTACACAATCAGTTACTAAAATCAGTAGAGAAGGCTGCTTTATTTACTCCGTTTGATTTAAGATAGATCTTGTAGATCCATTGTGGGATTTCAGTGTATGTTCTTGTCATTGATAATCTGGTATTTCTCACGCCTTTCAAGACAAAGCTCTTCTAAAACACAGAACCTCCCAGCCATTTATTATCTTCTCTAAGCACTCCCTTCTGTTTTTCTATAGAATCTTAATTACAGTATCCTCTGAGTTTTTAATCAGCAGGGCGACTCAGCTGATACCCTACCTTTGCAGTGCATTAACTGTACCTCTGGTGTGATAACTGTGATAAGATGTGTTGATAAGCAGGAGACTGCTGCTGAAACAGAAGCAAGCCGGAGGACAAAGCGCTGACAGAGCAAATATTTGGTTGAAAATCAGGTCTGAATTTTATCACTGGAGTTCTGTTCTAAAACTATTTACACCCTGCTGCTCAAAAAGCCACTCTCCACACCTCTCCCACCCCACTGACCATCCACCTACCTCCACTGGTGGATCACAGTGGGGAAACTGGCAATATAACAAAGGAAAGAGATGCAAATATTTGCTGAAACACAGTGCTTTTTCCCTTTTGTCTGACCCAAGCTGCTGCTGCTTCTTTTCTTCTTCTTCTTCTTTTTTTTTTTTTTTACTATTTTATGAGGGATGAAAAAAAAGTCTATTTGCAGTTTTACAGCCTTCTGTTTACCTTCATTTTAAAATGCTGCAACGTGTCAAAATTTACTGGTGCACATTTGCAACTGGATTTTTTCATGATTGATCACGTGTGTCATACTGGCATCTTCTTGTTTTTACCATGTGTATCAGAGCAGCTTGTCAAAGTCTTGCTTCAACATGCAGCGTAACAGCTTTTGTAAGGTACATTTACTCTACAGGAAATGGCTTAAATATATTCACCATGTATGCGTGTATGATGAGATGTTGCAACTTCTGCTAGCGGCGCCTTCTTTATAGTAAAGCTATCTCTTTTTCTCTACTTCCCGACTGCTGGTCTTTCTGTTCATCTCTGATTCACTGTCATCCTTGTCTCTGAGCCTGTGTGCAGGTATAGATTTAAAAAGTAGATCCTGATTGAAGAATTCATGATGATTTCATCATAATTTATTATATGAAGGGTAGACAACATCTAATTTTCCCACTGATACATCATCCAATAATCTTTGTCTAAATTTGAGAGGTTCCTTGTGGAGAACTGCACTATAGTTGGTTTCTGCTTTGCTTTCTTGTGCACATTCATGTGATTACCATGCTAGCTCCTCTAGTGGCCACTTGAGGCTGGCTCTAAAAGAAAGCCCTTAATTCCCATATTAAAATGGCCAGCTTTACAGCATTAAAGGGCATAATTACAGCCTGCTACAAAAAAATGTTTTGCCCTCTGTCATCAGTTCCCCCTTCATAACAAGCTTGTAAAGGCTTAAAGTTGGGGCTATTTGGGCTGTGCCAATGCAGCAGCAGCTGATGGCAGTCTTCTATGCTTCACCTCTACTGATACAACTGCCTGAACTGGACCTCTGCTGCTTTTTGGAAAAGTTTAATGAAATAATATGATCTGTGTAGTACAGATCATCTTAAAGGTTTCAGTTCTGATCAGTGATATTTTTTTTTATTATTTTATTAGTCTGTTATTTAGCACTAACTTGAGATATGTGTGCCTGTGTGTATGCTAGCAGCTTTTCTAGCACCAAGTTTTCTAGCATGACCTTTTAACTTGTGGTCATTACAGGCTCCAAAAACCAAGATAATAGCAGCCACAATTTCAAAGTAGAGGATTCCTGGAACCAGTGGGTGATACCATAGTGGCTACATTCATATTCAAGTATAAGTCTACAAATCGCTCACAGCAGGTATTATTTGCCCAGCGTCATTTCTTCTTGGTGCCAAGTTTTCTTTGTTGAAAAAAAGATCAAACTCTCCATCCTTGCAGAGACCTCAAATGTTTAAAGCAACAGTTAAAACAAATAGATTCTCTCACTAATCAGCTCAGCACTTGAATCTCTACATGGGGCAACCTTCTCCCCTAAATTAGAGCTAAGAAATGCTCATCATCTTGTCAGAGAGAGAAACACATGGAAAACGGGCTTTAACACCCCGACTGGACACTCTGAGTATCTGGTTACGGCCTTGTGACTCATTAACAGCCCAGATGTCTTCCACAATTTTATAAATGATTTCTTACAGGACTCCCTCAATCACCTTGTGCGATCTTCCCCAGATACCCCGTGGAACATGGATATCATATGTGAAAGGTGCCCCGAAGACTGTAAAGGATTACCACTCATGCTGACTGCCCAGCCTGTTTCCTGTGGGAAGTAATTAGTTTAGGTTTTATTTTCACTTATCAAAACAAATTAAATAAACAAAATACCAATTTATTTTCAAAGAAACAAAAGAGTGAAAGACAACATTTATTAAGTTATCATATGTGAATTCTCACCAGTCTCAACAGCCCATTTTCACAATACTTGACAAACCTTCTTAATTTGTTTGTGAAATTTAACCATTTTGTGTTTTGCTCGTGTTTTAACAGCAACTGCAGAGATGTTTTGTATTCAGCATACAAGCGAAGACCTTTGACCTTCCATCAGGTTTTATTTAATTCTGTCCTCGTCATGCAGTCGACTACATTGAGTGCTAGAAACAGAAGTACTGGAAGTCTGAGATCAGCATCTTTCTTAGACACCAAACTGAGTTACTGTTTATGCTCCCGAATGTAAACAGCAGTATGGCCCAGGCCTAGAGGGGGCCCAGATGGGAGAGGATAAGATTTCAGGTAGCCAGGCCTCTATCACGTCCGAGGAGAGCTGGAGAAGGCGGGCCCTCTCCTGACTGTATCCAGATGAGCACGGTGTGTGGCCAAAGGCATAGCCTACTTTACATCAGCCATCATTCCAGTTTTACACGGGGGTTTTAAAGGTTGCCACAGTCAGGACTGAGTCATGGTTGCTAAAAACTTTACAAGACCGACTGA
>JAVDPK010001369.1:42308-61208 GCA_034780415.1 Cichlasoma orientale | reverse complement strand
ATAGATAGATAGATAGATAGATAGATAGATAGATAGATAGATAGATAGATAGATAGATAGATAGATAGATAGATACGAATAAAATAGTCGGAGAGAATACAGAAACTGTGAATAATCAATAATCAAAACACAATCATGGGGTATGGTCGTCATTTTAGGTAGGCGCCAAGTCACGTGACCCGGAAGTATCTGCGTGGCAGCCACAATAAGAGCAGTTTGAATCATAGATATATATCTATGGTTCTCTAAATGCCTAGGAAAGGAGCCTTAGTGCTTCATTTACCTATAGCATACACCGGAACGGTCCTTTATGAAAAGAGAGGAGACCACGCCGTCCCACAATTCATAGCGACGCACCATCCGACCATTAATGAAAAAATCAACATAAATGCCAAAGTGGCGCAGATCATGCAAATGTCAATTATGAGTGCATTTTCCATTTCATGCCGTAACCTGCTGTTGTGTTTTGAATTTGTAACAGCAGCACGCACAGCTAAACTATGAAAAACGCTTCACAAACTGCTTCTTATCAATATTTTTTTCTTTTATTTTATATAAGCTCTCTAAATCAAGAGTATGGACAATATTAATTGATCAAAGTGTGTTTATTGCTCTGTATAATTCAGTTTGTATTAGTAATGCCCAGCTTTTAGGATTATCATAAATTAAATTTTTACTTCGGGTCAGCTGAGCTCAGTGATGGGTGGAGGGAAGTCACGTGCGTAACTGCACGTATCACACTGGGGTTTTTCCAGCAGTCACATAGTATAACATTCACGCAGGAATCGGCACACATTAACACTGTTTTATGCGACATTTCAGTTTGGTTCGTAACAGATCCGACGCCACAGAGAAGTGAAACAGAAGTCGTCCGGTGTGTGCGCACTGCTGAGAAAAGACAGTTCACTTCTCTCCTCAGTGATACCGGTATCCAAATACCAATATTATTGAGGAGAGAATTATGTAGGGCCCCGCTCTACACTCTACACACGAGCCTATATGTTCCCTTTTCTTAAAAATTCCGATCTTTGTAACAAAGTGATATTTTTCACCGGTTCTCGTTCATGTGGCCTGCATAAAACAGGCTAGGAGAAAGCAAGCTGGGTATTTTGTAGTTTATTTTCTGGACATTGTAGTTTCAAGAGCGCGCACATCCGGCGTGACGTTATTTAGGAGTCCAGAGTAAGTGCGGATGGATTCTCTGAGCACCGCGCGTCTCTTTTCCTTATCAAATCCTTATCAGTTCTCCTGCACTCCTTTCCTATTCTATTCTATTCTATTCTATTTTCCATCGAGATCAGGAAAAGTGTTTAGGTAAAAGATACAGGAGGTATTCTATAACTGGTCATACGTACTCGTGATCAAGTGACCAATCTGACAGAGTCCGGCGCGCGCACAGCCTTGCATTGGCTCCCAAAATGCGTGTCATGGTTT
Organism: Cichlasoma orientale; assembly: GCA_034780415.1. Lineage (NCBI taxonomy): Eukaryota > Metazoa > Chordata > Actinopteri > Cichliformes > Cichlidae > Cichlasoma > Cichlasoma orientale. The sequence goes on along the minus strand of JAVDPK010001369.1, from coordinate 59,774 downwards.
CGGCACTCGGCTGCAAAATTAAGAAAACTTGAGGAAAAATAACAGCAAGAAAGTAAGTGTGTAAATATGTGCTAATCTCTAGTTAAAGTATTAATTAATGCCTCGACACATTAATTTGAACACGCTACAACTTACCAGCAACTAATTAATTATCATTTACTAGAAGCTTGGTTAGGCCCAATGCACGAGCCACCTATAGAAGTTTGTCTTTTGATATAATCTCTTTAAAATGTCATATAATTAGTGTTTCTAAAGAGATAAAATATAGTTCACATGATGCGCGGTTACAGTTATTCACCACCAGATGGCAACATTGTTCCATAATTTGTTGCACGTGAGACACTAAGTGGCAAAATGTCAGGAGATGAGGAAGTGTTTCATGTCCCAGCTGAGCCCTCCCAAAAATGTGTCGATCACTGCCATATTAATAACCAGAAGGGCTCAAATAAACACAGCTGTTATGAGACTGAAACACTGGACACTCTCCTGTTATCAGGGAAATTTCTTTTTAGGGTAAATATTTGTTAAATCTTCTACCTTGAATTTCTTCCACAGTTTGCTTCGATTTTCTTTCAAGAAAGCATCTTAAATAAAGGGAATGAGAGAAGAATCCCTTTTGGAATTGCAAGAGAAAACTAATTCACACCTACATCTTGCCGTGGTCACACCTCAGACTGCCGTGCATTATAATACATAAAATTTAAAATCTGTTATCATTCCTTATTATCAACCACTTGCAATTCCTTTTATTCATTTACAGAAGGATGCTGAAACCTAAAAAATAATGCTAATCATCAATATAAGCCTCAACTCTTAATTGAGCTACAAACGTTCAAGTGTTCACAATTAATTTAGAATGTTCAGCAGGAAAATGTTTATAATTAGATTATTTAATAAGTGAAATATGCTGCTGCTTGTTAAATACGACTGAAAATTGTGGATTTGGGTTGCAAAAAAATGCTCAGAAACATCCAGCGTGTTTGGTTGTGCAGTTCAACACACTGATAACCATATGCCTCATTAATGCTGACATTTTTGTGTGTTTCAGTATGTGCAGTGCATTATTTAAAAGCAAAAGCATCAATAGCACAGTCGAGGATTCCTATGTTTCAAGTTAAAATCTTGAGTTTAGAAGTACAAAAATATTTGCAGCAAAATATACCAAAAGGTACCAAATGTTTTCCACTGGCCAAATTTAGAATATCATTGTTTTATAATTATTGATGACTTTTATGCTGCATGTGGGAAAGGTGTGAATTTCCCCTCAAGGAATCAATAAAATCCCAGCTTAACCCTTAATAATAAATCATAATTTATTTGCAGTTTAATTTTGCAGAGGAATTAAAATACAGTAATCACAAGCATGAAGTATAAGGTAAGATAAAAGTAGCTGTCAGGTGAGTTTGAAAGAGTAGTTTTGTATGAAGAGGAACAGGAACCCCCTTTTTCTTTCCCAGTACTTCCACTGATTTAATTCAGCTTGAAACCGTTCCACATTAGTGCTGCTCACTGATCACACATACAGGTTTGTAGTTGCCCCAGGCAGATCCCCTGCTGCGCTCTATGTGTGTGTGCAGGTCCATAGTATCAGAAGTGATCGAAGGGTGAAGCTGAATTCACAGAGCAGAGCAGATGAGTGGGGTGTCCCTGTTGGAGCGGGACCACAGTTCTCAGGCCCTCTGTAGCCTCACACAGCTCGGCCTGAAAGCAGGAGGTCGGTGTCCGTCCCTTTTGTTGTAGAGCCGATAACACAGCTCCGGACGGGAGTGTATTGTGGCCTGTGACCTCTGAGGTCAGGGGGTGAGGGAAGACTGAACAGAGGCCAGGCTTTAAGGAGTCCTTATGGAGTTCCTCTTTCTTCCAAGGGACGCGTGGCTCACTAATTGAGGACCCACCTCCTCAAACCCCAAGTGTGAGGTGCTTGACACCCAAAAATGACTGCTGCTGAGAAGTGCAGAGAGAGGGGGGGACATAGGTGCTGAAAGTAGTGTTGCTCCGCTCTTTGACTCTTTATCACAATTATTCTTTTAGTTTTTTTTACTTTTCTATATTATTATTGTTATTTTTGAGATTTCTGGGTAATATTCTAGTCTATAAAATGTAAGTTAGGTCTAGAACCGTAACTAAAGAATAGTTTTTTTTCTACTATTAGGTAAATGTATGTAAAGAAATTGTCAAAAATGGCCAAACTTTTTTATTCAAACTTAATATATGCATTTTAAAAATTATTATAAAGCTTAGAAATTTAAGTAATATTCACATTTTAGAAGCTAAAACCAGAAAACATTTTAGTCTGTGTGAAACTATTTTCATAATACAAATATATTAAAAAAATACAGTGAACATGAGACCATATTTTTGTTCCAATTGTACTACATAAATATGAAAATAAGGAATTATTGCTCTCCAGATCACGTGTGGCACACACTCTAATTTGATGTGCGATGAAGGCTGCCAGATTTCCAGAGGAAATGGATGATGATTTACTCCCAGCGATGTCACTAATGATCGGACAATCAGCTCAAGACTTAGCAAGACTGTGTTCATCTGCACAACTAAGCGAAGGGGGGAGGAGAAGTTGAAAAGGCATGCCAAGTTGGCTGGGAACCTCGGCAGTGAGCTGTACCCACAGCCCTTCCTTCACCCTACCATCACAGCTCACTGGGATACAAACAGCCTTTGTGGCTGCTCGCGCTTGTGAATTCCAATTTGGATAAATGCGCAGGGTTTTTGTTTGTTTATTTGTTTGTTTTGGTTTGTCTGATTTCTGGACTTAACACCACAATATTCAGTAATATAATTCCACGGAAATCGTGTGTGTGTGTGTGTGTGTGCAAATTTCTAGTCTTACTTTTACATTCTAAAAAAAAGATCATATTTACATTTTTCAAAGGTTTTCAGTGACAGTAAGGAATGTAGACTTTATTAAACTGGCTGAAGAGGCTTAAGATCTGCTCGCTGTAGCCTGCTATCAAAACTGCGGAGAAGGAAGGCGTAATTTTTTCGACCTACTTGCATATTTTGCGCCAGTAAGCGTTACGTTTTAAGTCACTGGAGTGGATGACATCATGAAATCCACAGGTCTGAATCCTTACCAGGATTTGCAGCCTTGTTACTGACAGAGACTTTACCCTTGGCCTGATGTACCAAACTGATTAAGCCAAAAAGCCTTAGGACAGAGTTAGGATAACAACATTTCCAGTGTTGAATAACAGAGACAATGGTAAATTATGCTTTTGTTTTTAAAGACATCTCAATCTGTCAACATCTGTTTTTAAATGGATGAAATCAAAATGTTTTACTTCTTAATGCTAAAAGATAAAGGAAAATTACTGAGAATGGATGGATGGATGGCTTTTCTTGTAGGTTATTATGCAATGTTTTGACTGCTCCAAACTAGAGCTAAAGGGAGCTTGACACTCTAGATCTTGACTAGAAACATCACTGACAAAGCACTGTTCGTGCTCTAAATGTACAAGGCCAGAAATTGCACACTATTGCTTTTTAAACAGACACCTCTTACTGCCAGTTATGGCCATTAAAGACAAAACTATTTCTCAGGTAAAAAGATGTCTGCGCTGCTTTTTCTTTTGTTTGCAACACTGTACTGTTTCTCATCATTACATATTTAATGCAAGCATTTTTTCACTTTTGTTAACGTGTTCATTTTCAGTCCTTACTCTGTCTCATTCTGTCCAAATTAAACTGCCACAGCCCTACAGTTAAACCAATTAGGCCTGGCTCCAGATTATAATTATCTGTCAGCCTGTGTTACTTCAGAAAAAAATGAATCATTCATTACAAACAATCAATAACAAATATCAAAAGCAGCCATTAGCTTCTGCTTAGTCTAAAGCGAATGTGTGCTGAGGCTGCAGCAGCTGGATGCAGCTGTATCAGTTTCTCAGCACGATGAAAAGTGTGGGCCGCCTGCAGACTGCAGCTTTCAGATCAGCTCCACTGATATAATGGCTTCTTAAATCTGAGCCAATTAGACCCCACAGGGCTCAGGGAGTGGCTGTTTTCTCACTGCACCAATTTGCGCTGGGGGTGGGAGGGCTGATTGACAGGCAGCCGTGTGAAAACACAGAGACAAATAGGTTATAATTTGAACCTGTGGAGGTGCTATATGGAGGACGGGGCAGCCTGCGTGGGAAACAGTTAATGTGGGCGTATCATTTACTGGAGTTTTAACTTTGGAAGGAATCATTCAGGGACTTTTGATCACTTTAAATATTTGTACTGCTGAGGTATTTTCTGAAAACTGTTTCATTTCAGCACTTGCTTGATCACTTTTGATCAAGAAGTCCCTACGTTTAAACAATTGTTTTATGTTGATGTTAATTTTATCTGAAATTCTCCTTCCCAATTTCTTGGGACCCCCATAAGCTTCTCTCTCTTTTTTTTTTAATACATAGATTTTAGACGGGTGACTCCACAACAGCAGCAAAATGATTTTGGTTTTTATTTCTTTAATCATTTAAAAATAATCTGTTCCCTCTCAGGTTTGTCTTGGCTGCAGGATTAAAATATAATAAAAATAAGATAAAGCAGAATGTACTGAAGTACAAATAATTGCAATCATTAGAAATATCCTTAAATGCGCAGGTCTAATTTGGAGCTTTCTGTTAATTTAGAAAGGACAAATAAAATTAAAATTAAAATTAAAAATCAGTCAATTATTAGAAGAACCCATAGGACTGCATTGAAAATCATTGTATCTTTGTGTTCAGACGTCACGATGTTGCTCAGTAGCTGCAGTTGCCGCAGAGCTCCAGCAGGAGGCACCAGGAGCTGAAGTTGTACCACCAAAATGACTGCATGGGAGTCATGTCTTTTGAATATTCATCCTCTGTTTGTGCGTGAAAATGTCCTGAGGGTGATTGTCAATGCTCACATCAGCGTCATACAAGTCTGTGTGTTCTCACAGCTATTGCTCTAAAATGACCTCCCTAACATTTTAGTGAGATAGTGTAATATTGTTATGCTTTGTGTGATATTTGGTGTGTTTTGCGGTGGTGGGTGGGGAGTATTATTTAATTTCTCATGTAGACGACAGTAAACACTTGACTGGATGTGAGGAGGGAGAGGAACGGCAACAAAAGGTCCCTGCAGTCTCAAACCAGTGATGTTGCGATTACATGATCAGCGTCTCATGTTGTGACTGCATAACTGCAGTGAGCCTCAGTCTTAAAACGCATTAGCTGGTTAAAACTCACACCACATCCCCCCTCATTTCCAGATTTTTTTTTTCTTTTTAACACTTGCAGTCTTAGGTAACCAACAATGTTGTTTGAAGCCTTTAGAGTCACAAATGATTTCTCGTGTGACCCCCTTAATCCTGGTTGTGTACAGTTAGGTGCATAATTTGCTGGACAAAGACACGTTTTCTGCAAATTTCCTTGCAGTAGGTACGCCGTCATGGAGGATTTTAAAGTGCCAGACTTTCAGCTTTAATTCAAGGGGGATTACAAGCATGTTGCATTAACTGTTTAGGAATTACAGCCATTTTTATACACAATCCCCTATTTTCAGAGGCATAATTGCTTAATTCTAAACTTAAGGGTCATTTTTAATACTTTGATGAAAATCCCTTACAGTCAGTGACTGCCATGGACATTACCAAATGCTTTGTTTTCTCCCTTGAGATACTCTGCTAGCCCTTTACTGCAGCCACCTTCAGCTGCTGCTTATTTGTGGGTCTTTCTGCATTCAGTTTTGTATTAAATAACTGAAAAGCATGCTGTCTTGGGTTGAGAGCAGCTGACTGACTTGTCCCTTGAAGAACATCCAATTTCTTTACCTTGAGAAATCTTGAGCTGCTTTTGCAGTTTGCTTTGGGTCATTATCCATTTGCACTGTGAAGCTCTTTCCAATCAGTTTTGCAGCATTTGGCTGAATCTGAGCAGTGTAGCCCTGTACACTTCAGAATTCATCCTGCTACTTTTATCAGGAGTCACATCATCAATAAACACTAGTGATCAGGTGGCAGCCACACATGCCCAGGCCATAAAATTGCCTCCACCGTGGTATGTCGTCCTGTGTGGAATCTGTGTGTTCTCCCCACACTTATGCTGTTTTTTTTTTTTTTTTTTTTTTGTGAGCTCCCGCCAACCAGGACACTCTCACGAAAAAAGATTCAAGAGTTAAACAAAGGTTTGTTTGTTTTTTAAAATGTAAGCAGCATTTTGTTGCTGGTGGTTGATGGAGTCTAAGTTAACTAATTCATTTAATGTTGAGTAGATTCAAACATACAGTACCACTGTTTTATAAGATTTTATAGCGATAAGGTTTTATTTTGTAAAATAGGAAGTAGTGTCAGTTAAAAGTATTAATTAGCATGAAATTGAAACACTTGGGTAAAGTAAAGGTTTGACACATGAATTAACATATTCCTATTTCCACCACTGTGCATAACACGCTAATAAATTACTGGATATGACTCTCTAAATGCAGCTGGTTCCCCATAAGTTTCTCCACCATCCTATTTTCTTGTGTTGATTTTAAACAGTTGGTACCCAATCTTATTTATCCACCAGTTAAGCAGATGCATCCATCAAACGTGAGATTACGACACATTTCACCAAACAGTCTCCTAAAAACGTTATAATCGCCACTGTGTTTTTCTTGTGCCGTGCTGGAGCATTAACATGTGAAAGCGCAGAGTTCCTGTGAACTTATTTGACCTCTGACCTCCCCTCTATGTTTCACAGACAACAAATAGATGCAGCTGGGATGGAGGGTTCCCAGTTGGTTCTCACCCACAGGCTGACTGGGAGATGTCTGCTCGCAAGCAGCACTGAGTGAGTAAGAATAAGTGATTATTATAAGTGGTTGTAACGACTTCTTGAGACACGTTCTTTGTAGCCCCTGATACACTTCATGTAGTGTAAACATATCGGCGGCTCGGCCAGTCTGGGAAAAACACGGTAGACACGGCTGAAATTCAAACAGTAGAAGCCACATATTTCATACTAGATTTACTATCAAAAACACCTGCATAGACGTATAATATTTAATGACCTGAAGAGGGCGCTGTGTTGAATTGAGAGGAAAAATACACACTACGCATTTTATGAGGTACACAATCCCGCTGCTCGTTAATTCAGATATCTAATCAGCCAATCATGTGGCAGCAACTCAGTGCACTTTCGTCATGTTTATATATGGTCAAGATGACCTGCTGAAGTTCAAACCGGAATGGAGAAGAAAGGTTATTTAAGTGACTTTGATTGTGGTGCCAGACAGGCTGGTCTGAGTATTATAGTAGGGTCAGAATTTGGCATAAAGAACATGAAAGCAGGGATACATCCTGCCTTGTATCAGTGGTTCTGGTTGCTGGTGGTGGTGAAATGCTGGGGGGGGGGGGGGTATTTCCTTCTTGAGCCCCTTAGCGCCAACTGAGCATCGTTGAAACTCTACAGCCTACCCGAGTATTGTTGCTGACCATCAATCCCTTTATGACCACAAAGCTCAAATCATCTCAGACTGGTTTCTTGAACATCACAATGAGTTCACTGAACTCAGACGTCCACAGTCACCAGATCTCAGTCCAATAGAGCACCTTTGGGATGTGGTGGAACGGGAGATTCTGTGAGCACGTGGACGTAGCCTTAAAGACACGTCAAAACACTGCCAGTCTTGCTTCCACCATGTTAAACGTGTACTACATTTTTACAGTTACACACTTATAAATATGATGGAATCTGAAATGTAAAAGTCATGTCTCAGGAGCCTTCAGACACAGTGGAGACAGTGGTCCTGTTCAGTGACTCAGATTACCAGAAATTAGGTTGTTTGTGTCAGCATCCACCCCTAACTTTAAACCTTAATAAAGTTTAAACTGGTGAGATATTAAAAAAAAAAATCTAACTCCTGTACAGCTGTTATGAAGGAGGAAATTATCTGTAGAGATCAAAACAGTTCTTTCTACCAGGATGCAAACATATTTATTTCTTCTGTAAAGTTGTGCACTTTAAGATGGAGTCTCTGGGGACTGACTCGGTATTAAATCCAGCCTCAAGTGTCCACTAGAGAAACTGCAGTTTCTACTAACTACTTTATGAAAGAAACGGAGACAAAGCTGTCCCATAATTTAAAGTGACGCACCATCCACAAACACAGAGACACAGGTCGTCATGAAAATTGCTGCATTTTCAATCATAAGACAGAACCTGCTAATATGGCCATATGCTTTAAACATTAAACAGTACACTGGTGTAGGAACATCTACATATTATGAAGCTGTCGTCTTGAGCGGAGGACTTTGTAGCGTGATCTACAAATGAAGATCATTAGCTACGTGGAAATAATCACAGTGAAATTGAAGTTGAGAATGTACACTGATGTATTTCCAGCCTTTAGGATCTTCATTAATCATTTTTATTTCACAGATAGTGTAAGTCTTAATAAAGAGAGCCAACGTGGATCATCTCTTCAGCAGGAAGAGAAAATATGAGCGAATGGGACGGTTAGCAGCTAATCTCAATTTAACAACCATTTCATTTCACCACCCTGACTGATAAGCTGTGTTAAATTTGCATGCACCGATCGACCAGCCAGGGACCAAAGTTGGATGATTTTCAGTGTTTTCATCCTTGACTGGTGACCAGTCGGTCAACCGGTCTGTTTCGTGCATGTGCAACACGCACAGCGGCGCAGGCAAATAGTTGTGGCCACACTCAGAGCCCACACACTAATATGTCATTAGCATGGAAGCTCTTCACTGTGACTGAAGACACAAAGTCCACCACGAGACCCCTTAACAGCAAATCAGCAGAGCTGGCAAAAGTACACCCATTCATCAGTTAAGTAGAAATACAGGTACTTTTGTTAAAAAAAAAGAAAACCTAGTAAAGCTGAAGTACCGATTTAAATTCTTTACTCAAGTAAAAGTGAAAATGTACAGGTTAAATTTGTACTCAAAATAGAAAAGTAAAAGGTAGCCCTTTGAAAGACATTTTTACCAGCTATTTTTTTTCCAAGCTAACTGAACCTCATGTCAAGTATTAATATCATACTAAAATAATATTACTACAAGGGAATGTGAGCCTCGTTTCAACTTAAATTCTTATTCCAATGACCATCCAATGACAATGTTTACTCAGCAACAATAAAAGCTATTCTATTCTATTCTATTCTATTCTATTCTATTCTATTCTATTCTAGTCTATTCTATCTGTTATCTAGAAAACAAGCAGGTTAAAACAAAGGGAATTTTAAAAAAAAATGATGGGTGACTTTGCCTCGACACCTTAACAGAAAGATGAGTGTAGCCAGGGGTTAAAGTGAGATTCGGCAGGTGTGGAAACCCTAAGACTGTTTGTGGTGGTGCTGTGTGGGGAAAATAATCACTTAGAAACAAATGACAGTAATTTCTATTGTGAGCTCCAGTAGATTTTGATCAGCTGACCTGTGCTGCTGCTGCTGCTGCTCTTTGTGGGTTTACACAGCTGAATTCATCATGAAAGAAGCAGATGTTAGATGAGCTATTACAGCTGATTTCCAATCAGCATCATCAGCTTAATAAACTGATCTCTGCTACCCTTAATGTAACCTAACATTGACCATGAACACCAAAGCTGCTCTGCACTATAGTCCAACATCATGCATTACTGTAAACCTCACAGACTGCAAACTAACCAGTGTAACCTGCATTAAACTATTTTCATCTAACATTTGAATAACAAAAAGTTTGCTTATTTCAGTTTGTTTTGCAGGAAGTTTCAGAATATAAAAAGCACAATTCATTACATGTAAGCTTTAAGTTTCCAGTTTATGAAGCGTCACTGAGCAGTCCTTACCTTTAAATATAGCCTCTCTTCTTTCCTGTTGTTCTTAAATCTTTCTCCATCTCTGAGTGAACTTCTCTCTCATTCTTTTCTCTCCCTGGGAAATACAGCAGCTGGAGCTTTAGCCAGGAAACTCACTGTGGGACAAACTGCACAGAAACAGTTTGTATGCTTGCTTTTTTTTTTTTTTGCATCTTTCATCTCTTTGTGTGCAATAAGCACTGGTGATGGATATATCAGTGGGCTTTTCTTTTATGCTGCTCTTTCCTCCTTTTAGGTTCAGATTAATTTGATATCTGAAGGCGTGTAGTGACGGGAAATAATAATTCAAAGGTCTTAAACCTAAAGTAACGAGCCTGTTCTGAAAATGTAAGGAGTGAAAAATAAAAAGTCGGCAAGTACAGCTCACTGAAAATTCTACCTTCGTGCAGTAATGAAGTATTTGTACTTCAGTAACAGGGAAATTATGGAGATGAGTTCAAAGATGAAGTATCTGTCTGTTGAAGTATAAACATACAGAAAAAAATTGTTATACAAATCTGTTGCATCTGCTTTTGTTTGGTAAGGTGAAATATGCCAGGTAAAGGTGAGTGTAAAGCAACTTATTTCCAGTTAATTATTTGCACCTCTTTTTAGTATTCAGAGCACTTTATTTTCAGTTGCTTCACTGAGAGAAGATCCTGTAAACTTTAATACTTTTTTTATTTTGAAATTGATGCATTAACATTGAAGAAAATTAGATTTTTTGCACGTGTATGTGCACAGTTAGAGTTTCAAGAAAGAAAACTAGACTCAGCAAGAAATCTGAATCAACAGGTCAAGTCAGAAATCAGAATTAGTCGAGAAAATTGCAACTGGTGCTTCTCTAGTTAGCAGCTAAAGCAGCTGTGAGCATTAGTGTCAAGCCCGGAGGAAGAGCTGGGTGTTTGCTACGTCTGGTGAGAGTACACTTTTCACAATTAAAGTCATCAGCTTTGACCAGCGTCAACATCATTTGAAGACCTCTGAAGCTACAAACAGTTGATGCAAGCAGTGACCTTGAGTAGTAAACGTCACTGTGACTCCTCGTCACTAGTTTGACCTTGTAGCATATAAATAACTTTTAGAGAAAAATGATTCAGTGATGCTGATAATTTAATCTCTGAGAATAAAAAAATAAAGAGCAGAAGGAGGTCTGACAGAAGACTGTAATATGATGCATTATTTACCTTCTTTCCTGTTCTGTTAATCAGTCATGCATCTTAATCATCTCGACCCCCGTGTGGGTTGATTCTGCTGGCCTACACGGTGCAATTCAACCAAGAGATCTCAGCGTGCATGTGTACATATTGTGTAAATCAGTGTTATTTTTTCCTACTATGAAAGCAGCTTTATGTTTTCTATCTTTAAGGTTCCCGTTCTTATGCTGTTTGTTTGTTCTTTAACCGTGGCACGCATGTGCGCCGCACACGCCTGGTTTAGAGCAGATTTTCACGATCAGCGGGTGAGACTCGGTTCCACCAAAGAAAACCACGGTGCACCTTAAACATGTTCTTCAAAAACTCACATGGATGCACCAGACAGACACATTCTTGCACGCAGCCGGACGCAGACCCGCACAGCCGAGACTCAGACATGCAAACGACGCGGTGCACACTTTCTCACAGCGCCATCCAGACACACACACTCCCACAGTGTGACGCAGACAATTTGAAGGGCCTCATCTCGCCAGCCTTTCTTTGCCTGTCTGCTCTGTCTGACCCAGCCTTTTTATATGTCTAATTAAGTAGTCAGACCCTCCAGTGTGCCATGACATACTCATGGCTGATTTCTAGCCATGTTTTGTGCCAGTGTCTTCGCCTGGATGGATTGGTTTTTTTTGTTTTGTTTTTTCATCGCAATCTATGAGATATTGTTTTCCCATCGAGCTCACCGCCCCTCTGTCAGTGGTCTAAGGGAAAATTCAGAAAATGTTCAACAGAACCCACTAGATGTTTTTTTTATGGAAAACCAGCGAGTGAATGACTTCTGGGCTGGAAAATAGAATTCAGTCCATGTGTCCATGTGTGGGGAAAGGTTTAGCTGAGCATTCCCATGTATGATCTCTAACAATATGTGGCAACAAAAAGTCAATTCAAGAGATTCTTGTGTGTTCAGTCTTGATTGTTTTTGCCCAAGCCTGGGCTTATCTGCATACATTCAGAAATTAGCAATTAAATTCTAATGAGTCTGAGCACACACGTGTTTTAGTAGATTTCCACAGTCCGCTGGGGACCGGCGACACACTTTGTCCTCCTGCCCGGCCGTCCGTGGAAGACTTCCCCTTTGACCCCTCCTAACCGAGTCCCGACCTCTGAGCTTTCATCACAAAGGAGGCCAAGAGGTTAAACTCCAGGAAACCAGCAGGTCAACGACCTCTTTATCCAGCCTTGACCCCCCTGGCACCCACCCCAGCCGTGGAGAGGATGTTTCAATCTGATATTTGTCTGTTATTTCACCAAAGCGCACTCCTGTCAAGACATTATAAATTATATCGGATGCTATGAAAACTCCAAACAAGCTGACAAGTTTTTATTTGATTGGACATTTTGTTTCGCTTGCCACTTTCCATAAAATAACAGTTAAATGGCAGAAAGTAACTACGTGCATTTACTTGAGTAAAATATCCTGGGGGGGGGGGGTAATTTTGTACCTTTTACATTCTTTTAGGTGGCAGCCAAACTTATGTGCTACTTTCAGATGAAATCTTAGTATTTAAAACTGTATGATCATCTTAATGTGCTTAATTTATGTTACCGCGGTTGTGCCCGTTTTTCAGAGGACTGCTCCAGTACAGTCGTCCAAAATCCCAACTGCTCGATATGGATGATGTCGTGCGTCGGTTGAATGCTGATTGGCTGACAAGTGGACTGAACAGGGAAGGGAGCACAGCTTATAACTTCAGTCTTCAAGCTTCTCCACTCTCCTCCAACAACATCACAAGCAAAAGTAGCCCACAGGCTGGTTATACCACATATTTTTGCCACTGCGCGGGCAGACGGGCCAAAAGCTGCCAACGGACTGCTCGTGCGCTGTTTCCCCGTTAGCCTTTAAATGGAGTTTGCAACCTTTTTGTCTCGTGACCAAGCACAGACAAAAAGATGTTTATTTGGAACTTTTTTTGTTTATTAGTTTCACAGAAACTTCTCAGATGTCTTCACTTAAATCATTTCAAGTAAAAAAAAATCTTTAAATCTTTATAAAAATGTAGATTTTGAATGAATTTTTAATAAGAATGGAGTACTGTTCGTGGTGCTGCTGCATTGACTTAAATATTTCATCCCCTGCTCACTGTCCACCTTATCAAGAATTAATAGTATTAAATCAGGCGTGTGAGTCAGCATAAAAACCAGCCAGCAGGATTTCACAGGTGTCTTTATGGGAAATCCCAAAAGGCCTGCAAGGAAGCAGAGCAACAATCAGAGGGATCAAAGGTCAAACAACTTGTGGATTTAAAAGGCCATGAACAGGGGTCACACAGAGCAGCCTCCTCCCATGCCTCGCAAATACACATGCACGAATGCAAACACTTAAATGTGTGTAGAGAAGTGATGAAGTAGGGAGGAAGTGACCATTGTCTGTGTTCCCTGAGGTAAGACTTCAGCTCAGCTGCGTATCCCCCACCAGTGGCTGCATACCAGTACATTAAAAATACATTTTTGATATCTTAAGACAATAATTCTACATGCACTTCTTCTAATTCATTAAGTTTATTATGTGAAAGATGTTGCCTCTCTGAATCGAAGAACTTTGTCTAAAACTGGAAGATGCAAAGAAGAGTGCAAACACTGTATCTCACCAGCTTTTATATTATCCTGGAGGATTCAATGCATAGATCTTAGAAACTTTATTTTCACAGTGCAGGGGGGAAAAGGCCGGGAAAGCTGTAACACAGATGCTTTACTGGGAATTAAACAGTTGCTGCTGTGCGGTTTGTGTTTTGACCACCAGGCATCTTATAGCAACGTCACTTCTGATCAGCATGAGATTTACAGTGTTTTGTCATTAGCTGCTTGTCATCTAATCATTTCTTTAAAGGTTATTACCTCTAGCTACACAGTGATTTAAATACATGGAAATATTTCATGCCAGCTACACTGAGGTTCCGTGTATTTAAATGAACTTGTGACCCAAAAATTTCTGTAAATGGTTAAATCTTCATATATTTGGAGCTGAAATTGACTTTAAGAATATGTTTAATCCAAAGTTATGTTCAGGGGATATGCTTTATGTTGGTTACTTCTTCTGAGTCACTTTGCTTCGGTGTTGACTCCAACCAGTGATGTCCTCCTTTTACACTTACTCTTCAATAGTAAATAGCCTTTTGATTAATGGCCATTTCCTCCGTTTTTAGAGGAGTTTTCTCTCAGTTCAGTTTCACTTGAACAATAGATACACTGAGAATGGATGAAGCCATAGTTTAAGTCAATCAGGATTCTTTGTCGTTTCGTCTTCATCACCTCAGCGCGCAGACGGGGATTTGCTGTTGAACTTGAACCCAGTCCCCTCACACTGCCTGATTTCACGGTGGCAGCCTCGAGCCCCCTGGCACCTCCCCTCGTCTCCCCCTCCTCAGCACCATGCCTGCCTTTGTGAAGCTGTCTTTCTTGACTTTCCGCATCCCCCGTCTGGCCCTCTGCAGCCTCTCCTCCAGCTCAGCCCCCCCTCCGCACAGCCATTCTTCACTTCTGGGTCGGGGGGCTCTAGGAGACGGCCTATGGAGACTCGCAATACAGAATGCTAATCAGGCCCTCGGCGGCACTTCCCACGATTTTCCTCCCAGACATGGTCTTTTGTTTTGTTATTGATTCCATCGTAATCAGACGGTTCCCGTAACTTTCCTGCTGTCTGGAGGCCGAGCTGCACCGCTGACTGCAGCAGAGGGCCTACCTGTCATATGGCACATTCATTCAGGATTTATCTTTTTCTTCAAAGGCAATGCGTGCGCTATTAATTCTCACGTTTTCCACAGCTATTGTGGCGCCTATAATCTTACAGTAATGGTGGGATGTTAAAATAGATTGAAGATGGCACTTTTTGCAGCGCAAATTCCCTGCAAATACGCTGAATTTAGACAAATGCATGAACTGAGAAATGCTCATAATATTTTAATCGTGTTGAAAGTGACCTACATCAAACTAGAACAGCCTTGATCTTGATCGCTCTGTAATTAGGCTCCTGTAAGAGACAGCACACTGTATAATTGGGCTTACAGCTGACTTCCAAGTACTGTAATTTTCACGAGGGGGCTGGACTGATGCTTTACGATCAGTGTTTTTGCCTTGTAGTTTGCTGCAACATTGCTCACATTTAATGTGCGGGTACACTACGTTGGCTGACCGTCCATCTCTTGCAGTGCAAGGTCCTGTTAACGTTCTGTCTAGCAGAACAAGTGAAACAAAATGTGTGAACGGTCTTAAAAAGACTGTTTACATTTCTTTGTGGCATTATAGATCATTCTGTGTGGCCGATGTTCCCTAGATTTGTTATATTTTCGTATACAGTAAGCTTTTTAGTCTCTTTAAGACCAAGTTATCCGGTATATTTGAGTTCTAATTGAGTTGACATTTGGCTCCTGTGATGACTCCTCAGCTTTTAGTGCCTATTAATGAAGGTATAGGATTGTAGCTTACTAGAAGCAGGTGAGAGGTCAGTCAGTGAAGCACATGTGGTGGAATCATTTGTAAGACAGTCTTCTACTTTGTTTTATAAAACTGATTGTGATTTCCACTTACACATATGTGTGGTTGCATGTAAAATTCAATTACTGACATTATGAAATTCACAAGTGACCCAGTTTAAGTTTATGTTTAGGACAAATCACGTATAGATAATAAATGGAAAATGTTCAAAAACACCGTGTTACCAAAAGGCATTCCTCAAATTCAAAAGTAATATTCATTCATTCATTCAAGTAATATAAGGTTTATCTCACTTATTTTCTACTCAAGATCTGTCAGAACTCAACATTAAAAAGCAACCATTTAGAGGAGTTTTCCTTTATAGAGGAAAAAGAAACTGATCTGATCTGACAACTCTGAACAGTTGCGTTAAGAGTTTCAGTTTGTGCAACTTGTTAAGCTGCACCGTAGTAAAACCAGCAAATGAAGTCCAGCTGTAAAGTCACAGCAGCACAAACTACTGTGCATCACATTGTCACTGAAATTTGCATGTATTCAGTTGATGAAAATGTTTTTATACTTGAATGTATCCGGTTTAAAGATCCAGAGCTCCAATGTGCTGCCGTCACCTTAGAAATAAACAGAAACACCAAGAGCGCACTCAGCCATAAAATAATGAACTTGAATTAAAATGTTTATTTTACCGCTCCGTGCGCCAAATCACCATTTTCTGCTGAATGAATCTCCTGTTTTATTTACAACAGCGTTGCATGTCACGGTTATATATTTTTTTTAATGTTCTTTAGAGATTTTTAATCACCATTTTATAATCATCATCTGATATCATCTCTGCGGAACTCACAGCGATCACTTTGTGTGGAAGAAGAGTCACGTGACGTGTGCGTTTTATAAACAGAGCCTGAAGCAGAAGGCCCTGCTCAACAGAGAAAGTTAATAACTTCCATTGTGATACCCGTTATCTCCAGCTGGGGTCTACATTTTTGTCGAGCCAGCTAACGCAAAGAAAGCCTGGCTGTGTTGAACGTCCCTCAT
The DNA here is from genome assembly GCA_034780415.1 of Cichlasoma orientale. NCBI lineage: Eukaryota > Metazoa > Chordata > Actinopteri > Cichliformes > Cichlidae > Cichlasoma > Cichlasoma orientale. The sequence goes on along the minus strand of JAVDPK010001369.1, from coordinate 43,291 downwards.
AGTATACCCCTCTGATATTAAATCCTCTTTAATATTTACATTTAGAAATGTGTGTCTTTTTGTCTTTCCTGATGCACGCATGCGAAATTATATAAAACTACAGCCAAAACACACCGATGACTGATCCCCATCGCTTGTGTTGCCCTGTAAGTATGCTGAAGGCAACTTTAATACAGTAAATATTTTTAGATTTGCCGTGTTTGTAATGCCCACATGCAAAGCTCTGAAACCTCTTTCCTCATTGTGACCTTTAACCCTAAAGTGTTTGCGTAAGGAGCTCATCCTACCAGATGTTTTTTAGATGCTGTATCCATCACAGCAGCAGCTGGATCCACTGGCGTGCATGTCCTTTAAAGCAGCTGTGCCACTCTGTCCCAAACACAACATATCATCCAGATGTGTCTCGGATTATCGGCAATTGTGCATCGCGTGTAAACATTGATCAGTGGCTGTGTTCAGTGTTTGTGTGAACACACTATCTGTGTTTACAGCAGGAGTTTTCCAGACATTTCCAGTCTCCATTTTTTAGGAGGCCTATTTGTGTTATACCTGTACATTTATATTTATTTGAATGCACTGAACAGTCTCATTTTTTTTTTTTTTTTGCTGTATTTATTAAGAGCCAACTGGAGAGAGTTTAAATTCCAACATGTCCAATATTTTATTGCAACCTGAACTGTTCAGCCAGAATATTTTTTCTTCTTTTTCTTTTTAAATTTTATAGTCTTCAATTAAAAAAAAAAACAAAAAAAAAACTTGCTCTCAAAGTTAATTTAACAGATTCATCGAGCATGGATTCATTATGAAACATCATAACATTTTCCAGATTATTTTTGTGCAAAGCAAACAAAACATGTTTGCATAAATGCTAAAAAAAAATAGCGTTCTCATTTCCACAGAATAATCAGAGTCTCATTAATCTTTGACTTGAACACCTGGGTAATAAAAACAGGTTGTCTGTTTGACTGTCACTGGTAGAACTG
>JAVDPK010001369.1:0-19955 GCA_034780415.1 Cichlasoma orientale | reverse complement strand
CCCCCCCCGCCCCCCCCCCCCCCCCCCCCCCCCCCTGCAGCTTTTTTATAATCACAAGGTTCTGCAGCTCTCAGGGGTCAAAGTCAGCTATTCAGGAGTTCAGTGTTTACAGGGGACACGAGTATTTTCTACTAGCAACACTTCACACATTTGCAAAGAAGCACTGCAACTTTTGCTGCTGGCACTTATACTGTATATTCTATACCCTATTTTCTTGTATTTCTGTCATGCACTCACATGGCTGGATTAACCCCCTCAGAGGGCTCTTAGGCAAAATTTTGTTGTTTGGCCCCTATTTTCCTCTAGCACTACGTTTTGATAACAGATTTAATGTTTAAGTCATTGTAAGCAATAGCTCAAAAAACCAAAATGTGCTATTTGCTACCAGTTTTCTATGAAAGCAAACTCAGTATTTTTAGCACATTGTGTTAGCCCCTCCCCTTTTTAACCAACTTTCTTGTGATTGGCTGTCCCTTACAAACAAAAGATTTGAGCAGCAGATGGATGGGGCTTCTGTGCTCACAGCCACAGCAGTGTCCCTAATACGACCATATTAGGAATACCCCGAATGTCTGACATCATACAGACACAGAGTAGAAAAAACTGTCTGAAACGAAGCGTTTGGAGCAGCCAGGGATTACCTGTACATGCACTAACCTCATTATTTGAAACTCTGGCCATGTTCAATGTCAGCATCACCATTGTGACAGTATTCTGTATATACATGACAGATTTAAGAATTAAAATGGCTTGACCATTTTATGCACTATATTAAAGAAGAACTGCCGGCCTTACTGCTGTGAAGAACAATCTTTATCTTGTTTTAATTATTATTAGCAAACAAATAAAAAGAACTAAGCTCAATTACTTCTTCAAGATCAGGGCCACAGCATGGAGGACTAGGACCTGTTGCAGTGGATTATTAATTCACTGGTGGGATTTTCTGTTAAATTTAGTGGAAAATCTAAATATGTAGACTTGAAATTGAGTAAATGAAGAGCTTGGGAGCTTTAGGGGCTTCTGAGCTACTGCCCACTTTATCCAGTTTGTAATGGCGATGCTAATGAAGACAATATCTTCCTTAAGTGGACTTTTTATTCACCTCGGGGAGATAAAAGCTGGTTATCACATAGGCTAATCTGGATACTAATGCTCTTTATCAGTCAACAGGCTTCCTGTTGGGGTTCTTAGTCTGGGCTGCTTGCTCTGCTCCACAATCTTTGTGTTATAGCACATTCCCACAATGCATGTAGTCGAGTCAATTTATTGTCCTCAACCTACACATTCTATGGTCTGTACAACCTCTGTCCTTGGACCTAATGTTTGGATAAGGGGGGAAAATGCTCCAGATTTCTATTCCAGTACACACATAAACAGATTCACAGTATAATAGATTTACAGATTTGCAGCAGACAACCACAATTACAATTACACACCACACTATATCTCTCCAAATCTTTTCCTTATCTCTTGTTCTCGGGAGTCTGCTGCAGCGTCTTGCCCGTATTTATGGGAAGCTAGACAAGAAGGCAGGCAGCTCTCCTGCATCCTTAGTTTTCTCCTTCTATGTGAGATTTTTTTTTTTTTTTTTTTTTTTTTTTCATTTCAGGATGGTGGCCCTGCAGCTTTTTCTCATGGTTTTGTTTGTTATTCATTATTTGAGTCACTGTTTGACCCTCCCTGGTGCTCTGTTATGCCGGCATAGTTTAGGTTCACTTGTCCCCTTAGGGAGGAGGGTCACTGCAAATGAATGCAAAGCTCTTCTGAATGATCACTTTTTATCCTGTGATGAAAAACGTCTATCCTAACAGGAGTTTTCTCCTCCAGTATGACGGCGCCCCAACTCGCAGAACACGAGTCTGACCACTGTCAGACAAATGCAGCCACAACGAAAAAGACATCAGTTACAGAGAGTAACAAAAAAAAAAAAAGGTGCTCAACAACAGCAACAATATGAGCAAAACTCAAAGATCAAAGCAGAATTATGTACAAGCGACAAACATGTTATATCACCTGGATTTGTTCAACAGATATACTAAACGATATTAAAAAAATATCTGTGGACACAAGAAGATTGCAAAGGCGGCATCCTGTACCTCCGTCCTGATGGCGGTGAGATGTATTCACCACAAAGAAGGTGTGATGTGTCACTAAGGATCTCTGAGGATGCAATCAGGGTTCACAAAGTTGTGTCATACTGTGTTGTTGCTGACCTGCAATCTCACTGCCCATATTTACAATTTTATTGAGTTTGTTCTTATTAACTACAGACAGTGAAACAATACTGTGCAAAAGTCTTGAGAAACCCTCTCATTTCCTTATGTTTTGTTTCCAAGGATCCAGAGTTTCTTGTAATTTTTAAAGCCATCCGAAGAAAAGCGTTGGAATGCCCTTCAAGAAGCCTGGAAAACTATTCCTGAAAATAGCTTAAAGAAATTACAAGAAAGCTTGCCTAAGACAGTTCAGGCTGCGCTGCAGAAAAAAGGTGGTCATACCAAATATTGACTTTCAAGCTCACTACAAACAGTTTTTGCCCGATAAACTGGATTGCCGTGATCGTTTGCACGTTTCAACAAATTGCTCCATCTATTTCCCATTTTCCCTGCAAAATATAAAAAGGCTGGCTCAAAGCTTTTGTACATTAAATTCATTAGAATACAAGCTAAATAAAACTGGAGCTGGTGACCTCACCCCAACGTTAGCAGCAATAGTAGATGATACACTTATTCCAACACACTGTGATCTACTTGACCCATTTGATGACTGTGGTGCTCACCCTTAGCTGTGATAACCTTTGCGTTGAGATATGTGATGCAAGTATTACAATGGAAGACTCTTGTCTGTTCAAGACTTAGAGAGTCAATTTTTTCTGTTTTTTCTGCCAATTTGATCAAAGAGTTGATCAAATTCATCCCTGGAGTTGAAAACTGGAGTCCCGGGTCTTCTCTTGCAGAAAGAAATTACATAAAAAATATTTGCACACAGCAGAATAAACACAAAGTATAACTTTCAAACACTTTATTGATGCATGCAGGCTGTCAGACTATCAATATGGCAATATTTTGGTGCAGACATAATGTTTTAGCCTTCTAAAAGCATGTGAAATAATCAAGGTGCAAACATTATGAATTATTAAAAGATAATGAAGAACTGTTCTGGCCGTCTTGTCAGATACCTTTCTTTTATTTTTGGTTTATGATAATTTGTGCGTATTCAAAGATGCATTTGTTGACAGCTGAGTCCGAACGCTGTGGTTTTAGCCTGTGAAATCACTTCTGAGCCACGAGATATTCTCTTGTTGTAGAGTGGCACGTTTATGGGTGCATTTATCAGGGAAAATACATTTATGAAAAACACAAACTCCCTGCAGTAATATAGCGAGGGCAGGCTGGAGGAGCATATTATATTCGGAGTTACCTAATGGTGTCATTTGTTTGGGCCTCATTACTCAGAACAGGCAACAGTCCAGAGTGAGGAAAATAAACATGCAGGCGCAAAAGGAAAATGTGAAATGTGTTGAGCTGTCTCTTTCTTCGTCTGAGACCGTTTTCAAATAAAACTGGTTTTCAGGCTTTCGTCTCCTGATGTCTTGATTAAATTACTTTCTACTGTTTCTTAAACCAGTTTCTTCAGAAGTAACAATAAACAAGGACCTTACAGGCATAAGTAATTAGAAAGTATTAAATTAAAATATATACTGACCAGCCACTTTATTAGGTACACCTGTCCAACTGCATTATTATTGCAAATATCTAATCAGCCAATCACGAATGCTGACCTGCTTAAGTTCAAACCAAGCATCAGAATGCGGAAGAAAAGTGATTTAAGTAACTTTGAGCGTGTCATGGTTGTTGGTACCAGGCAGGCTGATTATTTCAGAAACTGCTGATCTACTGGGATTTTCCCACACAGCCATCTCTGGGGTTTACAGAGAATGGTCTGAAATAGAGAAAATATCTCTGGGAGAAATTGCCTTGTTGATGCCAGAGATCAGATGAGAATGGCCAGACTCTAATAAGCAATCGTTACAACCAAGGTATGCAGAAGAGCATCTTTGAACACCTTGAACCTTGAAGCAGATGGATTACAGCAGCAGAAGACCACATTGGGTGTCACTCCTGTCAGTTAAGGACAGGAAACTGACGCTACAATTCACACAGGCTCATCAAAAGTGGACAATAGAAGACTGGCTGCCTTGTGTCAATAGCTCCAACTCTTCTTCAGAACTGAAGAAACCTTTCGGATGAGAGGTGAAGCATCGTCAACAAACCAAAAGAGGTCCAGTCACTACTATGACCTGGATGACCGAGAACCTACACAGACACAGCAGAGATCCACACTGTGCAGAGGTATAATACAGTGCCATGAAAAAGTATTAGCCCCCTTCCTGATTTCTTAGTTTTTTGCATATTTGTCACATTTAAAATCATCAAATCATGTAAAAATGATGATTTCATTTGTTAAGGGAAAAAACTTTCCAAACCTGCCTGACCCTATGTGAAAAATTAATCGCCACCTTAAACCTAACAACTGGTTGTGCCGCTGCAATCATGGATTTGCAATAACTGGCAACGAGTCTTTCACATCACTGCGGAGCAATTTTGCAGAATAGTTTTAAATCAGCCACATTGGAGGGTTTTCAAGCATGAGCGGCCCGTTTGAGGTCATTGAGAAGCATCTCAGTCGGATTTGACTGGACCACTCCAAAACCTTCGTATTGTTTTTCTGAGCCATTCAGAGGTGGACTTGCTGGTGTGTTTCAGATCATGGGCCTGCTGCATAACCCCAGTATGCTTGAGCTTCAGGGCATGAAGTGATGGCCAGACATTCTCCTTCAGGATTTTCTGGTAGAGAGCAGAATTCATGGTTCCATCAATTACAGCAAGTCGTCCAGGAAGCAGCACAGCAGCCCCTGACGATCGCACTACCACCACGATATTTGACTGTTTGATCATTTTATGAAATGCTGTTAGTTTTATGCCAAGTGTAACGGGACTCAAACCTTCCAAAAAAGTTCAGCTTTTGTCTCATCAGCCCACAGAATATTTTCCCAAAAGTCTCGGGGATCATCAAGATTTTTTTGGAAAATGTGAGACGAGCCTTTGTGTTCTCTTTGGTGAGCGGTGGTTTTCTCCTTGGAACTCTCCTATGGATGCCATTGTTGCCCAGTCTCTTTCTTATTGTTGAATCATGAACTCTGACTTTAACTGAGGCAAGTGAGGCCTGCAGTTCTTTAGATGTAGTTCTGGGTTCTTTTGTGACCTCCTGGATGAGTCGTCAGTGAGCTCTTGGAGTAGTTTTGATAGGCCTGCCACTCCTGCAAAGGTTCACCACTGTTCCAAGTTTTCTCTATTTGTGCATAATGGCTCTCACCGTGGTTCACTGGAATTCCAAAGCTATTTCAAAAGATTTGATTGATGTCAAATAAGTCTGGAAAGGTGTTTTGCTTTTCTTTTGTTTTTCTTTGTTTCAGGTGACTAAAATGTTTTCACCCCTAGGTTAAGTTTTACTCACCTATAATAACCTTGGTGTGGTTGCATGTTGATATTTATGTTGGTCTTGTTTTCCATAAAAACAGCCACCTTATATTTCTTTGCAACAGAACCAAGAATTTCACCTACTTCTCATTGCAGCAATTCAACCTAAAATATAGTGGCTACTAGAGAATACCCTTGTGAGTAGCGAGAGTGAGTAGCCTTCATGCTGAAATGAGATCATGAAAGAGTAACATGATGGCAGTGTGGAGCGTGTGTGGGAGGGAGAGAGGTGTGTGTATGCGCGCGTAGGCGGCAGAGTGGGGCAGACCTGCATGGAGAGCACTTTGGCTTGTTTTTGTCATTACCGCGGTGAGAGTAAAGCACATTTCCAGGCACACTGATGGGATAAGATGACCCCTCCGGTAAGCTCAGTCGTATGTATGGAGACGTGCTTGTCAAACAATAGGCTGGCTTGTTATGGTGGCCTTTGCTCAGGTTGCACATGTGAACACTATGGCTTGTTTACTGCGTGTACCGCACCGTGCGCACGCTCAAATATTTGCTGTAAACTTGTGGATTTATAACCACATATTGGATTTAGGCTCAAGGACACTTGGAGAGCAGCTGGAGGATCAAACAGCCAGCCAAACAATTAACCTGCTCTACCAGTGGATGTGCAGCCACCATAACAAAAAGTTCAAGCAGTTAATATAAGCTTTCCTCAGCTAGCGTCGGACATTTACCAGCTGCCTACGTGTTTTTCTTTTCCTTTCTTTCTTTTTTAGGAGCCCAAAGCCTTTCTACTTCTGAATGTTTCCTTCACACGGTGCCTGATCTCTCTGCCCTCTGTGCACTGCATTTTATTTCTTACATCTGTCTCTGGACACTGTTATGCTGCAGACTTTGAGCTTCTACTTCATCCAAATAACTTCTATATGTGCTCCTCAAAAGATACAGGTCATCACTGGATTCCTGCAACCCCTGTCTGCTTTTCTTGGTGGGTTTAAGTCCATTAACATGGTGTCTTTCCTCCATCAGACTCGGTGCCCCTCATCCTCCTGCTCCACAACTCTTCTGCTTTGCTTTTCTCCTCATCTGCAGTGATGGTCATGCCTGTGCTGGTTCTTGTAAGATCTGACTATGACTGATGTCTACACCTGTTTGAAGTTTATGGCTTTGAATTGAACAATTCAACGCAGCCTTTGATACTGTGTTTCTAATCCAAAATGTCGCTTATGAGGCATTTTTCCAAGATGTCAGTTGCTTTATCTCTGTCATCCTCTATTCCCAGTAGTCCCCAGCACTGGGTCTGATACAGCATATGTTCTTAAACTAGGACATGAGTTTGCCTAGAAAGGCAGAGGAAAGAAGAAGAAGAAGAATGTGGGCAGCATGTTAGTAGAAATGCAGATTTTTTTTTACTCTCTAGAGAGCCTCATACACATCAATGTTATCTGACTTACAGGATGAACTGCACCCACTGGCTTGCCACTGGCAGCATATATAATTGCCAACTACCAGGACTGGGTTAACACATTTGTAGGCCCCAGGGCAGAAATTTGCAAATGATCTCCTGCTGACCTCCTCCTACCTCTGTTTATGTGCTGTTTATGTCACCTCTGAATCCCTCCACAGGCAAAATGTTACAGATACACTTACAGTGAACGCATTCTTGTTTTCAGTTCCTGTTTTGAGAGCAAAGGTGGAGACCAGGACAGCTTCGTCATCATCCACCCAGACACCAGTACTTGTGTAGAGGTACAGCGCTAAGAGCGGCACTTCTGTTATATATTTTCTAATGTAGTCATCTTTTAAAAAGCTCAACAGCAGCAACGTGTCAAGAATAGTCGGCTTCTCTTCACCTGTTCTTACTGACTTGCTTAAAGAGCCTGTCAGGATTTTCCATTGACAAAAACAGGATGGATACAGCTGCCAGCAAGCTAACAAGCTGCTGTTGCTTACTGCCTGCAGAACTCATTTGAATGAAGCTGGGCATGATAGTAAGCTGTTTTACAGCTGTCAAAGACATCAGAGGATTTTTGGTTTTATGTAACAAAGTGCTTGGTCATTATGATTCAAACCCCACGTGTAATAGAGACTCTCTCTCGACTGCCACAGAAAAGCAACTGAAATACAAAAATATAAGCAAAATGCAACATGCGTGTATGCATGTATGTATGTACAGAACATACTGTGACCGTGGAGTTCATGCAAGGGTCCTCTGCAGTGCAAAGATTGCTTTAATAAGTATTCGAGGCTGGAAATAAAGTGGGCAGCTGCTGTGAAGGGAGCCCAGGAGGCTTGCATTGCTTGGCAATTACTTTGTGGTAATTTAATTAACTGACATTTAATTCAGAAATATACATCTCTAAAGAACTGAAATAGCAAGAAAGCTGTGTATTATTGAGGGGCCCTATGTTATAACCGCAGACAGTATTAAAAAAAATGGTCTCCGGGTCTGAAAGCAAAGCCAACGCTGAAATGTCTGTTACTTTGTTATGTCATAACTTTGTGTCTTTGTGTCACTGATAGCTTTCACTGTAGCCTATTGTAGCATCAATGGGACCGCTGCATGTGTTACTTTGTTCCTAGTCGTATCACTTTTGGTGGTTGTTCTGATACAGTTTCCCCGATTGTCGTTTTTCAGAGATTGCTGGCTTTCTGTGTTCTTGTGTATTTGGCGATTTATTTGGTAACACATCTGAAGCCCTGCTTCTCTTTTCTAGCTGGATTGTGGATTGGGGCATTTTGATGGCGCTGCTCATTGTTGGCTGATGATTTATTGAAGATTTTTTTTTCCTCCATTGTTTTTTCTCTATGTAAAAATGGAGTTTAGCCTAGATGACTTTGTGGCTCAGCCGAGCCTTAATAAAGTTAATCGCTGCTCTAAAGTGCATGTGCTGGCTATCGCTGCTCATTTTTCTGTGCCCATGTCCAAACAATCTAAAAAGAAAATGATCAAGTCCGAACTACGTGCTGCTCTTGCCAAAAAACGGGTTTTGCCGCTTGTTAGCTGTGACCCGGTTCAGACAAAAGGAGCTTGCACGCGAAGCTCTGTTAAAGTTAAAGGAGTATGAATTTCGGCTCTGTAGAATGGATGAAGAAAATAAAAGAGAAACACTTTGTTTGAAGGAGCTGGAACTCAGAAATTGTACTCCTGTTTTGTCGGATCCTGTGAAGTTTGATGAAAGTAAATGCATTTGTCTGACAAAGACATGGATAAGTACTTCGTCGTGTTTGAACTGGTAGCTACTTGGTAACCTAGGACATAACCTGACGTGCACCTCTCCAGAAATGTAACTACAGTTTGGTTCAGCAGCCCCCAAGGATTGTGATTAGGGGGTAGAGTTCACAGGGGATTTCCGGTTACGAACGTAGGCCCCGCAAAGACTCGACGCAGAAGCATAATTCAGGCCTATGACGTTGGATTGGCCGAGAAATGTGTGGCCTTTATTACTGCAGTATTCATGGGCAAAGCCCAGGAATCCCATGCTTCTCTATCACCTGAACGGAGCTTAGATTTTGAAAAGGTGAAGGCTGCGGCCCTTAAGGCGTAAGAGCTGGTGCCTGAGGCGTATCGCCAAAACCTACACTTCCCAAAACACTTGCGCTGGTTAAAATTCCATCTGTTCCTTGTGCTTCCGAACAGGAAAATGATTTGACTGTTTATTCTCCTTTCTTGATGAAAGGGTTTGTTTCTTTGGCTGGCGGCGGTGAGCAAGTGCCTGTGACAGTACTGAGGGATACAGCAGCTTCCAGACCCGACTGTTCTTGACAGTGTGTTGCCCTTGTCTGATAACTCCTCTGCCTTTGTCTCGGAGCCCTTGCAGGGATTTTGCATGAATTTTGTTGACGTGCCTTTCCACCACATTGAGTTGAAGTCAGACTTGGTATGTGTTGCGGCCCGTCCACAGGTGTGGATTCTCTTTTCGGAAATGATTTGGCTGGTGGAAAATTTTTAGTAAACCCAGAGGTTTCCGCTATTCCTATAGATTCTGAGGTCCCCGATGATCTTGAAAAAAAGTCTCCGAAAGTCTTCTCTGTGTGCGCTGTCACTCGTGCCGTGGCAAGGAATAAATGGCTGAGAGAAGTTTGTGTTCTCCTCCCGCCGTTTCTTCGCCCTGCGGTAGAAATGCGAATCTTTGAATTCGCTGTCCGTTGAAACCCTTGTTGCGCAGTTGTGATCCATCTCTTGCCTGAGGGTGGTGTTACTGAGAAAACATGTGGGTACTTTTGTAGAAATGGCAGTGTCTTGCGCAAATGGACGTTGCCATATTTGTCCATGCGGGATGACACAAATTGTAATTCCACGAAACTTTCACTCTGAAATCCTGAGCCTTGCTCACGACAATCCTGGGCATTTAGGAGTTAATAAAACGTACCACCGCCCGATGTGAAGCAGTACTGTAAATCTTGATATGTGTGCCAAATATCAGGCATACCGAATCAGACAGTTCCCCTTATCTGCTACATCCCATTCCGGCTGTGGATGCGCTGTTTATCATGTTTTGGTTGATTGTTTCGGGCCATTCCACGCACCAAAGCTGGCTACAAATTTCTCCAGAGGTTTCATCAAACACTCAAAAACATGCTCCGATCGTATTGTCTCCAGTTTGATAAAGACTGGGATGAGAGTGTTCATCTTTTAATGTTTGCTGCAAGGGAGGTGGTTCGGGAGTCATCTGGCTTTAGCCCTGCTGAGCTCGTGTTTGCTCATAGCGTGCGTGGGCCTCTGAAGCTCTGAAGGTTGGTTTGATCTTGCCCATTCCCGGGGCCAGTCTGCGGGGACGTTATAGTGGCCCATACCTTGTAGAGAGAAAGGTTAGTGACACTGATTACATCCTTGCCACACCGGACCGAAACCCCCGAAGCAGACTATGCCACATAAACATGTTGGAACCGTGTTACGACGGAGAGCGTTTTATCTGGTTCGACCCCAGTTGACGACGTGTTAGCCTCTTTGATATTGTCTTCAGTGCCTCTGATGATGAAACCTGTGATGTTCAGGGACCGTCCGTGGCAATGGTATAAGGCTGCTTGCAGAATTCTGAGGTTCAAGCAAAGCTTGACTCCTGTTTTACGGGCTGCCACCCTCTTCCATAAATGGAGGATTGTGTGGGTCGTGTTGGCTCATGTGACTAAGCTGGACCTCCTAAAAGGCTATTGGCAGGTGCCACTGACTCCCAGGGCCAAGGAAATATCTCCATTTGTGACGCCAGATGCTTTTCTACAGTACATGGTTATCCTTTTTGGAGTGCGCAATGCATCTGGAACTTTTCAAAGGCTAGTCGGGCTTGTTTTGGCTGGGGTGCCAGGCTGTGAGGTGTACCTGGATGATACTGTGGTTTATTCGGGCTCTTGGGATGTGCATGTTGAACAGTTGAGAGTGGTGTTTGGGAGGCTGGCAGATGCAAACTTTACCCTAAATGCAAGATTGGGCAAGCCAAGGTGTAACTGGGGAAAATTGTGGGCGAAGGACAAGTCAAACCTGTCCACTCAAAAGTCGAGGCTATTGTGACGTCCCCAGTGCCCTCATCCAGGCGTGAGCTGCACCCTTGTTGGGAATGGCACCTTACAGTGGTTTCTGTAAAAACGTTTGTACTTTCTGCTCCCCTCACTGACCATCGTTTGCACTGCAAGTGACACAGGAGCGGGCGCTGTTCTTTTGCAACACGGTTCTGATGGGGCGGAGCAGCCAGCGTGCTATTTCTCCAAAAAGTTCAATCGTTACCAGAAAGTTTACTCCACTATTGCAAAGGGGGCGCTCTTGCTGATTTTGGCCCTGAAGCACTTTGAAGTTTACCTCGTATCCTCCCACCATCCGATTGCGGCAGGGGTGCCCAAACTCCCGGCCCGCGGGACATTTCGCCTTCCCCTCCAATCAAGAGGGTTAAGCGAAATGTCAAAAAAGTAACTTAAAGGGCCAAATTGTGTTATTTTTGACATAATTCGTGGACCTGAAGTTGGGGACGGGGCCTGAAGCGGCCCACGGGCCGGGAGTTTGGGCACCCCTGGATTACGGCATACACAGACCACAACCCTCTGGTTTTTGTCAATCAAATGCATAACTCAAACAGCGGTTGATGCATTGGCCATTGTTTGTTACAGTCCTTCAACGTCATGATTCAGCATGTTAAAGGGAAAGACAATGTCCTGGCAGATGCACTGTTCCGCATTTTTTAGCGGTGTTGAATTATGGTTTTGTTTCCCCGTTATTCAACACTTAGAGGTGGAGGTGTTACATGCGACCTCAGGGCGTATTGTCACCCGCATGGACCTGCTCTCTTGCCTCTGATGTATTCTTAGTGCTGATTGGCTGCCGATGGATCGCTGTACGATTGTAAACCTGGAGAAGGCGGGGCGTGGGGGTAGGCAAGTGGCGTCTTGATCCTTCCCTTCTCTTACCTGATTTCAATCAGCACTGGCTTCATCTCACTCTAGCTTCTACAGTTTTGTTTATTGAGTATAGGTTGACTGGGAGTTACCAGCACTAATGTTTTCTGTTTTGGTTTCCAGAATTAGTTTAGGGGAGAAGCCTGAGTCCCACGGCCCATTGCGTGGTTGGTTCACGGTCTTCTTCTTTTATTTGTTTTAGCCGGGGCTCCCAGCTCTTTTTATTTCTGTTTCTCTTTTGTGAGTAACTATGGCAGCAGAGTTGTGGTATCTCATATGGTGGGTTACTTTGAGCCATTAACCTGCATTATTTTTAATGGCCACCAGGAGGCGACACGTGTGGTTGCAAAAAAGTTGTGTAGAAGTCTTTGGGGAAAAAAGCTCGAGGCTTAGTAACTGTTTTCACAAACCAGCAGATGACATCACACTATGTCCACATTTTATGCTGTCTTTGGTTAGAAATGAGTATAAAAACTTTATATGCCAAGTTCATGTTGTAACTCAGCTGTGAGGAAGGTGGAGGCTGGCTGGGGGAACTGGAATATGTACCCAAAGGTCATGAGGCCTCTTGGCCTTCTAATGTGTCAGCTTGGCCCTGTAATACTGTACACCAGAAATGATCCTGCATGCAGAAGTCATTTTTTAATGGTAATATTATTATGATTATGTACAAACGTCTTACACATTATAAAGCTACGCATTACTGCATATGTGCTGGACTATGATATGTAGCCTATACGCTCAGCTGACACTTTATTAGGTACACCTTGCTAGAACCTTTTTGCCTATTGGATAGAGATCTGGTGACTGTGGGGGCCATTTGAGTGAACACACTGTCATGTTCAAGAAACCAGTTTGAGATTATTTGAGCTTAGTGACATGGTGTGCTATCCTGCTGGAAGCAACCATCAGAAGATAAGTACATTGTGGACATAAAGGCATGGACATGGCCAGTAACAGTATTCAGGTAGGCTGTGGTGTGCTTAAAGCAGTCTAGTCATTCTCCTCACCTCTGGCATCAACAAGGCATTTTCACCCAGAGATGCTCACTGGATATTTTTTCTGTTTTGGACCATTCTCTGTAAACCCCAGAGAGGGTTGTGCGGGAAAATCCCAGCAGATCATCAGTTTATGAAATGCTCAGAGCAGCCTGCCTGGCACCAACAACCATACCACGTTCAAAGTCACTCAAATAATTTTTTTCCCCCATTTTGATGCTCAGTTTTAATTTGAGCAGGCCATCTTTATCATGTCTACATGTTTCAATATACTCAGTTGCTGCCATGTAATTGACTGATTAGACATTTGTATTAATAATTACTTTAACAAGTGTACCTAATAAAGTGACCAGTAAGTGTATACAGTCTGTAGTTGAATTCCAATTTTTCGGACCCCTTATATAATAATATGACTGATTTAACTATGTGTACCTTTATTTACTATAAAACGAGCCGTGGACACTTCACTAGTCTGGTATCAAAGCGTCTGATACCGTCACAAAAGAAGCTCTAGAGGTGAAAACAATTTAAGCGGTAAATGCCTCACAACACAACATTTCCCACTTTGACAACCTTCGCATGCCGCAGCAGGCGGTTATTCGCCGCTAACAGGGCTGTGTTGATTGCAGACGTGAAAAACAAATGGCCTAGCGGGCTCTCTTATGGAAAGCAGGCTGGGCACAGTGGGGCTACAGTGACATTTTCCCCACATGCAAAATCATGCAAAAGGTAAATACTGAGGCGGAGGGATACCAACACTATTGCAGAACATGGCCGTCACCTCCGTCATGTCCTCTCTCGCAGACCGACCCACTCAGGCGACATTCGTCTGTGATTGGACGAGAAGTTTGCACGTCAGCCTCTTATTGGACTCGTGGCGCGTCGATCACGGGCTAATATCAATGACGTCGATCGTACACTGGGTACGCTGTGTCGCCTGGGTGGATAGTATAGTTACATCAACATTAAAGGGAATAAAATGCCGCGGATTCATGTAAATAGAGACGTCGCTTCAGCGCAGATAATTAATGTTTCTTAATTAACACGGGTCACCTCTGGAGCGGCTAGTGGCAGGCTTATTGTCGGTGTTTATCAGCAATATTTCAGGGTAAGTGGAGTGATACATTTCCTTCCTGCGTCTTTTTTCCTTCACACGGGTGCAGACCTGCTTGCTTTATTATTTAAATACAGCAAAGTAATAAGCGACGCCGTAGTGTGCTATATTACACAGATACCCAGTCTTCATGTGAACATAAAATTTCCGTAATATGATTAAAAGTAGTGCGTACTCCAGCTCGCCCCGCCGAGTTATATGGAGAGAGTGAGGAAGGTAATGGCTGTCGGTCGGACTCGTAACTAGAAAATTGTGAAATGGCCTGTGTAGAGTAACGTTAGCTCGTCCTCTGCCTTGCAGATCGGCTCGTGTTGTTATGGTGTCCTAAAGATTTGTGTTTGGTTTATAAAAAAAATCAGAACCCTGGATCTGACACCAGCCTTTGCCTCCAACATGTCAGATTAGATCCTGTAGGGTACCTGTCTGCCGTCAATGGGCCTCCTCAGTATCCAGACTCCCATCTGTCATCATGGTTGGGGGATACAGCTTGGACTCTTGTTCCCACTTTTAAGAAAAAAAAAATACTTAAAGCTCATGTGGACTTCGCATATCAGATCTCACACGGTTAATAGTTTAATACCATTAGGGAGAAAACTGTCCAACTGCTCATAAAGGAGAGCTATTGTTCAAAGCTGTTCACTCTCAAACTGCATTTTTTCCCCCAGCTCTTCTAAGAATATTGCACTTTTTTGCACTGCTTTACGTGCGTATTGCCATGCACCCAGTAATAATAATAAAAAAGAGCTAACAGCAGTGGTCAAACTGTAATGCCCGTATTTGCATGGTCTGGTTTGCTGCACTGTTTTAATAATACTTTAAAGCAACCCCAGTGAAATTGGGGCTCTGATTATGGTTTTGTAGGAAGGAGCTGGGCTGTGCAGCCATGATTTTTCTGTGCCCTCCTATGGTAGATACCAATGCTGCTGGGCTATAAGTAGGCCACTTTGACAGGATGATCCACCACTGTGAGGCGTCCCTGCAGATGGATTCATGACATCCCTAGGTAGTGCAGCCCCACTGACCATCAGCATAGCTTTCACACTTAATTTCTCTCCCACCAGCCTGTTTATCATGATGTCTAATGTATGCTTTGGATTGAGCACAAAATCCTCATGTTTAAATGTTTCAAAATGTCACCTTATTATTTGGATTGCAAATGCTTCCAAGTCCCGTTCCTCTGCTGGCCTTGCAGCAGGATCAACATACTGGCAGGCCAAAAATCCTGCAATCTTCAAATAAAATATTTGAGTAAAATGAGCAAAATAACATTTATATAGAAGCATGCTGCCGCCTCTGTGTTAGGATTTAAGCTGACAAAGCTGGTAATGGTTGCCAAGATGAACAGAATGAAACAGTTTCTCCACAGCAACAATTCATTGAGACAGCATCATGCTCTTAAATTGTCTTAATGTAATTTTTTTTGTGATAAAGATATGGACAAACACGTAATGGTAGCACAGATTAATATTATAAAATTAGGCATATCCTGTTTGTTTTAAAACCAGTGTGAAGAGAATCTGTGTGTGTGTGTGTAAAAGCTTACACTCACAGTATACACACAGTGAGTGCATGCAAAGTTTTGTCTTTGAGTTGGTTGAATTAGTCCGTGCGTGTAAAGATAGTTTTAATTTATTTTCCTTTGTGTTAAGTTGCAAGTTGAAGTTTTCCTTGAACTGAAAACTCATTATAATTGCAATCATTTTCCATTCAAATAACACCTCATCCGACTGCATTTATTAAGACTGGAGGCACTTCTAAGCAGTTAGTATGTTGTTTTTTTGTTTTGTTTTTCTCTTTGCTTTAGCAGCATCATTTGCCAGAGTAATGAGGTTTCTTTGTATCTTCTTTTGACTTTATTACTTGCATGTCTAATGCTTTTTTTTTTTTTCTTCTTAAACAGTAACATTGATTGGAAGGCTTTGGAAGGTCAGACATTGACTTGTTTACTAAAGGTAATTTTATAGATGACACGGGCACATTGTTCTAATGCACAAGGGTTTTAAACTGGTTAAATATCTTTAGTAATATTTTTTTGTATTTAAAATACAATTTTTACATTGTCTAGTTCAATTGCACATCTGTTTAAAATCTTTTATAATCTTGCTTAGTCAGTGGTTGAAGGAACATTCATTTTGGTTTGAAAAAGCAGATTTATTTCAACTAGACAGCTTGTAGTCCTGAAACAATTAGGTGGTTAATTCTTGTGTTGATTTACCAAAAAATAATAAAATAAATAAATCTGAGACTATATTTAGACAAATATGCCAAACACTCCCTGAACTGAGCGCCTCAAATGGTGCATTTTTGTCTTGGTCATATGACATTTACAGTGCTACCTTGGAAATTAAAATGGGATTTTCCACTGTTAACTGATATTTTCTGTACGAAAAACCAATGCTCTAATGGCATGTATTGTTGGCATGTAGCTTTATGTTGTCAGGTGGCTGCAAAGTCACAAACTGAGTACAAATCAGCGCTGCCCACCTTTTGGCTGTGGGAGATTGAGCCATTAAGGCCATTGAGTCCTGAACCCTTGTCTGGGAGCTGGGCAAACCCCACTGCAAGTCATGTTTGAGGCACCGACCATTTATTTCAGGGCTTTGGCACATTTCATTGGCCAGTGCATAATCTGCTAAAGGTCACTGCCACTAATTACAGTACTCCTAAACAGACAGATGCCTACCCTGAGCTTGATTGCGCTCCCCTTCATTAGGAGACTATTCAAGGGTTGCATAAGCTTCACTTGGATGATTCGAATAACATATGTGTGGCTTTTCTTTTTTTTGTTCACCAGTGCGACCAAATGCCTTCCTTCCTAAGCTGATGAAGCACACCTGGTGGAAAGTCATTCATTTGTCACTGCCATATACTTTTAAATGGTGTCTTTTGGATTGCGTCTTTTCTGCCTGATTGGCTTCCTGCATCCGTGTCAGTTTGGTTCAACTGGCTGCAGGACTCAGTTTTAACCCAGCAGTGATCTCGTTATCTCAGTGTCCAATCAGTCCTCCGGCCACCTCCTAATTGAGCCATCAGCGCCTTAAGGGGGAAGAGGAGGGACGAACGTGTCAATTACAGTAATGAGGGGGCAGCCATGCAGAGGGCAGTTGGGGAGAGGAAGGCTAGACAGAAGCCTTGCAGTGTCGCCCCGTTCTGGTCAATTCATGACTAATCAAAGATAATATTGTAGCCTGACAGTGCCAAAGTTAGCAGAGTCAGTAGGGAAGAGCATTTTAAAAATTATTTTCCCCTCTATCTGTGGGATATTTCTACATGTCGTGTTGTGGTAATTGTTTGGAGTTGGTACCTACAGTTAGAGCTGCTGAATGATCCATTAACACTGCTGTGGATGTAGATTTAATTTATGGAAAGCACAACTCAAGCCAGCTAATACTCACACATCTGTGTGTGTCAAACTGCTTTTTTTTTTGGGCTTGAGGGTTATTGGGTTAATTGTTAGCCTGTATAAAGCGTTGTTTCATGAAGGACACCATTACAGGAGGTTATTATTATTACTGGCTTTGTGAGCAAAGGACTGCTGCATAAACATTTAGCATTTTAAGCACTTTTTTTTTACATGACAGTGATTATAATGGTGATGATACCAAAAAACTAGCCAAGTAGGTCTGCTCACGAAGAGACTCACAACTAATAAGATGTACCTTTGTATCAGTATGTGTATAAACAGCAGTAGTAGCTACCATGAGGTGCTTGGGAGGATTTAGTTAATTAGCAGCTTAATCAATCAGCTGATTAACTGATTGTTAAAGTACTCTTGTGTTTACCCAGCTTCACAAAGCTGCTGATTTGTGATGTTTTTGGATACTGTATGAGATTTAAAAAGCTCTGATGATCAGGCAAAGCAACATGATTTGAACATGTCAGATTGGAGGCTGATGTCACATTTGATTGATTGGCGCTATGCTGGTTATACCAGTTTTATTTTCCTGTTTTATATGAATTTTCATTATGTTGCTGTAAGTGGCTATTCTCATTTCCATGGTGTAAAGTATTTTTTTTTTTTTTTTTTTGTCTTTGTCAAACCTGTCGGCCTGATAGTCACTATGGGTCCTTTTGTATCAGTGCCTAACACACCATGTTTAGGCAGGTTTGTCATACCTATAAATTTAGTGATACAGTTAAAAAAAAACTGCATATGCATCATTATTCAATTTGCAGTGTGAGTGTTATGAGGTGTAATTTAACTCAAACCACAATGTTTAATTCAACCTGACAAAGCAGTTTTACTGTCGAAACCTAACCACCGAGTGAAAGCGAAAGCAAAAAGTGAGTGCAAACGAGATAATCACCAATTGAAAACAAAGCACAAAAGTCAGTGTGTGAAAACCAGGGATGCCATTTCTGATATTTTTAAATATGGGGCATCTGCATTATGCCAACTAACATTTAAATAATTATACATCTGTATAAGCCAGAATTTAAAAGTGATTGCAATCATTTTTATGCGAGCTGGCCCGAGTGCAGGAATGCGCCATGGCCTGCTGTGACTTAAATGAATGTAAGTGATAGTGAAAATACACTGTATGGCCACACCTGACCCGCTCAGTGAGAATATTCTTCTCATCTCCAGAGAAAATTAGTTGGCTGGCGAGCAGAAGAGTCATAATGGATAAATGGAGGGAAAAAACCCAGCTGCTGTCTGTTCAGGTGGCGGCAGTGCAAATGCAGAGTTGACCGAATAAAATGAAAAAGACGAGTTTAAACAGGATCAGCACATTTTGTATGAATTCATAAGTGCAGCTCTGGTTTTGAATTTTTACCAGCTTCTGAATAATTCTCAGTCTGGACATTTGTTGAAATGTGTTTTTGTTTTTTGTTTTGTTTTGTTTGTTTGTTTTTTGGAGGCCCCATGTGCACTCCAGTGGCATTTTCATTTTTTCCATCTGGCCTAACAACAGTCCCACAGGAAAGCTCGAATGTGGAGGGTCAAGACTGGAGGGAAAACTTAACACAATTGCCACAGAGCCGAGCCCACATGTAGGAAAGAGAATGGGTTTTAAGTAATGTGTTTAGTAAAATGTAGGCTCAAGATGAACTTGGAGTTAGAAATGTAAAAAAAAAAAAATAAAAATTCAAGCCAGTAATGAGATTAGAAAAGTTAAGCTTTGGGGTCCACCATGAAGTCACCATCTTATTATTTTCACAGGTGTGGTGATATCCGTTTAGCATATTTCTATTACTGGAAAAACATCTCAGTCCTAATGTACGTTAGTCCATTAGCAGTTTATTGTTGTCAGTAAGCTGCAAAAAGAATGCTGAAGAATGTTTATTTGACCATCAGTGCAAAAGCTAAAGATCACAAAGAAAAGCAGCACATTCTGAAATAAGAGAATTTTTTTTGTCCTTCCACTAATTAATAGACAAAACAAAATTTCCTTTCAGCTCAAGGGAGCGCTTGATTCAATGTACCATGCCAGGCAGCTCCTCTAAAATGCAAAGCATCAGCATTGCACCTGACTGAGTTTAATGAAATGTTCTCGCTAAAACTGTGATTAATGTATGATTAATTGTGCATCCCGAATGTAATATAGATTAATTAAAAGCTCTCACTGCAGATAGGGTAAGTGCACCTGTGCAGTATGTAGGTGTTAATGACTTTTAACTCATTAACATGCAAAGTAAAAGTGACAAACTGCTTATGCACTTTACTTTTTAAATATTTGTAAGTACTGCAGTTGTTGTTAGATTATAAAGTTTAACCTTTACCAAAGCTCATTACCCCAGGTACAATCAGAAAGTGCCAAATTTCTTTAGTCTCAAATCTCTTTGATTTCCTCAAGAAGCAAATTAGAGCTATAGTGGATTTTTCAAATATTTCCTACTTAATTGTTCATTATTTTCACATTTTCATGGCTTTCAGGCTAAATTTAAAGTATGAACAATTAGGCCTGTCGCGATAAACAATAAATCAATTAATCGTACGATAACTTAAAATGAGGTAGACAATTTTTATTT
>JAVDPK010001368.1:99004-116155 GCA_034780415.1 Cichlasoma orientale | reverse complement strand
CCCCCCCTTCCTCCCCAAACAGTAATAAACCTCCAGAGCTGAGCCGTCCCTCGAGATACCAGCGCTGATGTTTTTCCTCTTCTGTGGATTTGTTAGATCATCATTCAAATTCCATATGTCCCAGCATAAAGATGCCTCCTCCTCCCTCTCCTCCTCAAGCCCTTAAACAGATAACAGATGCTGCAGGACATACTTAGAAAGACCCTCCAAACCCCCGTCATTAAGTGCAGCAGTGAAAGCAAACAAAGCAGAAAAATTAATCGCTCGCCGAGCTCCTCGCTGTCACAGGAAAAGCTCAACGTCAGAGCCTTTACTCTCTTAGGCTCGGTGACAGGAAGGGAACCCGATGTGCAGGAGTCCCCCCCCCCCCCCCAACTGTTTCTTTGTAAGGAGGGAGGACAGATTTTAACGTTTATCCTAAGAGTCCTCTTACAGGCAGCGTTTAGTGTCAGGTGCTCAATTCCCACATTTAAACCCGGTTAGTCTCCTTCACTTTGCTCCGTTATTGAGAACGTTAGAGGCACCAGCAGGGGTGTAAAGCTGATGGATAAACTCCTTTTTATTTCACGAACATGCCCATCCTTCACATAAATACCTGCTTCATTCACAGTTGCTTTTATGTGATTTGATATGCAGCAAATAAAGTGCAACTTTTAACGCTTCCAGCTGAGAAAACTCCAAAAACACTGACATAAATCAGCCATGAGCACACATTTATTTAATCCCGTGAGCAGTAAACAGATGTAGTTGTGTGCATTATGCATGTATAGACGTGCTTAAAATCAGCCACAGATATGAGTCAGTGCATGTGTTGTAGATTAAGACTCTAGCCAGTCACGTTGCAGTCATTATCAGAGCACGGAGTGCTACATTATCGGCTAAAGCTGCTTCTCTAAGCTGTACAAGTCCAACGCACAGACAGGTAGTACCTGCTAATGAGTGCTAAGTAAATGCCTTGTAGGCATCTATAAATTATAAGCACACAGTCTTAGTTCCTGTCTCTTTATGACCCCCCTCTTCTTTAAAGGTCTACTTTCTTCTGACTGGCCAATTTCAGGAAGCCTGCTGAGGGGCAAAATCATAGACTGTAAATAAAAGGTAGATGTAGCTGCGTTTTACTCCTAGTTTATGCCTGATGTTACTGTAAAATCACACCTGCTGACAAGCAGATGTGTTTTGGTGTTGTTTTGAGTTGTCGTGCAGTCTCAGTTTTTACCACAATTTCAACTACCGTGCTCAGAGAGTCGGAGACGCTGCAACAGCTTAAAAAGGCAAAACTTTCTGGAAAAAAAATCTTTGAAAAAGAGTCTGAGTGGTAGCAGCTCTCATTCAGGAGAACACTGATTCATTTGCACTAATCTGTGTGATGCACAGTGGCACAGTGTGGCTTGCTAACCAATCGAACCAGCATTAGCTGATAGCGTCTCTCCATCCTCTCATTCAAACATGGTCTGGCTCTAAAAACTGACCTGGTGATTGGCTAACCTGCTAACTTTAGGGTTTCAGAATACCTGACATCAATGGGTGACGTCACAGTGGCTTCTTACTTCATTTATGTACAGTCTGTGAGGATCGACTCAGCGTTGGAGCTGGCCTCAAGTGGCCATTAGTGGAACTGCAATTTGTGGTACTTTGATACTTGATTAAACTGCATGAATTCTGAGAGAAGGTACACACGCGCACGCACGCGCGCACACACACACACACACACACACACACACGCACACAAGAAGTCAACACATCAAATTTTATAGGGAAAAATTACCTGTAGTCTCACTTTGGATACCTTAAATATGATGAAAATCTGTCACAGTAAACTGAGTTTATGGTTTAATCCTAACACCTAGATACAGTCAGTGTGTTTCTTCTTGTCTTCTGGACTAACTGAGTAGGAAAAATAACAATAGGTGAGTTCTGTAAGTCCTCCCAGTACTACAACTTAAAGAAACAGGAAGTTTGGAGCCTGTTTTTCCTGCTTGAAGAAGAGTTTCCTTGTCTGAATTTATATGTCAGAGCTGAGATCGATCAGATGGCTTTGCATACATTTCCTCGCAGTTGAAATCAATTCTTGGTAAATTGCCCTCATTTAGCATCGTGAAGTTCAGCCCGGACTGGGTGATGTTTATCTGGAGTAATTACGGGGAATTATTGCGGGAAGATTGATTGGTCGTGTCTGAATCTTAATGAGGTCGCCACATGTGGGCAGATGTGAGAGCTGCACAGGCTTTCATGCAGACACATGTTTGGACTAAAGACTAAAGTTGTGAAACGTAACGATCAGAGGAGCAGAGGAGGCTAGTTCCCTGTTTCACTCTATGGCCTGTGAGGATTCAAATTGGGATTTTTTCCAAAAGAAAACTTGGAAATAGAACATGTACTTATCTGTAATTTAAGGCCTTCTGATCTTAATTTCTTAAAATAATAAACAGCCAGTGCGTGTCGACCTCTGTCAACATCTCTCTAATCCATGCAAACAAGTCTTTGATAAAAAAAAATTAGCTTCATTTTTCTGATTTCTTGTGCAGCAGTCTACTTTATTTATTGCTGTTTACACAGCACCACAGACGTGTTAACACTGGAGATGGTGGGGATATGTTTCCCTCACCTTTCACCTTTATGTCACCCCATTAAGGCCCCATTTCATTACAGTGCAGATGTATACAACACAATCTCTAACAGATGGTCTAGAATGAATGGGGTCCTGTAAAGTGGGGGAATTTATTTTTTAAGCAATTTTTGACAACAAATATAGTTACTTGTTTAAATGTTTTGCAGATTTCTATTAGAGTAAAATGTATTAGGGATGTCTCTGCACCATGAGACACTTCGGGCATTCAGAATTTTAATTACACACATAAGCCAAGCAGCAGCAGCCTTTCCACCACCAAACCAAGCTGTTTTATATGTATGCATAAAAGTTATGGTTTAAATATGTTTCTAAATATGCCATCAAGCAAGTATTTTCTGTTGTAATGCTAGAATATCAGGAAACTAATTATTTATTAGTGTTTCTTATCTATGTGGGCATATTATAATTACTAAATCTTTGAAATCTAAAATAAAATGTGAGTTTCTTTTGTCCATTCACTCCCATTGACTGAGTACTAGCTCACAAGTGCCATTGTGGTGATCTGCAGCTGTTTTTAGAACAAGCGGATTGGAAAGAATAGGAGTGGATCTTCATGAATATATTTTGCAAACTATCATCAGATGAAGCCAGCAGGTGACTGGCTTAGTTTAGCACAGAGGCTAATAAACCCTGGCTTTCTGCAGTAATACTGGTTGGTCTGGGGTTTCTGCTACCGAAGAATATTTCTGTAAAACTCAATCTCTGTGAAGCATAGCAGACAGCTAGCAGCTAAAGGGACCTGTAACTTAAAGCTACCATATTCCAAATAATATAAACTTCAAGGCTTTATAAAGTTTATTTACATGTTTCTTGCCACTGGAAAGCTGGCCATTTTGACATGGGAGTCTAGGGGACTCAAACTTGGAGGCAGCCTCTAGTGGACAGTAGAGAAACTGCAGATTTTGTCATCATTATTGCTGAAACTCTGAGCTTAAAACTGAAAACTAAAATTAGGTACTCAAAGAGGTTAAAAATATATATAAGTAACAGTTTAATTACAATTGACCACACAGCAAGCCATGTTATTTGCACTAGAAATGTTTCTAAAGAGACAGACTGAGCCTATCAATATATGCTGATGATGTGATTTTGTTTATTACCAAATGACAGAAATCAGTTCAAACGTAGCCCAAATGTTCAATTCTCAATTAGCTGAGGTGAAGCATAGCAGCTAGCAGCTACAGCTGGAGACCACGCCCCTAATAATGCAAAGGCCTTAATACAATTTAAATAGTGAATTATAAATAAATCCACTCATTGTACAGTTGCTATGTAAAGGTAAATTAGCTATAGAAACCAAAACAGTTTTCTGTATCAGGTTATAAACACATTTATTTCTGCTGTAATTTGGACATTTTTACTATGGGGTCTGACTCACTTTTAAAGCCTCAAGTGGACAATAGAGAAACTGCAGTAAAAACATTTAGTTCTCATATAATCTCCTGCAACTCAGCATCATCATGCAAAACTGTGAAAGCCAGGTTTTATCGCAATATTAGTTTTTATTCCCGATGTGAACAGAAACTGAAACCCAACCTGCAAGCGTTTGAATTCTCCCTGCAATCAAAGTTTTCTTTCCTTATTTTTGGACAATAGGGAGCTGAATGTAGACTGAAATAACCTGAAAATATGGAGAGTATTCTCAGCGTTGTGCAATCAAACAACAACTAACCCCCTTGACCCTTCTCCATTCAAAATTTGTGTCACTGGGACAGATCCAGTCAGATGTAGGTCACTTTTTTCTGGAAGACTGCTTCTGCAGTGCAATTCCTGCTTCCATGAGGCTCGAGTTTATTCTTTAATATCTACAGTAATCTCTGCCAGGCTCAGTTTGCGTCACTGGGAACAGATAGTTTACTATATTCGCTGTGAGCACTTATTGATAGGGTTGTTGTGAGTCCGTGGGGTTTTAAGTGTCACAACGAGGCTGCAGCAGCATCCATCACACCGAGCGCGCTCCTTCCATCCTCACCACTTTAATGCCTCCATCCCAAAATAGCGCAAACAGCAGACACAGGCTGATCTTAAGACTGCATTCAGGTGGAGAGTGACTCATTAGATTTAAGAGTCATTCATTTAGACTCCTCTCACTGTTAACCTACATGTTAGCAGTGAATAATACCTGTTCGCCCACCTGTGTGCCGCCCACAGTGTCACGGTTCTCCAGCCCCAGACTGACGCCGCGGCTGAGCAGGAAGAGGGCGCTGTCCATCTCCCCGCTGTCCGATGCCAGCATCGACCTCCAGACGATGATCCGCACCTCGCCCAACTCCCTGGTGGCGTACATCAATAACTCGCGCTCGAGCTCGGCCACCAGCAGCTCCTATGGACACCTGTCGGTCGGAGGGCTCAGGTATCTGCATGCACACCAGGTGTTAGAGGATGTCTCACCTCATTTGATTTTCCTTCTTCTTTCCCCCCTCAAATGGATAAAGAATGAATGTTTGATCTGTTAATTTGATTCATAAGTATCCAGTTTTCTGATTAGATGATTTTTTTTAAATATAAATCTGTTTTGTCCTCCTTCAGCCCGTCCTTCCCCTTCCCTCACCACATCAACCCCATGGCCTACCAGCAGCTCCTCTCCCAGCAGCGAGGCCTCAGCGCCTTCGGCCACACTCCGCCCCTCATCCAACCTCCGCCCACCTTCTCCAGCCGCCAGGGGGCCCTCGGCCTCTCCTCGCTGCCCGCCTCCGCCCACAATAGTGACCTGACATCCAAGGTAAAGACAAGAAACAGGCATCACTGTAGTTCACTTGGTTGAGCAAGTGGCCCATATCCTAAAATACTGCAGGGGCCGGTGTTTGAGTCCTCTCTGGACTTCCTTCTGTGTGTCATTCCACCTCGCTCGCTTCTCTCTCCCCACTTATTGTCCAAATCTGGATAAAAATCCTCCCCAAAAAAAAAAAGAAAGAGTCTTTCTGAACCTGTAAACCATCAAATGCAGCACAGGTATTAATGCTAGGACCCCTCCTCTTCATTTTATATGTAAATGATTTTATTTCATGTAGTGTTCTACACAAAGTAATACCTGTTTTTATATTGTTTGATGTCTGCGCCCCTCCTGAGAGAAAGGATTTTTAAAACAAATTCATTCTTCTGCAAACCTCCATAAACGGTCATCAAGAGACTGGACTAAAAGCCGGAGTAATATTCCGAATATTTAGGAACTTTCCTGGGTCGATAAAATCTCATCCCACCACCACGGTGAAGCCCTGCAGGACAGCACGATGCTGTGTTTGGAATTTGGTTGAACTTCCAAAGAGAATTGTGATTAAAAAAGCAAAAATTCTCTTCCAAATTTCTACCTTTATAAACTCAAACTCAACTTAAATTTGTGATTTTTTTTCTTCCCTGAATATTACATGTGGATATTATCCATATAAAACCTCAACATAGTGTAAAGCTCTGCCAGTAAAAACCTTTAAGAACTTTTATTGTAGACACAGAAACATCTGAATCAGGCTGTAGACCAGGGATCCTCAACTCCAGGCCTCGAGGGCCGGTGTCCTGCAGGTTTTAGATGTGTCTCTGCTTCAAAACGCCTGAGTCAAATATAGAAGTCATTTGCAGGACTCTGGAGAACTTGACTGCATACTGAGGAGGTAATTCAGCCATTTGATTCAGGTGTGTTGGATCAGGGACACATCTAAAACCTGCAGAACACCGGCCCTCGAGGCCTGGAGTTTGAGACCCCTGCTGTAGACGAATCATTCTGGACAGAATTCAGAAGAATTTGATTTCTATTGGAAACAAGTTAAAATCATCTGACAGTGAATGAGGTTTTTGTCTGTTTCTTGTTTTTTCAGAAACACCTCCATAATTTTTTTTTTTTTTTTTTTACATTTTTAGTTGTTGAATCTTTGGGAGCCCCTCACTCTCGACCTTTTGGAACCTGTTGCATAGCAGCTGGTCTGGATTCAGATTTAGCTGATAATAACCACGTCTAAGCAACATGAAGGAAGTGACAATCCTATTTTTTATTTATTCATTTATTTATTTTACCATTTAGTGCACAGGAGCACAATTTTATTTTATTTATATCCATTCACTGAAATGTTTCCCATTCATGCGGTTTACTTTTTACAGTGTTTCAGCTGTTCGTGACTCAGTGTACTTTTTCAGGTGGAAATAAACATTGCAACAGGTCATACTCACAGAAATGTAAACACCGGATATCATTAGATTTTCTTATACATTTTATTTATTTCACCTGTAAACATCATCCTTTTTATTTTAATCACTATTTAAAGTTCTTAAGACACTTTCCTCTCTAACTGTAAATAAAACAGAGACAATAATATGACTTTAACAAAGCTGTAAGCTAGCAGAGTTTTGTGTACTCTGAGCTTTCTGGGTGATTCAGCCCTCTGATTTCTCTGTGGTTGAAGGAAATTCCCCCTTTTTGTTCCCCAGGTATTTTTCTCTGTGCCAGCTGCTGAAACAACTGTTTAACCAAACCCTGAATTTTGCAGCTCCGATTTCCAGCTGTTTGTTCTCACTGTAGATTTTGTTTGTCATCATCCCGCCCTCCGCCCGCTCACCGGGTCACAGCGCTCACAGTGTTTTGATTTGCGGTGTCAGCCTCCGCACGTGCTCAGTGCGCGCAGCGTCCCAGTGGACGTAAACTCTCGGGGGGGAGGCACATCATTTCCCTCCTCCCACACTGTTGGTTTTTCTTGCTAATCCAGTCGTTTAATCGCTGAGTCAGGCTGAGATTACACATGTTTGTGTGAGGGGTCAGTGAGGGCATCGCAGAGACACTGAGGGACACAACGAGGGCAGGTGTTCTGTCTTAGTTTTTTTATTGTTTTTTGCCCTTTTTTGGAGAGGACGTTTGAGAATTTAGATTACTGTGTGTCAAATATGCACGTTTTTGTTTCTTTTTCTCTTTTTTCTGGAGGGTTTTTCATTTAGTTGCTGGTTATCACTATTATTATTATTTCATTGTTACTGCTAGCATAATAAATAATATTAAATGTACTCCAAGGAGTGACAGTATCCTAGTGTTAAAAGTCCAGTTTGCAATTTAAATTGCAAGTTAAATGCAATTAAAGGATGTCAGTCTTATTTATATAACCCAATATCACATGTAAACTACAAAAGGCTTCACAGACATATTTCAAATAGAAAGCCATTTTCATAATAAATAAAACTAAAATATACATAAAACCTAGGACAAAGAGAGAAAGAGAGCAACAGATAAACAAGTTTAAGTCTGAATTTTGGAAAGGAGAAATTTCAGTTTCGTTAAATATTTTCACTCAGAATAATAATATTGGCCTCCATGGACTTCCGTACTTTAAATTTATATTTTAGCATGAACTCACGCTCCTGTAAAAATCTAATTATTTTAGCAGAAATTGTAATTATTTTTTTAAATTTGAGATAAATTGTTATTTTCTAAACTTTTTGTAAGGCAATTAGAACTTTAATTAACTGAAATCACTTCTATCCACGTCCTCCCACTGCATCGGAAGTCTCTAATATTGAATCATCTTTTTTCTCTCCCCAGAACCACGGAGGTGACTCGGCCGTCAGCAGCACAGTTGACCCTATGAGCACCAAAAGGTCAAAGGTCAAGGCTGAAGCAGAAGGGCTGAGGCCATCATCTCCCTGTTCACCGGTACGAGAGAGAGAGAAATATGCGTTTCAAAGTGCCGGGCGAGTTTTACTGTCAGCATCCATAGAAGGGATCAAAACGCCTGTTTTGGCAAGTCAACATAAAAGGATATAAAATTAAATTTAAAGGACGTCCAGTGCTGAAAATGACAGTCAAACTGGAAATTACTAACATTTTGCTTTGGCACAATAAGTTTTAGGATATTTTGGAAAGTCTAGATGTTTTTTCAGAAGTGAGGACTTTTTGGAAAGAGTAAACTTTTGACAAAATATGTTGACATGTAAAATCAGGGCATTGTTTGAACAGACAGGACATATTTTTGACAGAAACCTTGATGGTATGCGTTAAAAAAACAGGATGTTTTTAAAAAGTCAGAACGTTTTTAAAGGTTTATTACATGTTTATAAAAGCAGGACCTTTAATGGGACGACATTTTGGACAGTTTTGAGAAGCGTGGGAATTTGGACAAGGAGGACATTTCTGGAGAGTGAGAGCATTTATTTGTCTTCCTTCTCTGTGCCCTGATCTGCGGCCCCAGAGCGCTGCAGCCTCCTGTGACCTTCTTGTAAATCGCATCTCGGATACAGAAAAACTCCACATGATAAGAGCTTTGCATCCATTCGTTTGCCTCCCCCTCCCTCTCTCCTCCCCGGCCACTGTAAACTGTGCCAGAGCACTTCATTTTCATGAAATATTGGCTGGGCTTTATTGTCATGTGAGGAGTCTTTTCCTCTTCCTTTTGACAAATTTGCGGCTCCTCTCCGATAGCGAGGCAGGTTTGGGCATGATGCATGGGGACGGCGGTGCGCACAGTCGTCTTGGGGCCACCAGAATTGATGAAGATAGCGTGCGTGGGGCAGAGACAAACATGCTGCAGTCAGCACGTTGTGTGTCAGTGTGTAGGTGTGTGTGCGTGTGTCTTTGTGTTGGTGAAGGTGTGCAGGAAGCCACGTGGGACAAACTATGTGTCAGTTTGTGTCTCAGACATGTGTGAGGAACCCTGTACATTTGTCTTAGTGAGGACCCTGAGCAGGAGAACATTTTCAAAAGTGACACTTCCAGGAAGTGGGAACATCTGAGGAAAGTTTAGATTTTTTATAAAGTTGTGAATTGGAAAGCTGGGGCATTTTTTAGAAACATTTGGAAAGCTTTAGAATGATTAGATTTCTTTGGAAAGGTGGAACTTTTTATTAAAGGTGGGACTTTTTTTAAATATTGGAACATTTTTGTAAAGCTGTTGCTCTTTTTTTGTAAAACTCATTTTTAGTAAGATTGGAAATGGTTCATTGAAAATTCTGAAAATTTTTCTTTAGGTAGCTTTTTTTTTGGAAGTTTCAACTCTTTTTGGAAAGTTGGGAACCATTTTTTAGGAAAATTAGGAAAATTGATGACGGTTGAATGTTTCTTTGGAAATTTGGAACACTTTTTTAGAAAGCTAGGATACTTTTTGAAAAAGGCAGATTTTTGTCATTAAGTTGGGAACATTTTTGGAAAAAAAAATTGGACGTTTTTTATTAATTGTGATATTTTAGAAACGAAGATGTTTTGAAAATTTCTTATTTGGAAAATTTTCAATTTTTTGGTGACAGAATGTTTTTACAAAATTGAGTAATTTTGGGAAAACTTTTGATATTTTTGGAAGTTGTAAATTGGAAAGTGAGGAATTTTTGGGGGGAACAAACTTTTTTAAAAAAAAATTGGGACATTTTTGAAGCTTTGTGGTTATTTAGAAAGTTGTGAACTTAATAGTGGGATTTTTTTTTTTTTTTTTTTTGGAAAGTCTTTGAAGAATGAGATTTTTTTAGAAAATGGGGAAAAAAATCAAATTTTGATGTTTTAGGAAGCTATGAATTGGAAAGTGAGGAATTTTTAAGGGGGACATGCTTTAAGAAAACTTAGAGTTGTGAAGTCTAGGAGGTTTTCAGACAGTGAAAACTGGGAAAAGTGGGGATGATATTTAGAAAACTGCACAGCCTTTTATCAAAGTGAAGGCACTTTGGAAAAGCTGTTTGGAAAACAAAAACTGAAAGTAAGCAGAAGTGTCAAGTTTTCCAGAGGAGTTTCCACCTGGTGAAGAAGAGCCCTGACAGCCGATCACACACTCAGACACACAAAGCTGACATTGTGGGATTTCAGCTTTTGGTCGGTTTACGTTCACGCTGCTCAATTACAAGCTAGCGTGGAGTTGTAAACAGAAGTCACGTGTGTGTGTTTGTGGTCTAGGTTGTCAAAACAAATCTGATTCCAACCCTTTTAACTTCAGTGAAGCATGATGGAGCAGTGTGAGCTTTAATCTGTAATTTACCATCTCTGGTGTTCATGGCAGGTAAAACATATGAACAAACAACTGAATTTGACTTCTAACAGCTGGGTAGTAAACGCTTCCACATGTGCTCGGCGCAAACACGCCCTCAGATGAAGAAGAGAAAATGTACTTATCTCAGTTCAACATAAATAATTCTTAAGGTTTTCCATTTATATTGAGAAAAATAAAGGACAGCTTGACATGTGTTTAACAGTGTTCGGTCTGGATTCTCTACAGAACCATCACAGCAGTTTGTTGGACCTGAAGGATGACGTGGATCGGGACGACTGTAAGCAGGAGCCCGAGGCTGTTTACGAAACCAACTGCCACTGGGAGGGCTGCAGCAAGGAGTATGACACGCAGGACCAGCTGGTCCATGTAAGTGTGTGGCTGCACAAAAGACCCTCTGCAAACATGAAAAATGTTCTGACATCTTTTGTTAACCTGAAAGAAGTGAGGCTGCTGAGATTTGTCCTGAAACCATGAAAATCAGGCCACTGAAAATCTCGTAAACCTAAACCTGGCTGTAGAATAAAAACCATAAACAGTGTGAACAACGCAGCTTCTGAAACTTAAGAGAAAGGTTTTAAATCGAGATTATTTCAGTTTTGGTTACAAAATCAGTGTAAATTCCAGCAATGAAGAAGTCACATCTGACTGAACTTAGTCAATTTTTCTTGATTGTTGCATAACCCAAACACACCACACATGCACTCACTAAAAAAACAAAAACAAAAAATAAAATTTATATGTCAAATTTCATGCTCATAAGAAACTGTCGGTTAGCCCAACCTCAGCAAAGAGAATACAAACAGTAAGTGTTGGTGACTCAACAGGTTAAAATGACTCCTAATGATTTCAAAACCATGAAATTTTTATTGTAACATATGGTGAACAAACCCCAGTTTCCTGGGTGAAAGTCCAATGAATTCTTATACCAGCTCATTAGATACCGCTATTGCAGCAGATGCTGTTGGTTTCAAAGAGATGTTTTCAGGTGAACTCAGTGGAGTCCTGTAAAAAACAGCAGCTCATAGAACCACCTTTAGCAGCAATAGCTTGCAGTAAAGGTTTTCTGTCAGATGTATTTTGGCCCACTCTTCTTTGCAGTGCTGCTTCAGTTCATTGAGGTTTGTGGGCTTCCATTCATGCACAGCTCTCTTAATGTCTTACACCAGCATTGCAATAAGGTTGAGGTCTGGATTTTGACTTGCAGCACCTTGACTCTTTTCATTTTCAGTTATTCTGTTGTAGATTTGCTGCTGTGCATAGGAGCATTGGCCTGTTTAAGCCAAGCTTTAGCTGTCAGACAGATGGCCTCGCATTTGACTGCAGAGGAGTTCATGGCTGAGTCAATGACTGCAACGTGCCCATGGCTGCAAAACAAACCCAAATCTTCAACCCTCCACCACCGTGCTGACCACCGTGCTGACAGTTGCTCTGAGGTGTTTCTGCTGATGAGCTGTTTGGTTTTCTCCAAACATGGTGCTGTGCATTATGCTCAAACATCTCCACTTTGGTCTCGTCTGTCCACAGGACATTGTTCCAGAGGTCTTGTGCTTTGCAGCTTTGGAAACCTAAGCTGTGCTACCATCAATAGGCCTTCTCCTGGCAGCTCTTCCACAGAAGTCATACTTGTTCAATATATTTTCTAAGCGTCCTGTCATGAACTTTAACATTTAGCATGCTAACTGAGAGTCTGCTGGGACATCCACGCCTGGGAACATTGTGGCATTGTGTTAACACACACCTGAATGCTACAGACCAACAAACAGACAAAACATCTGTATCAAGATGCAAGTGCATTTGATTCACATCACCTGGCTGCTTGTTACCCTCTGAGTTCATGTGGCAGCAGTGAGGGTATACTTGGTTCTTCACAGTCCTCTTCCTCGTTCTTGGCCTCTCCGGCTTTTTAGCAGATAAAGTAATCTGAGATTTGGCTATCTAAGTTACCAGATGGTTTGGATGAATTAGCTGACCTTGTTAACTGAGATGCTGGCATTAACTTTATGCACGGGCTGCGTTCTTCTACCTACAGAAATAAGTTTACTAAATAAGACAGGAACATGAATTCTGTACAAATGTTGGACCATAGACTGTTTATAAAGATGAATGTAGCCACCGTGATGCCTCCTGAGACGACTCAGGATCAGATTAGATCCTCAAATGAAACAATCTGTCCTCAAACAATGCCAATAAAAAGCATTTAATTCAGAAAAACATTGAGTCTCTTCCCAAGGTCGCGATCAGGCACCTGGATACTGAAGCACCCTCTGAACTCTGTTCATTCAGTTCTTGTGCCTGCTTGTTTTGAGCTTTCCTCTTGCTGACGATCTGTCCTCCAAACCATCATTGCTTTCATTTTTTTTCCCATCGCAACACGCAGGGTCTTGGCTGAAAGGGTCTTAGGCATTCCTCGGTTCCAGTGAAGCAGAGAGAGAAAAGAGGCAGCGGGGTGAGGGGGGGATTAGCGAGGGTCCTGCAGGGCTGGGAGGCTGCTGTCCATCATTCATTAAACTCCAATTCCTCTGTCCGTCTGAGGAAAGTCTCACATAAACCAGCTCTGTGTGTGTTTACAGACTTTTAAAGCTGCTATGTGTGGCATTTTCAAACATCAGGGCTTCGGACTGAACGTGATTCTGATGCTTTGATCGCAGCGCTGTAAACAAATGAGTCCGTGGTCGAAGTAATTGTCAGCTGTATTCCTGCAGTGCGCTTGTTTTCTACAAATCGAGACCATGTTTCCTGTAAACTCCATTAAATCCTGTCCTCTGCCTGGCAGAGTCCCACACATTTTTTCTTTAGATTCAAGGGTAAACATGCGAGGAGTCATCTTTCCATTGATCCTGTTCTCACAGACTCTATCTGCATGCAAAGGTGCCGGGTGGATGGATACACTGTTCTTTACCACAAAATATCAGCAGGTGACCCACCATAAATCCCCCAGTGTTAACCCCGCGGCTTCCAAGGTTTCTCTGAGGAAGATGATTAAAGAAATGAGCGCTTTAAATAATTGAAATCAGTTTTTTCGAGGCCAACAAGAAAAACAAATTCGATGCAGCTCACTAACTAGTAAACCTTAATGCTGGAAGGCCCATTTTCAACCAGTCTTAGTGCTAAACTAATCTAACTACAGCCTGTGTGTCAGAAAGAAATCATATACAGACGTTTCCCAACCTCATGAGCAGCTGATTTAAAGGTACAGTTCACCCCCAAATCAAGTTTACATATTTTATCTCTGATCTTTAGTGCTGTTCGAGATAGTTTGGTGTGAGTTGTTGAGTTTTGGAGACAACAGCTGTAGAAATATCTGCTTTCTCTTCATTATAATGGAGCTCAGTGGTGCTCTAAATGCCAAATAAACAAACAAAAAAACAAACAAACAAACAAACAAGCAAACAAAAACAAAAAAAGGTAAAACGTATTTAAAAACCTCGGCGGCGCTGCTTCAGCCACAGACAGTATCGTAGATGGACGTAGCCACGGTGACGTCGCCCGCTGGTTTTAAAGCCTCGAGCTGAGCGTTTTCAGTGCCGCCATCTTGGCTGCTTGAAACCTGATGTGACGAGTTTTTGCAAGCAGAGGAGTCGCCCCCTGTTGGCTTTTAAGAGGAATGCAGGTTTAAGACACACTTGGTTCATCTTTCAAAGAAGCTGCGTCCATCTTTAATACTGTTTATGGAAGTTTATTCTATTATTTATCTTTGCAGCTTCACTGCAGTCACATGTTTGTGTTCAATTTATGAAAATAAAGACATTAAACTCAAATCAATTGTTAGTTTATCACCAACAAAACACTGAAGTGGAAGAAAACAATATGATATAAAGCTCTACAGGCCACTTTGAGTTGTGCAAATGAATCAAATTAATATGTAAACTGACTGGTGCTTATATGGTGCTTTCTACTCTGTTTGAACACTCAGAGTGTTACTGCTACGGGGCTCATTCACCTGATCACACACACATTCATACACTGCTGTTATTCTGTGGCATCACATCTAATGTTCACACACTCACACTCCAATGGATGCATCAGGGGAAACTCCGGGTTCAGTATCTTCCCCAAGCATACAAACAGGAGGAGCGGGGATCAAACCACTGGCCTTCC
This sequence comes from Cichlasoma orientale, assembly GCA_034780415.1. Lineage (NCBI taxonomy): Eukaryota > Metazoa > Chordata > Actinopteri > Cichliformes > Cichlidae > Cichlasoma > Cichlasoma orientale. Next base: position 101,488 of record JAVDPK010001368.1, on the reverse strand, counting down.
TCACAATTAGCATAGTTCCTTGAAACTGTGGTTTCTGCAAAGAGACATTCCTCAGTTTTTCTAGTGCATCTAACTTCTGCTATACGGACAAAAAGGGAGAAATTCCAGCAGCTCAGAACTGACGCCAAACCAAACTAGAGACAGCAGAAGAAATAAAATATGTAATCTGATTCGGGTTTGAACTGTCCTTAAAACAGAAAACAAAACGGGTATAATCAAGAAAATATTATAAAAATTATAACAAACTCTGCCTTTTATTTCAATTAGATAACCAGGCAAGTCAATAAACTTTAATGGGAAGCAGGAAGAACGTTGTGGTTTTAGAAAGACAGTGATTTTTAAAACTATTTTGCTTGTAAAAAATGCTAATAAAAGTGTGACTTGTTTTAAAGACTGAAATAACAGATATAAAAAATATTTTCACATTGATTTCATTCTTAAAGTTCATTTTCACTGTCACAGGCCTAATTAGACTCTCCTCTGCTGCAGCCTTCCTTTGAGATTTCCGCTGATAAGACGGATTTCTACAGAAACATAAAGCCGGGAACAACATGAGAGCCTCTTAGTGGACAGCTCTCTCCAGAAAACCCCTCATTTCTCTGTGTGTGTGTGTGTGTGTGTGTGTGTGTGTGTGTGTGTGTGTGTGTGTGTGTGTGTGTCCCACAGCCCATCAATAACGACCACAGCCACGGAGAGACGACGGAGGTCGTGTGCCGCGGGGAGGACTGTTCACGGGAGCAGAAACCCTTCAAAGCTCAGTACATGTTGGTGGTTCACATGCGGCGACACACGGGGGAGAAACCACACAAGTGCACGGTGGGTAACGGATGACCTCGGTGCCTTCATGGGCCCCCGTGGGACCCTCGTGGGGTGGTAGCTCGGGCTCGCTAAACACCAGCAACTGCACACACATCTGGATTTTTTTTTAACACACATAAAACACAAACACACTGATTTTTCTTCCGCTTATTGAAACGTTCATCATTTTATCTGCACTCTGGTTTGTAAAACAACTTAAATACTTAATATTTTATATTTTTTACTGACTCACTTTATCAGCATTTACGAGTTAATTAACGTTCAGAAATGTCATAATAAAAGAATGAATTCCCCACGCAGCAGCTGTAAACCTCTGGCTTTGACAAACCCAAGCCCTAAAGGATGAACTTAAAAAGCTGAAACATTATATTTAAATTTTGCTTGAATTACCATCATCTATGCTGAATTATCCAATCAGACAGTTTATTGCCAGATCGTCTTGATCTTTCCATAGTCAGGCTTTTCAGGCATTTCTAAAGCCTGAAAAGGAAATTTGAGGTTAAAATTAATTCCTAATCCTTTATAATATTCATCATGTTTTTGCAGGGGGGGGGGGGGGTTGGGTTTTTTTTTGGTATTTACAGCTGTTTTTGTTCATTTCATTCATTTTTTAAACTCATTTTTGTTTTGCTCCCTGACTCTGGGCCTCTTCCTTGCTTAAAATATTTGCTTTGACTAATTGGATCGATTATTCTGGTCTCCTGGGTGCTCTTTCCTCCCTTCCTGATAAGATTCTTTAAAGAAAGGAGCTTAAATAAATTGGGCCACAGTCACACAGACCCAGAGAGCAGTTGGAGAAGCCCTGGCAACAATTGGTTCCTATGAAAAGATATGCACTCCCTGACAGTCACAGAGTGATTGGGGGATTGCACTGTGCAGCAACAGTGCGACTAATTTCACTTTGCAACAACCACCTACTGTACCATCTTGTCAGGGAATACAAATTTTTTTCCTAATGACCGCTGATTGCCAGGTGTTCACCAACTCGTCTCCAACTGGTCTCTACAGCTGAGACCTTAGACATTTATTATAATTCCAGTCTCGGTACATAATTTTAAATCCTTACATGCATAATTAGAGGTGAACATCTACTTTTGAAGTGCAGCACAAACTTTAGCATGCTAGCTATGGAGGCTTATATTACTTGACTGTACATACGGACAATTATCCATGTTCCATCGCTGCAGTTTAATATCTGCTGTTTGTTAGAATCACTGAAGCATTTGCTGTTTTGCTCTGCAGTTCGAGGGCTGCTCTAAGGCCTACTCCCGGCTGGAGAATCTGAAAACCCACCTGCGCTCGCACACCGGTGAGAAACCCTACGTCTGCGAGCACGAAGGATGCAACAAAGCCTTCTCCAACGCCTCGGACCGGGCCAAGCACCAGAACCGGACGCACTCCAATGAGGTACAAAAGACCAGTCCGCTCACTGAAACTTCACACAGACTCACTTATGGAGCTGCATAAGAAATTCTCTCAGTGCTGTGATTGAAGTAGTGGAGATGTGAAGCCGCAGGTAGTGACACGAGTTCACCTCCGCGTCAGGTGACCTGAAGGCTTCATGTTGGGCAGCAGGTTTGTTCCTTTGTGTCTGCACAGGTGTCGCCGGCCGTGTGGGTGTGGGGGGGGGGGGGGGGGGGGGGGGGGGGGGGGGGGGGGGGGGGG
>JAVDPK010001367.1:106791-136224 GCA_034780415.1 Cichlasoma orientale | reverse complement strand
AAAAAAAAAAAAAAAAAAAAAAAAAAAAAAAAAAAAAAAAAAAAAGAATGCAAGAAATTCCATCCATCCATTTTCTTCCGCTTATCCAACTCATGAAGCTGGTTACGCGGACAAAGCTGCTGTCAAGGCGAGCAGTGGCTACAACGAGAAATCTCATTTCTAAACAAAAAGTGACTCTTTTAAACTTCTGTTAATTTCATAGCTTTGATGAATTTTGTGCTGTAATAGAAATAATATGAAGAAAGGAAAAATAGCTGCTCAAAATTAGCGTACCAGTCTTCATCGTAGTTTGCATTTTTCCAGGTTTGCACACATAAATGTGTTTGGTGGCACATCACTGTGACTGGATTATATCAACAATTTATCTGACAAGCTGCAAGTGCAGTATATTGAAAATGAGCCCTTTCCTACCAAAATATCCATTTTGGCAGGATAACGGGCATTTTTTACATCAATGTGTCCAATATTCATGTGTCATCATCATTATTTTACATCATTACCTTGGTTAAAGTTAGGCAAACTTACAGCAGAAAAGCTCAGCTCGACTAATGACACAAACTATGTGCTTAAATTGAACCAAAACCACATTTTTTGTCTAATTTGAACCAAAGTTAATTGTAGAAACTACCCACACCGGCCACTTTATTAGGCACACCCGTTCATCTGCTTGTTAATGCAAGTATCTAACCTTCTACTCACATGACAACAACTCAATGCATTTTGGCGTTGAGGCACGGTCAAGTCGACCTGCTTGAAGTTCAGTCTGAACATCAGAATGGGGAAGAAAGTGATTTAAGTGACTTTGAAAGTGGCATGCTTGTTGGTGCTGGATGGGCTGGTCTGAGTATTTCAGATCCCGCTGATCTGCTGGGAGGAGAATGAGCAGACTGCTTCAAGCTGAGGTAAGGGCAACAGTAACTCAAATAAGCACTCACTGCAACCAAGGTGTGCAGAAAAGCATCTCTGAACATACGTGAAGCTCATGAAGCAGATTCTGTGTGTTGTGCAGCAGAAGACCACGCCAGCTGCCACTCCTGTCAGCTGAGAACAGAAAACTGAGGCTTCGCACAAACAGCATAAAGTTGCTGGCGTGTATCAACTCTTCAGGCAGGCGATGGCAGTGTAATTTTCTTGACACACTTTGGGCCCTTCAGGACCAATTGAGCATCGTTTAAATGCCTACCTGAGTATTGTTGCCAACCATATCCATCCCTTTATGACCACAATCTTCTGATGGGTGTTCCCAGCAGAATGAGTCACCCTGTCAAACCATCTCAAACTGGTTTCTGACAATGAGTCCACTGTACTCTACAGCCACCAGATCTCAGTCCTGTAGAGGACATTCGGATGTGCTGGAATTGGAGATTGGCATCATCGATGTGCAGCTGACAAATCCGCAGCAACTGCACGATACTGTCATGTCAATATGGACCATCACATCAATATAACTTCTTTAATAGTAAGAAAAGAGTAATTTCACTAAATTACTGTAATATTTTAGAGTGGAGAAATCATTACTGAAGAAATAAAAGGCAATAAAGGAAAGAAAACAAAAAAGTATTAAAAAAATACATGCAGAACAGGCCTTCTAACTCCTTCCATTTCCTCCCACTGGACTTCTTAGTGATTTAGTTGAGCAAAAGTTAACACTACAGTAGATAAAATCCTAATGGAGGAGCATTTCTTCTACTGTGATCCTGATTTTTTTTTTCTTCTTGTCCTCTTTAAAACAGGTGCTAGCAGCAACGAATGGTAAAAACTTCAGAGGGAAGAGAGACTGAAGGGAGATAAAGAAAGTGAAGGGGCTTTTGAGTAACAGCTCATCTTTTATTTGGCAACACTTCAAATGAAGCCCGTTTACCATGTCTAGACAAGACAGCTTTCAAAGCTAGGGTAGGGTACTTTTTTTTTTTTACCCAAGTATATAAAAGCTATTTATTGTAGCAGCAGAAGACAGACATGTCTTTTAGTTTTCCTACCACAGACGCTCTCTGCTTCTTCTCTACGTTGCAGATGAGTTTGTCAGATGCTTTGGTCCACCTCTCTTTCTCTTAGTGTAACCCTCTTCCAGTAGTCTGTTTGAAGCTGTGAAAAAAAATTGAGGCAATCTGATTCCATTTGATGGATAATTTGGGAAAAAAAACGAAAGAAAAAAAAAACTGCATGCAAGATCAGGGCTGAGGCGATGTTAATTTTTTGAAGGCTGGTCTTAAAACGGGCCACTCTCTTTCTGCTCCCCTTTAAATCCGATCGTCAGCTTGCTGAGATTGTTTATGTGCTCAGACTACAGGCTCGAACTTCTCTCCTCTAATTTGTTTTTAAACTAAGCTGGTATGAAAAGATGCACTCAAGACTCCTGTGCTTCAAATATTTGTGATTTTACACCAAACTGACCTGGAGATGTCCCAGCATCCCTCTGTTTTCCCCACTTGCTGCTTAGCTGCGGTCCAATGTTGTAGTAAAATACAACCTTAGCTTCCTCGTGTTCTCTTTAGGACTATTGCTAGAAACCAGATTAGAAATTACACAGTGACGTGTGCTGGACAATGAAAGCATCGTAAAACATCAAGATCTATGACTTTTTTGGCATTGAAGTGTAGAGGAGGCAGAATGCATGTAATGACATGGTCTAAAACATCCAAGGATATGGCGTGTGCGCACTGTCTTTCTGACTGCTAAATTAAGGCAATAATAAAAATCCAGTCTAGCCTTTTCATTTATTCACTTAATATGCACTCCAAAGAGTTCATCCACATCCCTTTTTCAGCTGCATTCCCGCCTAAGCTGTAAATACAAGCATATCAGATGTGGGACTGAGCAAAGGTCAAATTTGATTTTCTTAGCATTAAGAACAAACTTAACAACACGCACTGAGCTCCTCAACAGCCTGGCTTAGAGAATAGAATCAATCAATCTTTATTACAGACTCAGTCCAGACTGCTGTATCATAGAGATACACTTTAACTGTAAGCATGTCCATCCCATGGTTTTTTATAAAAATGGAAAATAAGAGATGGGCTAAAATTTTGATTGAAATCGCTGACTGATGCAGCTCAAGTGTCAGCCAAGAACTGCTTTAATTGAGAATTTGCTTGAGATTACAAGAATCTTGGCATAACTAGAACGTTTTGATATGGGGAGATCATTGTTCACATTCAGTGTGTGAACAATAATCTCCCAATTTTATATCAATCAATTTCCCACTCGCCCTGCGGGCGGTCTTTGTCCTTCAAGCTCGGGTCCTCTACCAGAGGCCTGGGAGCTTGAGGGTCCTGCGCAGTATCTGAGCTGGACTGCGCTCTTCTGGACGGAGATCTCAGATGTCGTTCCTGGAGCCGCTCTCCCAGTTTGGCATCACTGCCCCGAGTGTCCCAATTACCACGGGGACCACTGTTGTCTTCACCTTCCACATCCTCTCCAGCTCATCCCTCAGTTTATGAACTACTACTGAGAAATAAGGTTTGTCCTCAAGAATCCAACATTTTTTGGAGGGGTATGCTTATTGTAAACCTACATAAAAAAATGTATTTCAGTATACACGCAACAAGATTTGACTCACGCTACAAGTTTCACTACTGTACAAACTGTACAGAAAGGCCCATTCTTCTTTTCAGAACAAGGTTCAAACTTGAGTATATATAAGTTCCTTACACAGGCAACAGTAAAATGATTGCTGGTAATTAATGCATTTGAGGTACGGCACATTTATAAGAATGATAATGCAGATTTATTTGGATCCTCTGAGTTGAGCATTAGTATATTGTATGAGATCTAATGAATCACAGTTCCTTAATGCAATCAGATGCAGAGGAGAGCCAATCCCATTTTAGTTCCCCCAAGAGAATTAATTCAGTCACTAAAACTGTGTAACACATCAGAAAGACCGGAGACGGCTTCTTTTGTAGCTGACTGCACCCGGTGACAGTAAAGTGAAGATCCTTGGATATATTCACTTTAAAAGCAACCAGCTCAGACTGTCTGGCTTTTGTCATATATTGTGACAAAGAGGTACAAAATCTGGATTTAACATAAATCGCAGCTCTACTTTACCAGCACAATATGCTATATAAATATTGGAACCATCAGTTGCAATCGAACTGTAAGTTATTGACTTTTTATCCAAGTTTCTGATAAAACTATAATGTTCAGTTGTGGCAACCCAGAGCTTTATGAAGTCAATTTTAAGACGACTTTCAATAATAAGATGGGCAGTGGACAGTATGTGTGTGTTATGGTTTCAACAGGCTTTGCTTTGTTTTTGTTTTTTTCTTCCCTTCCTGTCAATCAGTCTTCAGGTGGAGTTGCCGGGCTGGCTTTATGTGCGGTCTCCACCCAGGAGCGGAGTTTCCCAGCGTGAGTCTTTCCTCCCACGCCTGGTTGCAATTGTGTCATCTGACAAGAAAGTATAACAGGGACAGGTGGTGCCACAGTTCTTTGCCAGACTGTCCCCATCAATATGGTGACGATCAGGCCACCTTTGTCGTGTATCTGCTTAGAAAGATGTCCCTTGTTTACTTTCAACCTCTGTGGCCTTTGCAGTAAATCTCCTGGAAGCCCTGCTTGGAACCTGTCTGTTTGGAAGATCACTTACCAGCACCGTGTGGGCCGCTGCTCCTCCGGCACCACTGCTGCTGCAACACCACCCGCTTGCCTGTTCACAACCTGCCTGCCCGCTCGCCGCATGCCAACCGTCTGGAACCCTCCTGCCATCTCTGTACTCCTTCCATGCTCAGCCAGGCTGCCATAACAAGCGAGACAAAATCAGACTCATCTACAATCACCATGACAATACCTACCTGTTGGATGCTTGGCTAACTTCCACTCTCTTCTCCGGCAGAGCTCCTGCGAATCCCTCTGAGTGGAGGCCCTTCTTTGTTCCCAGTCACCTGTTTGCTAATTGTTCTTTATTCTTCAATAAAACTAATTTAACCGTGAATTTGGCTCCGAGTCTCCTCCAAACCATGACAGTGTCTTTTAGGGACTTAACCTCATGTGGTCAACCATAAACCAGGAAGAAGACAGCAGGTGATTAAATTAGACCTCAGAACGTTCAACATAGCAGCAGTAACTTTGCAGTGAACCAGCATTACAAGTTAACCAGCAGACACACACACACACACACACACACACACACACGCACACACACACACACAGAGGACACTAAGTTAAAAAAATACTTTATTTATCCCACATTTAGGAAATTCCTTTGTTATAGTAGTTTAAATAATAGCAGTAGTAGTAAGAATAATAGTAATAAAATTAACAACAAAAATATATTTCAAAACAAAGCAAAAAAATATATCAAAAAGCAATAAAATGCTAAAAAAAATAAAGAGCATATGACTCTATAAAAGATATAAACCCCACATTAATGATGCCAACAACACGTCATACAAAGTTAAGTAGAAAAGTAACTAAGGTAGGATGAGTGGTATAGTGGCCTTGCTTATTCCAGCAAGACAATTCTGTGTGTTTTTGTGAGTCGGAGTGTTAAACTAGCCGGTCTGCTGTCCAGACCTGAGACTCACTGAAAGAATTTGATACTGCTCACGATAAGAACAGCAAAACATTTCACTTTCAAAATTACAGTAATTTATCTCTTCAGTTCCCAAACCGGCTTTAAAACAAAACTTAAAAACACATCAAACGCAACACGAGAATGTATTTTTCTAACAACATTTGGTACAGTGTGTTGTCTTTGTATGTTTTGTGTTTGTTCTTTTCTTGTTTGTTTTGTTTTAAAAATTAAGTATATGGTTTACATTGTTTGCATTCACTTTTTTTTTAAATTTTTTACAGCGTCCCAGCATTTTTGAAGAACAGGATATTTAACGAGAAAACCCCATCTCCCAAAGAGAAACGTTGCCACACGATCATATAAAATAGCAAATGAACATTAAAACAATGATCTTGACATGTGGTAGAGGGTTATTATGTATCAGCGGCCATGGGTTGACCTAGTTTCCGCCGTCTATCTTTGCGTGGATCCTGTGGGTTTTGTAATCATCAGCACTTTGAAATTCAGTAGTAAGCTCATTTTAGCACTTCTTGACAGAAACTGATTTCTACACTTAACTAGGCTACAAACTACAGCGAGAAGCGGCAAAAACGCAGATTCTGAGCAGTCAGGCTGCAGCGCGCATTCATAAAAAGGTACGGCAACGCTATCAGGGGATGTGGCTGTTATGTTAACATTGTTTTTGTGCTGCTGTCAGGAGGAAGATTGATGGATTGATTCATTAAGTTGATATATTCTCAACTTCTCCTATTTTACATTTTATAATCCACACAACCTAGATATTTTTCAGTCTGCCAACTTCAAGGCTAGAGGACGGATCCCTGTTTGTGACAATGAAACTGAAAAACTTCAACTTCTTGATAAGCTTGCAGAACATATGGTTCAGGGTTCAGGACCGTGGTTTGCTTGAGGCTTTTAAATCACCATATCCCTGAAACATAATTTAATACTGGAGACAATTGAATCACAGAGTTACGAGTAGGTGAAATACCCAAGATCTTAATTCAAACTTTGTAGTTCATAAATTCATCAAGAATTTACAGATATTATTAATGCATTAGCCAGTGTTATCATTTCAGAAGTCAAAGGTTTAGTATTTCTTGGGTTACCTTTTCAAAAAAAAGTAATAATACTGCATATCTTGTGTATTTTGCATATGATCCTCAAACTATCCTGAGTTTCAGCCAATAGAGGAATATTATTCACACACGGAATTAAATGATCTCATATATTAATGAGAGCTAAATCATTTAAATATATGTTAAACATGGTAGATGAAAGAATACCAAAAATGTCAAACAATGATGTCGCTGTATTTAAACCGTCCTCAATCTTTCACTACAGAAAACTGGGAAAGAAAAAAAAACTGCTTTAGGTTTTGATAGGTTTCCATCTTTTATAAATGCATGTGCAAATATAGGAAATATATTCCATTCAGTTTTATTTATATAGCGCCAAATCACAACAAACATCTGCCTCAAGGCATCTTATATTCTAAGGTAAAGGCCCGACAACATAAACTTCAGATATTAAAATGGGATGTTCTGATATAATATCTTGAGATGTATCCTTATTGTCAAATATGATTATAACCATTTTTCAAAAGGTTTCAACTGTGGCATCCTCAAGTGGCAGCATTTTAAAAGACAGACAGGCAGGAAAGTGGCTCTCAGACTTGCAACGCAGGATGCTAAGTCTTCTGGACTTGTCCTCATGGACTCACTTACAGTGACACGCTCATTGTCATGTCAATTCAGCGAGGACTGTAGACCGCAGGCACACTCAAGTTGCATTGTGACAAGGAAGAAGGATGCAGGGATCTGCAGCATCAAGTGCAGTAGGTTATTTTAAAAATCCAGCATGAGCCAGATAGTGGCAAGGGAGAGCAATGGGAGTACTGTTTTAAAAGGCTATATTGCAAATAATAAAGTATTGCCACACTGAGTGGTGGAGTGGAACTATGTCTTCAAACCACAGTGTGTCCTTATCTGCCTCACCGCCGGGATCCTGGGCTTCTCTGATGATGGGGTGTGACTGTGGCTTCTGGGGAGTGTCTGGAATGGGTGCCATCTCTCTGCGGTGCTCCACAGAGGCCTGATGACGGGAAGAGAGGCGACAAGTCAAAGATTCAAATCAGCCATTGGTTGACACAAGAGGACAAGGAGGAGAAAGAAGAGGCGGATGGGAGGTGGGTGAAGGCAGAGGGTGCATGGGAATGGCTCATTCTCTCCTCCACCGCCCAGCAGCTCTGGCACATCACCAACGTTATGGCGGTAATTGATTCTCTCTGTGCCATTAGTCTCTGAGACAAAGATGCGCCAATGAGAGGGGGTGCTGTCACTTAGAGGCTGGCATGGCGCCCAGCCACGTGCTTTCACCAGCACACAAACAGATCTATGCAAGGATATATTCATTATACAGACACACACACATTCAGATTTTCACCGAGGCAAAGTAGCATTTGTATAATGTCAGCTGTCAAGGTCTGTTGAAGCGCGAGCATTGCTCATTTGCAAATAAGCCAATCATGAACCATATAGAGCACAAACATGGTTAATGCAGAAGTGTGCGCACAGAAGAATCAAAGGAAATACAAATGGCTGGCGATCAGAATTGACATTCTCCTCTTATTCATGGCATTGTTCTGGCTGCGCTATGCTTTTGAGGTTATTGTGGTCGTGGCAGAACAACACTCCTTATGTGCGCACATTTCCTCACACACACACACACACACACTCAAATATAAAAAGTGAACTCCCTAGACAAAGAGCAGGGCATGTCTTTATCTCATTAAAGTTAACGAGAGGCTGCTGTCTTCTGCCTGCAGACCAGCAGTAATCTGATACAGAAGCCCGTGCTGTGGGCATCGGGCCTCAGAGCCGTCACTACTAGCGCCGCAGCGCTCATCACCATCATAACACTTATCACCCAGCCCGTGACTGATGTCACTGCTAGCACCTTAGCGCTGATCACAGTCGTAATGGTAATTCTATGGCCATTACAGAAATCTTCAACATTCATGCGTTACTGCATCATCTTTACTGTCAACACGCGGATGCCAAACATTGTACATCGTCACCATGGCAATTGTCTTTTGTCATCCTCGGCAATGCTGCTTCTCATCACCATAGTCACGGCAGCACTACCCTCATCACGCCGAGGAAAACAGGGAGAACAAAAGCAGGTATAACCTGCTACACAAACATGCACACAAACACACCAAGTGCATGCACTGAATGCCAATTAACCAAATGAGGGATAAGCTAGTGGAGACAATCACCTCTCAGTCAGTTATAAGCTAATTAAAGAACATAATAGCACACAATCTGAGATCATTCGGATCTGTGTGCCCCCAGGTGTAGCGAGTTGCTGGTTGAGCATTCTTCCACATCTCTAAAGTAAGCTCTCCATATATGTAAAAGCAGGGCTGTAAATTGATGGGAGCCTTCAATCGCTCCAGCAGAGTCAAACCAGCCCTGGCTGACTTTATTCCTCTCGCCTTTAAGGCCTACGACTACTTGGACGCTCATTTGGAGTCTGTAATTAATTGGAGCCTCTATTTTTTTTTCCATCTATTTTTGTTTGGCTGTTGACCGACGTGTGGTCCTCTCACGCACTCATCTTCAGGTCGAAGTGGCTCCCTAATTAAGACTCCAGAGGATGGCTAATTGCTGTTGCGTGCCTTTCGGCAGAGCAAGGGAACCTTCTCGCGGCGCTGCCCAGAAAGAGTACCCAAGCACCGAATTAAAGGAGTTTATGTAAGCTTGCGGTGAAACTATTAAACACCAACCAACTTTTCCTTGTGAGGAGCTGCCACTTCATTTAATGGGCCTCATTAAAAGTGCACATCACAGAGATCCAAACCACTCTCTACAACTTCACAAGACAATGGGATAATGGTTCCTCCTCCATGCTGTCAAAGCCTAATCCTAAATATTGAACAGTACTACTGCTCCCGCAGAAGGAACCAAAATGGGCTGCAGCATTCTTAAAAGGAAGGATTCACATCATTTGTCTTTTTTGACAAGGGGCAGAGAGGAGGAATAGATGGTGCCGAGCGACTCTGTTGTTTATTAGGAGAGGTAAAATGAAGGAAACTGGAGCTGAATGAAAATAGATCTAATATAAAGCTGAAATACTGTTTTACTACACTCCTTCAAATTTTAGACGAGTTTCTTCTGATGGGCGGAGATCAGTTGACAGAGATATGTTGACAGTGTTTAGATCAGATTAAATGCCACTAAAGTTTCACATCTATCAATGGCCTATTTAAATGCGCTACTCTTTAAAAAATGTAAATTTACAAATAAGGACATTCCATGTCCCAATAGCCAGTCTCGATAGTCAGGGATCGTTCTGCCAGGGCCTCCACCCTTGGCCACCACCCGACACACATTGCACCCGACCCCTACAACACCTCCTGCGGGTGGTGGGCCTACAGAAGAGCGGGCCCATGTCTCCTCTTTGGGCTAAGCCCTGCCAGGCACCACTGGCTAGTGCCCGGCCACCAGACGCCCTCCCTCAAGCTCCCTCCCCAGGCCTGGCTCCAAGGTGGGGCCCGGTAACCCTATCCCAGGCAGGGTGAACAGTTCCCTTGGTGACTCTTCCATAGGGGTAATTGGAATTGCTCTTTGTCTGGCCCCTCACCCAGGACCAATTTGCCATGGGAGACCGTACTGGGGGTAAGCCCCCGGACAACATAGCTCCTGGGATCACTGAGACACACAAACCCCTCCACCCTGGCAATGGCAATGGGGTGGCATAGCCAAAGTCCAGCCTTAAATCCTACTGAGATGCTTCAGCATGACCTTAAACAGGCTTTTCATGATTGAAAACCCTCCTGTGTAGCTGCATTAAAACAATTCAGCAAAGAAGAGTAGGCCAGCGATGTGAAAGGCTCATTGCCAGTTATCACAAATGCTTGATTGTAGTTCTTGCTGCCAACAGTGGCACAACCAGCTATTAGGTTTGGGGATCAATTGCTTTTTTTTTTTTTTACTCAATGTAGGTTTAGATAACTTTTTTCCCCTTCATAAATAAAATTATCATTTAAAAAAATGCATTTTGTATTTACTCCGGTTACCGCTGTCTGACATCAACAAAGAGCGCAACATGAAAATAAAGGAGGCAAGCAGACAACAAGGACCACCTGATCTGTCGCCCAAAGAAGGGAAACTCACTGCAGTTATTCCACCCATATAACACTCATAAGTGGGGAATTTCCAAGAAACGAGGGTGTAAACATCAACACCAAGTAAAGTTAAAAGCCTTTTTTAATGAATGTGGTTTCACTATGCTGGCATTTAAGACTGAGGTAGAGTTAAGAATATATTAGAATATTTTCAGGGGGGAAAAAGTGTGTTTGTAGTATACAAAAAACTTCAATTAAAAAAAATAGAAGCTCTCACAACACCCTGTTATATTACCCAAGGACTGCCCCGTTGGCAGCTTATTCATTGTGAGCACCATTTATTTATTTATTGTTTTTCATGAACTTCTAACACATCCACCAAACAAAAGCAAATGAAAGCCCAATGTCCACTGTTTCACTGTTTCAAGGAAACATGCAGTTTAATCAGGAAGCTGCATCAGGTTGCAATGTGCTTCCAGCTTTATGTCTGAAATTGTGGGAACAGTTTAAGCACAGTTCAGTTTGTGAAAAACTCCCACTGCAGTTATAGTTTCTTCCACTGCCTCCCAGTTGGCCCAGTTTTTTGGTGCATACAGTTTTACAAGTAGCCATTAATGCAATGTACTTCATGCACTTACTGCCTATATTATACTGTACAAGTGAAATAAACTGTTCTGCTAGTTTGCTGCATACTGTATACATATATTTGCCAATAGTAAACTTACCCACCTTGAGATATTGGTCCTACCAGACCAACAAAGGTCATAGCAGCAAAATTTATGTATTAAATAAAGTCAAATATTGAAAATGTATTCAACTACTCATGTAAAAATAAAAATTAAATTCAGCCTCCAAGCGCGGGTCCTCTACCAGAGGCCTGGGAGCTTGAGGGTCCTGTGCACTCTTCTATGCAGGAATCTTGGATGGCGTTCCTGGAATCTGCTGGGGCCACTCTTCCAGGTTGTGAGTCACTACCCCAAATGTTCTGATTACCATGGGGACAACTGTTACCTTCACCTTCCACATGCTTTCTACCTCCACTCTCTCTGCCCTTGGTATTTCTCAAGCTTCTCGTGTTTGTACATCTGTCACTATGGCCTTCTTCCTCTGCTTGTCCACCACTACTACAGTTAGCCATCACCAGTTTGTCTGTCTGTATGTGGAAGTCCCACAGGATCTTAGCTCAGTCAATCTCAACCACCCTTGGAGGCATATCCCATTTTGGCCTTAAGACCTCCAGGTCATATTTGGCACAGATGTTCCTGTATACTATGCCAGCCACTTGGTTACACTGTTGCGTGTACATCCTGCCTGCTAGCATTTTGCACTTTGATGTTATGTGCTGGATTGTTTCAGGGGCATCTCTGCACAGCCTGCATCCTTGCCTGGTGTGGAAGACCCCAGTCTCTATCAATCTTGTGCTTAGAGCTTTTTCCTGTGCTGCCATGATTAATTCCTTTTTCCAATTCAACTGGCCACTGAGAATTGTTGTTACGTGCTGCATCATTCTCACATATGCTCTTCCAGCATCTCTCCATCTCCTGCCTTTGTGAGGGAGCATATTGTTCCCCTGCCAATGAAAGTACACCTTGGATGGTTCAGTGGAGAATATCTGTTTTATCCTCCTGGCTTCTATGGCTCTGGTATACCTCTTCAAGCGATTAGCCAAGGCTATGAGTCTTTGTTTGGCGGTTTCTAAGGTATGGACAGCTTGTTGTACTTCCTAGGCACCCCTTTCTTCATCACACCTTTCTGCAGCTTTAATAGCTGGCTAACATCTCTCTGTGCTGCCTTAATCTTGGCCTCAGGTCTTCTCCTCCATGGAGGGTACTACTCCTTGTGACTGTTCATTTTACTGCCAGTCACATCAAGGTTCACTGTTGTAGTGGTATGGATCGGCTATGTGATGTCAGTGATGGTCACAGCAGGGATTGTCCGTAGTGCTGCATTCACATCTTTCAGAGAGTACTTCACATAATCTTGGTAATTGGCCACGGTGGGTCCAGGTTTCCAGCTTAGCCATAATCCTCTCTTTTGGGTCAGCTGCTCTGGCATTCAACGCACCAGTTTTTCTTGGGGCTTGGTACCCAATCTCGGAGTTTGGGGATAATGATATCTCCCCCCTGAGCTGACGTCTGTAGCATTTGCGTTTTACCTCATCGATCTCTAGTTCTGATAGCAGTTGCTTCTGTTGGAACCCTGAGCTACTAGTTGTTTCAGTGTTAGTCTAGATGTTGGGTGTCAAAGACTCCATAGGTCCCACATCTTTGGAAGGGAGCCCCTTTCACACCTTCTGGCAATGGCCTGTATTGATGTGCCAAACTACCAAAAGAAGAAAAGTCAGAAAAGACAAGAAGGGAAAAAAGTTAGTGGTCTCCACCTGTGAAACCATTCCTGTTTTGGGGGTCGTCTCATTGTTGCCCTTCTAGTGCACTTGTTGTTAATTTCATTAAGTAGCTGAAACTGCTGAACAACTCCCTCTGCTACTTAACTGACCAGATCAATATCCCAAAGGTTTTAACGGTTTAATTGACTTGATGCTATACTTTGATTAAAAAGTGTTCCTCTATTTTTTTTTGAGCAGTATAGTGTGACTAATCTTAACACTTTGAAAGTTCCTCTATATAGTCTACCTGTGAACAGCGTCTTAACGACCCAATGGTGAGAGTAGATTCTTCAAGAGAAAAGATAGGAGGAAACACAGCAGCATCAAATACTTCTAATACTTATAGAGTAATTAAGACATGTGCATATGCACAAAGACCACTACAACAATGGGTGCTTCAGCAAATACCCTTGAAACACTCCTTCACTTCAAACATATAACTTGTGCTTCTCATAGAAAAAAAATCTCAAAAGAAGAAAGAGATGGTAGGGGGAAAAAAAAAACAAAAACAAATCAGGAAGAAGTTGGAAATGAGTGCAATTCATGCATAACTTCAAACACTCCATCTTCAAAGTTGCATAACATTAAAAACCAAGCCCACTCCGAGCTCTAAACATCAAAAACCAGCCAGCATCGCTGGGACACTGCTGAGCCTGCTGGGCCATGCCCTCACTCTAAGGCACAGCATGCACCCACCCTCCTCTTCATCTTCATCCTTTGTCATCCCTTGCTGTTGTCCTTAGGGCATGTGTTGCTGCAAAGCACTGCAGCTTTATGGGTAAAAGGAGGGCCAGGTGGTAACACACATAATGACCCAAGGGTAGGTCGACGGAACGTAGAGATTCTCTGAATTCTTTCCACCGGGATGTCTTTTAGTCCACATATATATATATTTCTGTTTGTGTATGAGACCCTGTGATGCATGCACAATGCACAAGTCCCCAGCCTTTTTGTCTGATGTACACTCATTGCCCTTTTAGATAAATTTCCTGCCATGTGCCTTTTTTTTTAAAACTGATATTTAACAATACTGATTACAGTTCAATTTTAAACAATTGTTAAGATGTATATTGTGCATCACAAACATGAAATTGTATATTGACTGTCCTTTTTGAAATGCCATCTGAATAATGCGTCTAATCTTCACAGGGGTACATTAGAGCAGGATGTAAAAGCAGATGACACACAGCTGAAACTTGAAAAGTTGATCATTGGTTTGAGGAACTGTCCCGTGATCATTCTCCTTCCTCTGGCATTATCAGGATCTTCATCCTCTACAGAATCAGCTGCTGTTTTCTTTTTGTTTTTTTTTTGTTTTTTTTTCCTTATTTTAGACAGTCGGTCAAATGCATTTTCTGTGTTGTTAATTGCTTTCCAGCAACAGAGTGAACCATTTTTTAGGTAAGAAATTAGTTTTTTTTAAAGTCTAATAAAATTTTGTCTGCATTTGTCTGCTGATATTTTTTTCACCATCTTGTCAGGCAAACTGTTTGATAGCTGTAGCTGATAGTCAGATGCAGAGCTGAGGGGTGCAGAGTGGGGTCATGTTTAAAATCCATTAAAACTTGGATTATAACCACCGAGGTCTTCAAGGTCAACTTAATGATTTATTGGTCAAAAATTGACAAAAAGCCTTCAAACTTAGAAACTATGATTCTTACAAGTGTCAACATATAGAAAGTATCATAGAAAGTTTTAAATATCATGTCACATTTGACCTCTGACCTCTACTTCAAGGTCAATAGATTGGGCTAAAGGTCAAAGTGATAACAATGCTATATGGAGCTGTTTAAAAACTATGTTTCTTACTGCCGTTGCTTGTATTGACAACATATATGTAGGCATATAGGGAATGAAATATGGGATTCTTTGCATCCAAATATCACGTTACATTAGACCTCTGAACTCAATTTTTACATTTCACATCTGCCTTTCTTTCAAGTTGGCCCCAAAATGCCTGTGTAAATTAAAAAAAAAATTATACTTAAAATTATGTCAAGTATATGAAAATAGGGAAATAACAAAATCCTGCACTTTACACTTGTTTTTACTGCACTATAAACTCCTTAAAGTTTGCTTAAAATATCAAAAAAGAAACCAAAATGGATATTTACAAAATACAATACTATTCCCTTAAATGTAAATGTTGCTGAGAGAGTGAGCTGCCTTGGTGGAGTGCTTCTTGTTTTCTAATATTATTTTAAAACAGAGTTTATATATTTTATGCAGATTCTAAGCTAAATACATTGCGTTTGTAATGTGTAACTTAAAATGTTTACAGTAGCATTTCAATCAAATATTTATCTTATTTTAAAGTCATGCCTGCCAGCCCAAATATGTTTACAAATGCACACTTTAGCTAGCACGTTCTTCCAGCCATCCATCCATTTTCTTCCACTTATCCGGGGCCGGGTCATGGGGGCAGAAGCCTAAGCAGAGAAGCCCAGACCTCTCTCTCTCCCCAGCCACCCCTTCCAGCTCATCCAGGGGAACACAGAAGGGTTCCCAGGCCAGTCCGAGAGATATAATCTGTCCAGCGTATCTTGGGTCTGACCCTGCACCCAGCCACAGATATCCATCCATCCACCCATTTTCGTCCGCTTATCCAGGGTCGCAGGGGCAGCAGCCTAAGCAGCCCAGGCTTCGCTCTCCCTAGCCACCTCCACCAGCTCATCCGGAGGGACCCCAAGGCGTTCCCAGGCCAGCCGAGACACAATCTCTCCAGCGTGTCCTGGATCTACCCCCGGGCCTCCTCCCGGTAGGACATGCCCGGAACACCTCACCTAAGAGGCGCCCAGGAAGCATCCTAGTCAGATGCCCGAGCCACCTCGACTGGCTCCTCTCGATGTGGAGGAGCAGTGGCTCTATTCTGACTCCTCACCCTATCTCTAAGGGAGAGGCCAGCCACCCTTTGGAGGAAGCTCATTTCTGCCGATTGTATCCACGTGATGAAGCCAACAGGACCGCATCATCTGCAAAAACCAAAGATGAGATTCTGAGGCCACCAAAGAACAAGTCTTCCGCCACATGGCTACGCCTAGAAATTCCCACAAGATACCCCGAGGGACGCGGTCGAATTCCTTCTCCATGTCCACAAAGCACATGTAGACTGGTTGGGCAAACGTCTCTCCTGCTTTGCACAGTGTGCAAAGCAGGAGAGACGTTTTCTCAAGGTTCCAAAATGGATTCATGAACTCAGCACGCACTGGAGAAGTTGAAGTCTTCAGTTGTGAGCTAGCTGCAGATGATGAAGAGGCATGAAGGAGACTCCCCAAAACTCTGACTTGTACAGGCCCATCCACCCATTTTCTTCTGCTTATCCAGTTCAGGTTGCAGGGCGACTGGAGTCTGTCCCATAGGCAGAGAGGCGGGGTACACCCCTGGACAGGTCCCTAGTCTATTGTAGGACTAATACAGAGAGATGGGCATTCAACTGACATTCACTATCAGTATTAGTTTGTTGCCTGTATTGCTGCAGATGCATTTGCCTAAACTTCATTGCTGCTGTGACTTATGCAGATGTAGGTGGTATAACTCTTTCATTACCAAAGTGTATTACTTAGTTTTACTTATAGTCGTAAAAATATATCAGAATTCAGCTGAGAAAACAAACTGACCCCCAAAGTCCACCATGATGCTAAAGAACATGTGTTATGAGGAAGTGAAAGGCGAAAACACACTGAATTACTGCTCACCTCTTTATAATTTGCCATTAAATTAATTAAAAATGATAATTACTAGGTTCCCCTTTAAAAATAGACCTATAATGGTTATTTCTAGTTACATATTTATATCATGGGACCCCACCCCCACCCACTAGAAAAGCTTTGCATAATTTACTGTTTATAAAAATCTTTCTTTATCTGATACTGGTCCTTGAGGCAGCCCATCAATTCATCCAGCATCTGAAACAAGCAATTTTATCGCTTGTCTCTTTAAGGTCACAATCCCTTTAAGGCAGGGTGGGTAATTAATTTTCCCAAGGGGCCAAATCTGATGTGAAACCAGATTTGAGCTCATTTTGTCCCTATTAAAGGTGTGCATTAGTGAAGTGTGTTAAAATGCTGAAGACTGAAGACAAAAGCAATTTTCGGCAAATATTGGAGGAAATCAGTAAATTAGCATTCTTCTTCTTCTTCTTTACATCATGGCTTGTAACTGCTTTTACACATGTGCAGTTCAGAAGAGTTAGAATTATAAAGAGCGTTTTAGTTATGTTTCCTTTGCTTCCAGTGAAAATGTACTCACGAGGTATGTAGAGGAGGCAGCGTAGCCTTTACCAATTAGCTAGCTGCTGTTGGTTAAAGAGGCCTCTGTGGTGTGGTGTGAACTAGCTAGCTTTTTGCTAAAAAAAAGAAAAAGTTAAGGCTAACAAAATCCCCTTTCCCTTCTCTGCTCACAGCCATAGCTGTGCTTTGAAAATACCAAAATTAATCCCCCTTACTTTATTGTATGGTCTTTACTTTACAATATAAAGTGCCTTGATGTGGTTGTTCGTTGTGATTTGATGCTATATAAATAAAATTGAATTGAAATGAGTTTTAATAGTTAAAAAAAAAAAGTCAGAACTCAAGATTGAGTCTGAACCCACAGATTTTGACTCACAGGGATTCAATATCCTGATCTCATTTTTTAAAACCATGTTTAACACTACCACCAATATACTGTCAAGTAAAAAGTAAAGTTTGCACTGGATTCTTTACAGTCCTGTGAAAAACTAAAATTCCCTCTGCAACAACATGAGGCCGAGAAAGTCAACAAGTACTTCAAGTTATTGCTGATGAAGTAGATTCTATAGGCTGCTGGATCATACTGTGTACTTGGGTTTTCAGAAGACTGCAGATTCCAGTATTGCATGACTGTAGCAATATATACTATATGTGATATAAAATAACAAAAAACCATAATAAAGCCACTTTAATTATTTAATATGACATTTACTCTTTATGCTACAATAGCACATGAATTAATTTTGTCAAAGACTGTCCTTCTATTTCTGAATATTTCTCAGCTGCTGGTGAGCCGCAGCCCTGTGGTGCGCAGTGCTCGGGAGCTATAGGATCATTTGTGAGGCGACAGCAAGCAGATAGCAATCAGTGCGAACTGCTAACATGTCGCCATTTAAGGAAGGATAAATGTATTGCAGGCAACACGGATCGAAAACATAACCAAAGTGCAAAAGCCTACTTCTTTAAGTCTTCGCTTGGTTTTTTTTTTTTCCCTTCTTTGTCACTTTCAACTGCTTCTGACAAATTCTCCAATATACTGATAAACACATACAAAATCCCGCCCACACGTTTACACAGAGAAAGCTCTTCAGAAGCGCACCTTTCCACCCACATATGTTGACACACACTCATGAACAAACTGGTAATGTTCCATCAAAGCTTATAGCGCCCATTAAAACGCGGAAACACACATGGAGCCATGCTTGTAGTTAACACCCACACACTCTTGAATGGCATGCCTTTCCATCACTGCAATTGCCGGTGACAATCATGTACCCCACTCAATTACACCTGGCTAATTGTTGAGATGCCACATTACCATAGAGAGACTCTCAATGATAAGTCACACTCTTTATGTAAAGTAATTTTTACATACATACATACATATGTTTGCTCAGAAATATCACAGGATTGTGGGTTCATGTTGCAGTCCTGCAACATCCTCATGTAATCAGATAATTATTTAAGCAGCTGCTCTCATAGCACCATATAAACTGATGGCAATACTGTAGATTTTCTCCCGTTTTCCTCTCAAACACACACACACACACACACACACAAACTGTGTACACTACATAGCGCACACACATTGCCTGAAGGATTTTAATTTGAGATGCAGACTCTGGTGTCATAGTGAATGATATTAAAAGTCGTATCATGAATAAATCAGGAGACAGAGGACTCACCTCAGCAATGTGACAGATAAGCAAAGAGAAACAGCACACAGGAGGAGACAAAGAGACGGAGAGGGAGGGAAAGGTTCAGAACTGGCAGAGGAAAGACCAATAAATAAAGCCACTTGCATTTTAACAATACAGCCAACAGCACTGTTTGATGTAGGCCATTAGTTTATGGCACTACCCAACAAGGCTGTAATTACTTTACTGCTAAATCTACCACATGCGCGCGTCTGTTACCTGATCCCTCAAGAATGTTTTTTATGATTATTAACAAACAGGAGACATGTTCATAATGGAGGCTTCATTTGTAAGAAATCACTCAGTTGTAACATCAATGGAGATTGACAATTTGTCAATTTGTCATGTAGTTACTGAACTGCACAAAGCGGGAGAGCGGTGTGACCGAAACTTTTGAAAGGGGCAAGAATTCATTCAAACCTGTCAGCGATTTAGAATCAGACAGGAACACGAATGATGAAGTGATGCGCTGGCTTCGGCGCTGTGAACGTGGAAGACTTCAAAGACTCTTTCTCACACCAGCAGTCGTCAGTGCTTGTGCCTGAACGTCTACACTACAGGTGTGTTACTTGCATTGCTCCAAACTCTGCCTCCCGACTTGTTTTCCTCACAAAATACTCATAAAAAGATGCAGTATTAAGGCGAATGGTATCCTAGAGGAAATATTATTTCTTCCATGTTGTATGGGAATATAATATTTAGGACACAGGGATGATATTTCAGTGAAATGCCAACACACACACACACACACACACACGCACACACTTTATAGGCCACAAACAGCCTATAAAGAGACATTTTACATGTTTGCATTGCTAGAAATGTGCAGAAGCTGAGTATGTGTTGTTATCCATATTTTCATGAAATACAGTTGTTCAGATCTTTCCCACACATACATATAATACCAAATGAGGAAAATGTAAGGCAGCTTCTTTGTTTGTACTGATTTTGGTGGAGGCACTGCAGATCATCCATCCATCCATCCTCTTCCGTTTACCCTGGGGGGCTGGAGCCTATCCCAGCTGTCATAGGGCAAGAGGCGGGGTACACCCTGAACAGGTCACCAGCCTGTCACAGGGCTAACACAGAGGGACAGACAACCATTCGCACACACATTCACACCTATGAGCAGATCATTTTTTCATTAAATCCCCCTCGACATCTTTTGACTTGTTAATGACGTTCTAGTTGTTTGGGCCATTCGAGTTTGGCCTTCATCAGCAGCATGTCACGCATTAAACCAGCTGACCAGAGTTAATGTCAGAAATGGGCAATTACAAATTAGGCTTTATGTTAACTGCAACAGTATTTGTTTAATACAATTAAAACAAAAGGGTCACTAATATCAATTTATGGTTAATTTGAGTACAGGCCAATGCATCTGAATGTGTGAAGAATTTTGGGGTGATATTCAATAAAGTATAAAAGGTAGCAATGCTCACAGGCCGAGCGAGGTTCAAGTCATATTCCTGCTTTTGAGATGGTTCTCACCAATAAAAACAGCCGTTTAATCTTTTTTTTTTCTTTCATATCAGCCAACCTAATCCAGTTGCATTTAGCAGAAAACTAACTGAATGGAAAATCCATGCAGCGAAGAGCGAGAGGAAAAGCAGGGAAAGGTGAAGCGTTGGACGTGCAGAAAAAAAGTTTATTGCTTGTTCCTCAGTGTGCTCGGTCCTTATAGTGTGTGTTCGTTTAAAAGATAATTGCTTTTAGACTTTAGAGGGCTGACAAAAAGTTTTAGGCAAGTGTGAAAACAACAAGAAGAGTTGCAAAGGTATGATGTGCATGTTACTAAAATAAAACAAAAACATAAGGAACATGAGCAGCAGTGCAGGATGCAGATTCAGCATTTTAATTAGAAGTTGAGTGCCTCACTCATTTGTTAAATATAGGAAGACATTAGCCTAGTTAAGCATGAAGACTGGATGCAGAAGGGTTTAGCTGGTTTTTGTTTGTGTGTGTTTGTTAATGTTGAAAATGTTAATGTTGTACAAACTTTTCTCAGGAACTAGAAAGTCAATAGTGTCCAGATATTGAACCTTCTGTTGTGGTTCTAACTATTCCTGTAAAATGAATTCAATGAAAACCAAGAGACTGATTTAAACGACTAAAGCTGTAACCTCAAAACCAGGATGTTGAGCTGAAAGATGCTAAAAGGTTTGACTTGGCTGAGAAACCTAAAGAAATAAAACTCCCTTTTTCAGGCTGTCCCACCTGATGACCTTGTGTTATAACTGTTACACTGTGATTATCAGCTGGGTTTGTTTGTGATCTTTTGGACTGTCAAAGCCAGCTTGTTCCAGAGCAGAGCCACTGCCAACACAAATATTCTTTTTCTTCTTCTTCTTTCAGCTGTTCTCTTGAGGTACTGCAGTTGCCACAGTGGATCATCTGCTTCCATCTCTCCCTATTCCCACCATCCTCTTCTGTCACACCAAACCATTGCATGTCCTTCATCACTACATCCACGAACCTCCTCTGAGGTGTTCCTCCTGCCCGGCAGCTCCATCTTCAACATTGTCTGTCCAGTATATCCACTATCCCTCCTCTGCTCATGTCCAAACCATGTTAGCTTGGCCTCTCAAACTTTGCCTCCAAACTGCCCAACCCGAGCTGTCCCTCTGATTTCTAATCCTTTTCCTTTTATTTATTTATTTATTTATTTATTTGATTTCTAATCCATCCATTCTGGTCACTCCCAAAGAAATTCTCATCGTCTTCAACTCTGCCACCTCCAGCTTGGCCTCCTGTCTTTTTTGTCAGTGCCACTGTCTTCAAATCTTACATCACAGCAGGTCTCACTACTAACTTTCCTTTCACTCTTCCTGCTATCCTTCTGTCACAAATCACCCCAGAAATTCCTCTCGTCTGTTGCTTTGGATGGTTGACGCCAGGTATTTAAACTCATCCACCTTCACTATCTCTACTCTGCTCATGTCCTTGCATGTTCACCTCTCCACCTGTCTCCCTCTCATTCACACACATGTATTGTGTCTCGTTTCTACTTTCATTCCTCTTCTCTCCAGTGCCTACCTCCACTTCTCTAGACTCTCCTTCCTACTCTCACTACAGATCACAATGTATTTGCAAACATCATAGTCCACGGAGACTCATGCACTCAACATCGCAAACAAGAAGGGGCTCAGAGCAGATCCCTAATGTGATCCCACCCCCACCTTGAACACATCTGTCCCTCCTACCGCACACCTCACCGCTGTCTCGCTGTCCTCATGCATGTCCCGTACCAGCCACTCCCGCAGCACCACAGTTCCTCTCTTGGCACCCTATCATGTGCTTTCTTGAGATCCACAAAGACACAGTGAAGCTCCTTCTGACCTTCTCTATACTTCTCCATCAGCGTTCTCAAACATTGCATCTGTAGTGCTCTTCAGCCAACTTACTCCAGAACTCCTTTCTCTTCCAGCTGACACCGAGCTGTGGGGCATTAAGCATCACCTCTTCAAAACAACTCACACTTCTGTTGGCCAACAGCAGCGGAGGCAGTCATTGTTAACCTGAGCCCCCCACCCCCCCTCCCCGACACAAAAAAAAGTTATTTAACTGAATATAACTAAATAAAATGTTCCCATATCCACTGACTTTTAGGTGTGAAGCATTCTTTTAACTCCGTATCCTCACAGTTGGACTCTGAGGGGTCTACCATCTGGTATTTTGATTCAGTTCAGAATCACACATTTTTAAAACACTTAAGCGGCCATTATTTCTAAACTCTTAGGACAGCACTTTCAGAGCAGTTTTAAATTTGAATGACACCTGTGGAACCTCAATCAAAATGTTATTTACCATTCCTTAATAAATTACTTGCATATTTTATTGTTATTCTTTACTATTTTATTTGAAATTCATGTTTAATTTAAAAGTAGACCTGGTTCACATCACCTAAGGGGATTGGAACCTCTGGAAGAATTATACAGTATGGAAAGTTTCTGTCTCCCATGATGCTCTGAGACCCACCCAGAGCTTTGATGGGGGGGTCAAGAGGACAAATGAACAGAGACGGTGAAAACTGGCCTGTGGCAGTCTGTACAGCATATGCAGCTCTATGTAAGCAGTAACTAGCATCTTTTGTGCGCACGTACCCATGCGTGTATATGAATTTGAATGTGTATTCGTGTTTCTGTGCTGTGGTTACCTTAGAGGTGGAGACGGCAGTGCTGGCAGCAGGTTAATCCAGCCCTTAGGCAAAGCATCAAACTTTCAGATCAGACAATCAATAATTCAGACAGCAGTGTGTCAGGATCTATCACAGAACACAGACTGAGAGGCAGGCAGCGGCACGACAAAGGCACAGAGGTGATTTATGGCCACATACAACTCACACACATACAAATAAAGGACGCAGCCTCCCTGCGTAATTGCGCACCGGTACACTCGCACAAATCACCGCTGCAGATACAGATGC
Source organism: Cichlasoma orientale (assembly GCA_034780415.1). NCBI lineage: Eukaryota > Metazoa > Chordata > Actinopteri > Cichliformes > Cichlidae > Cichlasoma > Cichlasoma orientale. The sequence continues at coordinate 112,837 of JAVDPK010001367.1, read as the reverse complement.
TGGAAAGAAAGGAGACATGGGCACATATTTTGTTATCCACGCAGAGAAAATGACACTGTTACTACAAGCCAGACATAATATATGTTGGCAAAGAACTGACTGATGGTCGGAAACACGTTTGATTCCCAACGCTCAGAATCTAAACTTATTCCTGACAACAGCGTGCCACAGATCTACTGCTGTGCTTCAGATCCACCAGATCCTTGAAGCATATGCCAAAATATTAATATGGCTGTGGCATTGCTGTAAATCCTCTGTAAATCAGAGAAACATAGCAACAAACCATGTCTGTTTAGTGTGCTTTGTGGGGGAGTTAGCTGGTAGGGGGTAAGAGAAATTGAGGGATATTTCAGCGTGTGGGTGTATAATGGCTATCAGAGGTGACTTTCAGTGGGATCAACTCAAAACACTTGCACACAAAAACACAAACAAGCTTCCCCACCCCACCCACCCACCATAACAGTCACAGACTCAGGACATTAGCTTCTACGGATAGCTGTATCAAATGATCATGCAGCAGCAAGAATTGAGGGTGTATGTATGTGTGACTGCACGAGGCTGTCATGAAGTTGAGAGTGCTGATTCTAGGAGACATTTTCTTGGAGCTGAGTGAGCCCCTGCAGGCCTGGTAACCTTGAGCTCCAAGCTGTGCGTGAACCCGGAGCCTAGCAGCATAGCAAACGTAGTGTGGCTGTATCGCTCTGTGTGAAAACCAATCGCAGCCTTCCTTACAACCACAGGTGGCCCCTAGCTTTCATTCCTGTTCTAAAGAAACATCCCAGTGGATCAGGTAGCACCATACTGAGGGTGCAATTTCAACTCACTTCAGTAGAGCTTGAAAGCTGCAGATATACCTGCTTTTTAATGGATAAACAGCGTCATTGTTCACGTGCTTACACATTTTAAATGTAACCATGGACTGTAAATAAAAGAGGGTGACATCACGCATTGGTTAGTGATTGCCTGTTGTTAAGTCTTGAGATGATGCTTCTATCTTCTTCTTCTTTTTTTAAAGAAATTTGAAAAAAAAAAAAAAACATTGGGCATTGGGTCAAGTTCAGGGCTCAAATTCAGCCACACCAGTGTGGAACTGTAATGTACAAATATGAGACAGATTTTAAGCCCAGAAAGAACTGTTATACTAAATGCCTTCCAACCTATTTTTACCCAATGGGTGACATATACGCTAGTACTGCACCTAAGATTGACCTGTTTGTTGGGTGCTATGCATGATATCTTAGGTAGGTTGATAGCATCTGTGGAAACTGGTTGGCTGGAGTATTGTTACCTCTGACAGTTAATTTATCGAGGTCGCAGTGTGCATTTCTAATAGTTAACTGTTTATAAAACAGCAGTTGTGACTCAGAGCACAAGGTGACCACCCATGAAGAAAAAAGGGAGGTGACATCTGTAAGCAAAACTCGTGCTTTTTGCAAACCTCTCTTTAAATTGCTTCATGTGATCATTGTATAGGTTCACGTCTTCAAATGCATGAAGACAGAATCCGCTTTTGAAAGTTTTTGCAGGTTTTAAATAAGCGTCATGGTTACCGTGTTAAAAGATGGGAAAAATATCACTAAAACCAACTGAAACTTTATTAGATTTTCCATCCGTTCATTCATCCATTCTCCTTTGCTTATCCTATTCAGGGTTGCGCGGGGCTTATTTAGTGTTAATATATAACGTAAATTTATTTCCATTACTTTTTAAGATAACTAATATGAGACAAAGCTTAAGCTTTACCCAAAGAGTGGAAGTCTTGCTTAAGTTTTCAGTGCTTTAATTCATAATCGAAGCTCATTGCTAAATTGATTCAGTATCATTTTTAGGCTCTGAGACGTCCCACGTGCTGTATGCCAGATAATTTCATTGTTATATGAAGTATAAAAGTCTAAAATTGTCTGAATCAGATGAAAGAGTGTACAGGCCTGTTCATTGTACGCCCACTATTAGAAAACACTCTTTGCTGCAGCACTGGTTGCAGGGAAACTGCTCATTATCCAGATGCAGATCATTTAAAATGAAACAAAATGTGTTTCTTCATGTTATCAGAGTCAGCACAGTTTTGAAGCTTTGTAAAGTGAATGTAGGTGCGCACAGTGGATTGCTAGCCTCAGGGTTTAGTGTTATGGTCTGATGTCATACAGTGTTTTGACTGAGCATTTACCCCCATCCAGACCCGGGGGAGGGGGCTTTTTGAGGCCTGCAACAACTTTCACGCTGTATAATTACTGAAAGGCTAGAACCACCAAACTTGGTGACTTTTCCTAAATCTTCTCTGGCAACAATTCTATCACACCCATTTTCATGGGTGCAGAGCTGGGTCTCCAATTCACTGAGCCTGGCCTCCGAGGCTACAAACAGGCTGCATTTAGTACAAGTATCTGTCATGATCCACAGTCCTCCTGGACCAACCCGCGCTTTCTCTCTTTCTCCTTTTCTCCTCTCTTTCTCTCTCCCTCCTCTATTTGGGCGTGAGTGTGTCTGTTTGGAGGTATGTGTGTTTTTGAGTTCCAGAGGTGGAGCGTGCTGGAGGTCTCCGCCCGTCAGATTGCACACCTGAGCTGCATGGCAAATCACTTACCCGTGGGCTGATAAACTAATTCCCCTTCTGGCTACAGAAGGCTGGAGCATCTCCTCAGTCTCCCGCCAGAACAAGATTACACTATTAAATAAGTTGCTATCTAAAGTAGCTACACAAAACAACGCTGTACATTGTAACAGAAACAGGAAGTGACATAATACCACAGAAAGAGCAAAGACCAGTTGAGAGCGCCTCAGTAAATATTCCTGATTAGAGTTGTCTTGGTCAGTTGTTTAAAACATATCTGCAGCGTTGCCAACTTAGCGATTTAGTGACTTTTCAGTAAACTAAAAATAAACTAATTACCCGTCCAGTTAAAGAAAATATATATACCTGAGGAATGGCACAGTTACAGCATTAGTGTTAAGGGGAGAACATTAACCCTTCACATGCTATAGCATGTGAGTATCTGAACTACTACTGCTATACTAATGTTCCAGAAGACACAGAGATTGAACTCATAGAAAGAACCCTGCACTCCATTAAAGCTACTGGATGTCTTGAAGTATGGTCCTCAGAGTCCGTGTTTGACTGTACTCTTTGTTCTCTTTGTATAATGCAAAGAAAAAAGTAAATATCAAAGCTATTTCTCTGGAAATCCTATCTTAAGGCAGTAATTCATCCAAGAGAGTCTTTGGACATTCAGAGGAGCAGGATGGGTCAGCTGAACAAGTGTTCACAAATGATTCACAGGTGCCACAAACAGATTTAGGCCCTGTTACCCCACTTCAGGCCTCCAGTTCTGAAGCTATCAGCAGAGCAGTGGGAGACCTTTTGCAAAGAACATCCAACCCTTCCAGTGATAACAGCAACTACATGAGATTATGAACCTTCTCAGGGGTTTTACCCACACCCCCAAGAAAGAAGCAGATGGAGAATTGAATTTTACAAGCTTGATTGATGATAGGTGAATATGATCAGCCTGACAAAGAAAAGAAAATGAGAATAGCATGCTTATTATTGTAGGGCCTTTACCTACAATACAAGTGCCTTGAGGTGACTATTTGTTGTGATTTGGCACTATACAAATAGAATCGAATTGAATTGAATTGAATAATGGAAAGTGTAAAGGGTCCCGTTTTGGAGATTTACAAACTGTCTGATTTAATAACCGACATGCAACACCTAAAGAGTCCGTTGATGTGATTGAGAACACCTTTGACACGCCAGAGACAGAACAGGAACTCTACTTTGCATTCAGAATGCTATGCCAGCACCCAGGTGAAAAACTTTGAGACCCTGAGAAGGATGGACAGATCTCTGAGCAAAGTGGTCCAAAAAGGAGGCCTGTCGCCTTCTTCCACAGATAAAGCATGCCTTGATCAGCTCATCAAAGGCACAACCTGATCTAATATGATGCTATTAAGTTTATTCTTAAGGGAGCAAAGAGATTATCCATTTACTTTTCTACAGCTGTTAAATGAGGGGTACGCTGAAGAAGAGTATAAAGCCTCCCTCTGCAGACTTAACCCCACCAAAGCTGTACATGTCAAAAGTGCCACTACACCTACAGGGACAGATATGAAAGATCTCAGAGGTGAGATGCAAGAACTACGCTGACTGCTACAAGCTGACTGCTGCGTCAGGGGTGCCGTGTTCCCTATTATCCAGGCCAAAACAAAAAACTTCAAGCTTTAAAGAAAGAAGTGGTGACACTCAGGAAACAACTCTCAGTTATGTCTGCCAAACCCACCAAAGGCTCCACAGTAACCCTACCCTGTAATGAGTCTTCCCCAGTGCACACCCAGCAGAAAGCTCCAACCATTCTTGTAAAAACGGGCAAAGCTCTACCAAATGTGAGGCCCCAGAAATCTACCCCAAAGTGATACAAAAGTGATACAGAAACTCATTAATGCACAACAGAACCAGGGCAACTCGGTCCTGTAAAAGAGCCAACCACCCACAAATGCAGGGTCAACAGGAGTACTGTGAGTGTGCAGACAAATACTTTCCCCAGAGGACTTGTAGGGCTACCTACAAGTCCACAGCCTGTGTGAAAGTTGATGGCATGCTCTGCACTGCCCTCTTAGATAGCAGGTCCCAGGTGACAATCATTTTTGATAGTCAGTATACAAGATACTTGTCTCGTGTTCACCTCCATCCTGTTACTGGTTTAGACATCAGGTCTAAGTGAATCTGAGACCACCTATTTCACCAGAGGTTACATCCAAGTTGGCATTTCCCGAAGAAACCCTGGGGAACGTAAAGGTCATCCCTGTTACCATTTTCGTGGGTCCATGGCCTCGCTACTTAGACACCATACCTGTCCTTGTTGGTACCAACGTTCTTTCCTCAACCTAGAAAGAGGTGACCACAGAGAATGTCTGCTGAGCAAAGATGGATGACACACAGTATCAACACTTTCTTACCGCAAAATTGGAGCCTGATGACGGGCTGGAAGCTGAAGCGAAGTAGACTGACCCTGGTCCACAGGTTATTTCAACTGGCAAAAACATATCGAGTGCAATCCATAATGTTATGGATAAAAACACAATTTTTGTAGTTTTGCCTACACCATCACAGTCACTCAAACAATCAATGTGTGACTGAAGTGCAGACGTTCAAGTTCAGGACCACAGATGATAACTAAATACATGATGACAGAATTATTTCCATGGTTAAGAAAAACAACTTCACAACATCTACCAAGTCAAGAACAGTCTTGAGAAGGCAGGTGTATCACTGTAAAGCTCTACAATAAAGATTCTTTATGAATTACAGACAGTTTACAAGGTACCAACCACTGATTACACTGAAGATGAGGAAGGTCAGATTAAACTTTGCCAGAAAACATCTAAACACAGTTTTGTAAAAAAAATAAATAAATAAATAAAATAAAATCTTTGCACAGATGAAGCTCAACATGAGCAGGTGCTCATCCTACCCGCTCATGTTCAGCACAGAGGTCTGCCTACCGACGTTTTTCACATCTCTAGTATAAAGCTAAGTTGAAAACTGTCAAGAAGGGACTGGAGTTGAAAAAATTCACCACAACCAATTACTACCTATTGGCTATCTAGTGAGACAGTCAAGTGACACTGAACCAGAGTAACTTCAGGGGCCTGTCACTAGAGCTGAACAGATTACAAATCATTCACTGTTTCACTGTTTTCTTCAGTCAGAATTTTAAGATGCAGTCCCAACAAGACAATTAAGTGTAGCATGAGAAAGACTTTATTTATATATATATATATATATATATATATATCTATATATATATATATATATATATATATATATTCAATTCAATTTTATTTATATAGCTACAAATCACAACAAACTGTCGCCTCAAGGCGCTTTGTATTGTTAGGTAGTTTGTAAAGACCCTACAATAATGCAGAGAAAATCCAACAGTCAAAACGACCCCCTATTAGCAAGCACTTCCCAATGGTGGGAAGGAAAAACTCCCTTTTAACAGGAAGAAACCTCCAGCAGAACCAGGCTCAGGGAGGGGCAGCCATC
>JAVDPK010001367.1:66530-81755 GCA_034780415.1 Cichlasoma orientale | reverse complement strand
GTAGGGGTCTTCGGCCCAGTGGCATTTCAAAATTTTTAAATCTGGCCCAGAAGAAAAAGTAATTGAATAGGCCTGGTGTACAATTAGGGTATTCTTTACTGTTGTCAAATATAGTGTATAATAATAATATTAATAATAAGAGAGTGTAAGGGTTAAACAAACTCTGTTCTGTTAGCTTAGTTAGCGTCATTAATTATCCACCTGAATAAATAAAATAGGGGCATCTGCTGGACCTCATGCACTACTTCGAGTCATTAAACTGGACCTCTTCTGTGTGTGTGTGTGTGTGTGTGTGTGTGTGTGTGTGTGTGCGTGCGCGCGCGCGCGTGCGTGCGTGCGTGCGTGCGCGTGTGTGTGTGTGTGTGCGTGCATGCGTGTGTGCCTTTTGGAGCATTTTAATAGATTACCTAATATTATGGCTTGCTATGTGATACAGAGCAAATTCGTGTTTCAGGTGAATGATTTATTAGTCGGTTACTTAGCACTAATCATTAGCGGACACCTGTGTCTGCACAGTTTTTGAATGGAGCTTGCTAACCAAGTTAAGCTAAGCTAGCGTTAGCTGATAAATTCGAACTCCCTTCCACACCAAGATGCTAAAGTTGTAACTTTAAAATGAGGAGTCCAAAACCAATGGGCTGTGGCTACAGCAAGATTTGATACCATCTATGGTCACCGCTGACCAATCAGAGTCAAAACAAGTTTAAAGTGAGATCTGTTGTGTTTGTTCCATCTGCTTACTTTTTCAGGTCATTCATTTCATTAAAAACACAACGGTTATTATTTCTGTCCCTCATCTTTCCATAATTATTCATTGATTTGCAGCTTGGTAATCCTAAAACTGTTGTTATTGACGTGAGCGTTATTAGTATTCACAGAACGCTGTTAATTATTGGAATTTGATTTTCCTTTGAGTACTGGCATCACCAAAAAACTCCAGTCGGCGAGTTACCCTTCAGCCTATATGACTTCATACTTAATTGTTATTAACTTACAAAAGTGTGAAAACAAACTGGAACTAAGGGTGTAAAACTGCAGGTTTAATTAAATCACAGAGACACAACCAACACCAAGGTTTGTATTTGTTTTTTTTTTTATTTTACAGTCACCAGAAGAGCAGATACATTATTTTAGAAAAGAAATTGATATTTGCAAAAAAATTATAATACAATTTTCTCAATATAGATTATGTACATAATGAAATGTTGTCAAACTGAAATAGCATTCTGCTTCTTTGTCGTCAAGAAGACAAAGAAGTGAGGGGTCTGGTCCTCCATAGACCCAGCTCCCTAACCAATAAATATAAACTGTATATATTATATGCTGCACTCAGCCAGGCATAGACAATACCAGGGCAAGTTATTTCTCAATAATATTCCCTTAATCAGTTCTTGTACATCACTGTGATACACACTCGCACACCCACAAGAAGCTTGACACAATTGCACACAGGCCAGAGAACAAATTACAGTTGAATTAAAACAATGGGCTATCTTAACTCATGAAAAGAAATGGAAAAAAAAATCAAAAGAAATGTGTATGGAAATACCCGTCATTGTCCTTGATCATGAGGGAGAAGTGGCTTTCTGGTCAAAGCTCACTGGAGCTGGCTGAGTAGCACTTGACATTTGGCCTGATTGAAACAGCCCATTCTAGGGAAAGCTAGCGAGCTGGAAAATCTCTAACGGTCTCACAGATCCTGCCTACTCATTCAGCTCTTTTCCTCCCTCTCAGTGTTGCTCTGTATCTGTCTACCTTCCTTCCCTCTCTCTTGTCCCTATTCTCTCTATCTTGAAGAGGACAGGTGCCAGAACAAGGGCTAGCAATTTCCACCCTTTGCCTGTTTTCCCACTGCGAACGAAGAAAATAAAATGCACACAAAAGCTCCTATCCACGTTGTACTGAAACAGGACAGACAACTGCACAATCACAGAACAAGCACGAGAAAAGACGACAGCAAAGTAAAGCTTTGGCCAGGATGGGGCGGGAGCGCCTGTAAAGAGGATTCTTGAAGGACTTGAAGGACATTGTAAGCACAGCACTTGCCAGCCGCTTTACCTTGTTGCTGGGTACCACCTCTCAAAATTCGCCCCGCTTGTGCTTTGTGGGGGGTGGAGAGAATTATGACTTTGTGCCAATGAGCGAATACACACACTTGCATAAATCATCCATCTTGTTTGGCGGTTAATTACTCTTGTTTACCCTCCGAGTAACCTCGGGATGGGGCGGCGCGATAGGAGGGAGCCTGGAAAGAGGAGATAGCACCAAATAGTAATCTGCTGACGGTGTTCATCAGTGAACAATTCACAGGAGTAAAAGCACATAGTGGGCTTGAACCTGGGTGTTGGTGAATTAGACAAGGTTGCCTGGGGTCTGAGGACAGCAGCTCCATCAACGTGCCGGCCTGACCACAGTTGCGCGGTAAGCTGTTCTGGGGTCAGGCCGGTGAAGGTGCCACACTGAGGCAATGAGGCACAGGCCAATCAGAGAGCCCCTCAGGATGTACAGCAGGCCGTGATCGTTGCTTATTTCATTATGCGGAAAGCTACATAAATCCACAAAATGGAGAGGAAGAGACACAGAGGGAATATTTGCATTTCTCCTCTCCTATCATCTCCCCTCAACACCACCCCGCCCCCCGCCTCCCAAACATCACCCATTTCAATCCCTCCCCCATTTAGTGCAGAGTGAGTTTAATCATCACTTTCGCCAAAACACATTAAGCCGGTGTGTCCGGAGTTGAAGACAGAGGGGGAGGTTGAAAAACTACAGAGTGGCGCATTAGATTTGCAATAGTGATGCATCACTCTGGCATTACTTTGGAGATTAAAGAAGGGACGCTGCATTTCAATGGAACAGTGCTGAGGGTTGACTAATGGATGCCTGTGCTGAACCCAAAAAGGAAACACCACCGTCCACCAGGAAGAAGAGAAGTCACGCTGACCCCGGAGATCCCTTCTTTCCCGTCCCTCCATCTCTTTACCTGCAAATTCCCTCTTCTTCTAAAGACCTTTTTTTCTTTAAACTTCAAAGCATCCCCCTGACTTTTAACCCCCAATTTGAGAGCACCTCTACACTGAAGATATTTATGCAGCTGTTTGATCATGTTCTCAAGTCAAGAACAACACCTCCTTTGTAGGAGGAGATAATACTGTAAAGTGGATTGCATACATTAAACTTAAGCCAACACACAACGTGACTTTGCCTGGTTTTTGCGTTACTGCAACTGTATGAAAAGATGGATGTAAAGTGCTTGAGAGCTTAGGGACAGGCAGGATGAGATTGAGAGCATAAAAACACAACAAAATAAAACTGAAGGGCATGGGGGTGTTGCTTTTGCACTGGGCTCATTGGGGGCAGGTTCAATATGGAGACAGAAGGCTTTTTAAACAGGGCAGAAGAAAGAGAAAGAGCACAACATTGGAGTGTAGGGAGGCCCCAGAAAACAAAATGACAATACATATTGTCTCAGAGAAGCAGAATCACAGTCAGTCAGTCAGTCCAAGGGTACAGCCCAACAGCAGCCTAGCCCAGTGGATGAGCTTTCTGGTCATGTGTCTATACAAACCCCTGGGCGTGAGTTCACCCCGGCACCCAGCTCTGGTTGATGTGTGAAGGTGCAGGGCAAGCAAAAGCCCCTAAACTCATGCCCATCCCCATGCCAACTCCCTGGGACAGAGAACCATCAAAGTTGAAGTCCATGTTCTCTGTGTCCATAAAATCATTGAGCAGGATAGAGTCCACATCACAGTCCAGACTGTTAGGGACGCTCTCCATCTCCAAGTCAGAAGCCATTCTACTCTGGGAGTTATGCTGTTGCCCTTGGTAACCAGCATTCCCTGACTGGTGACTGTTGTGGTAGAACCCGTGCCAGGAGTCAGTCATACCCTGATGGTGAGCTCCGGGGTAAGGCTGGTGGCGGGGGTGAGGTGCGGATGCCAGGCGGCAGGGGTCCTGGGGAACATCCATGATGCCGGCAGGGTTAGGTGGCAGAGAAGGGGATGTTGGGAGGTGGGGACGCGGTCCATAGTGGTTAGAGGTCTTGAGACTGTAGGGCTGCAGGATGTCAGTGCTCACTCTTGGGGACAGAGCCTGATGGTGAGGCCCGCTGTGCATAGGGTTATGAGAGTTGTGGGGGTTGTGGTTGTGCATGTGACTCTGAGTGGAGTGAGGATTGTGATCATGGCTGGGATTTACTTTGTTACTGTGATTGTGCTCATGACTTGAACCGTAGTCATGAGATGGGTGGGGCTTGTGACTGTGCGCGTAGTCAAGGCTGGCTTGGTGTTTGTGACCCTGATTGTGGTTCTGATGATGAGTTGTGTTCTGGTCATGGTCATTGTGTAGACTTGGATTGCGAGTATGCTCTTGGCTGTGGTTCTGGTTATGATTGTGGCTGCGATTCTGATTGTGGCTGTGTGTGCTGTGAACGCCATTGGTTGCTTGTGTCATTAATGTGTGTGTTTCCCGTCCCTGGCTCAGCACTGTGTCTTTGTTGCAATATGGAGGACCTCCAGTGAGTAGACTCTGGAGGGCATTGTTCTCTGAGTAGCCCCTCACTGGGCGCTGGAAGCTGACTGGCTTGTTCTCCTGGATGGTCTCCATGGGAGTGTGGTGCCGTAGCATACCCATAGAAGGCTGTCCATACATTGGCCCACAGTAGGAGCCCTCTGCCTTGGGTCCAGGCACATAGGGATAACCATTGCATTTAATTTGTGTTGGCTGGGGGTAGCCACTCTCATCTAGGCTGATAGCCCCGGTAAGGTCAGTCAGCTGAGGCAACTCCACAGTGGGGCAGTGGCCCCCAGTGCCCAAGGCTGGGGAACGGGTGCTAGTGGGGCTTGGGTATATTCGTGGGGAAGCTGAACTGGAAAGTCCGCCCTCCTCTGGTTCATCAGCCTCTGTCTCAGCTAGGATTGGGGACAGGCAGCCACTCAGCGTGGAACCAGAAGATGAGGTGCGGGAATGGAGGTCTGTCCATGAGTCATACTCCTCTCCACCTAAGCCTACGCCTCCTTTTGCTGCTGGACTGCCATGCTCTGGGGAGCCTTGCATTGCTGGTCCAGCTCCCTGACCTTGTCCCCGTCCAAGTCCCATGGCCCCTGCTCTCTTCCGGCTGATGCGGCCCTTGGTCTTTAGATAGCGGGTGCCATTGTCTATTGATGCACGCCGCCTGGGTCCCTTTCCCATCTTCCCACCTTCAGGGTTGAGCATCCACCAGGAACTCTTCCCCGTCCCTTCATTTTGCACCCGGATGAAGCGACTGTGCAGGGACAGATTGTGTCTGATAGAATTCTGCAACAAGAAAGAAAAACAGGAAAAAGGAAGAGAGAGAGAGAGAGAGAAGAAAATAGGTGAATGTTAACACTCAAGGGAACATTTAGGGTTAAATAAGCATTTCTTGAGAAAACAAAGTCATTTCAAATTATGACTAAACTATCAAGGCAGCGCTGCAAGTGAGAAAAAAAAGATGGATAAAGAAAAAGCAGATGGAGGGGAGAGCAAAAAGGGCAGGGAAAGTGAAGGACCAATCGATATCTCCCTTGACCTGCCTCTCCTCTCCACACGCGCTCACTGAGTCATAATATGGACATGGGTGCAGCCTCTACATCAAACCATCACCAAGGTTACAGAAATGAATCACACAAGGCAACCCAATCCCAGACAGCCCATATCGATTGCAGGGCCTCCAAATATGAAAGCCTAAGATCCAGCCAGAGAAGACGAGGGAGGGAGGGAGGGAAGGGGGAGGCGTGATTTGGCATGAGAAGCTATGGAAGAGCACCAGAATGAAAAAAGAAGCACTCATAGAGAGGCCAGGAATAAGATACAGTGGAAGTAAATGGGAGGGTAGAGTGAGGAAGGGAGGGACACGCTCATTTAACCTCTTTTAAAAATCATGGCACAATTAACATGACTGTAGGTGACTACGGCAGATATCGTTGTGATGAAGTCTTCCTGCGAGCAGCTTTGAAGGGGAGATGGATGTGGCGACTGTGGGTGGGTGTAGAGTGCTGTGGGATGGGGTGGGGGGTATGTGATAAGCCTCTCCAGACCCCCGTTTAAGTGTTTGAGTGACGGCTGTATAGTTAATCCAGAACTCTGCAGCAGCATTTGAAGCTGGTGCCAACCTGGAGTGAGTTGATGAGATCTAAGACTGCCTAAAGGAGAGCTTAGCAGGGATACACATCATCTCAGCTGGCCAAGTTAGTCTAAGTACAGCATGTTCATCCAAATCTCTCCTGCTTGTGTCATTATTCACACTCTTTCCAGCTTTTCTCCCTTTGCCTTCCTGCCCTCTCTTTCTTCCCTTTGCTTTCTCTTTTTTTTTTTTGCATCTCTTCTGGTCTTTTGGGAGCGCAACAATCCCTCCAACCGTCTACCCCAATGCCCACAATCACACACTTTTCTTTTTCCTCTCTGGAGATATCTATCTATTTCTGCCTTGTTTATTACCTGCACATAGCTCACAATCTCTGTCTCCTGATATCTCGAGCCATTCTCTATCTTCATTCACTCCCCGTCCCCTGTCCAATTTTCCTGCTCTCAGCCCCATTCATCTCCCTATCTGTGTCCCAGCCTCTCTAGATCACGACATTGCTCATTCTGTCTCTCTCCTCATATCCATCCTCCCATCACCTTACACAACTTCAACCACCTTCTCTCCTCTCTCCTCTATCATTCATTCATTCATTCGTTTATTCATTCACATGTAAAAGCAAATATCAGAAACAAGCCTAAGGTGCAAACCACTGTTAAACACATTTCACTCCTCAGTGCAATCTGTAGTATCAGCAAATGTAACCACACACACACACACACCACACACACCACACCACAATTCTCTGGAACATACAGAGCTGCACGGCTGCAAGCTGGACAGCCAGCTAACAGAGGTGATAGCTCTTTGTTATTTGTTATGAAAAGCACAGCATCCAGAATGGCAGGTAATGGGTTTCTCGCAAAATGTTTACAGAAAGAATTCAGTTTTAAGTGGGTTTCAAACCAGTCTTGTATCCTACCTACTACTATTTTCATTCATGCAGACGAGCCCACCCCTCCCCACAGCCCGACTCCTAACGGGTAATTTTGTCCTATCCTCCACTCAAATCACACTGCCTTGACTAGACTCTCTTCACAGATGTGGAAATTGGTTAGGAGAGCTGTATTTATGTTTTTTCATGCTGCTTAGAGGTGTCCTCTCCAAAACACCAGGTCAACAAAATTGCACAAGCTCAACGTTTGTCGACGAAATAGACCGACCGCACTCCTGCGCTGCAGCGCGCTATGGAGAGCAGACTTAATCAAAGCCAAATTGAACGATGACACCGTGTGAAAGAGGCCACCAGTGGAGGCGACCCGCATCAGGTGATCTGAGAGCGGCACCCTGACAGGTTCCTCCACAACATGACGGCTCCGGCTGAGCGTAGTCATAGCAACAGAGTAAACCAAAAGAGGGATAGTGAAGAGAGGGGAGGTGATGGTAAGGAGGAGAAGTGGGGGGAGGAGGCTGATGCTGTTTGATGCCGCAGGCAACTCCAAACAGCCTTTTATCTGAGTCTGTCAGATTCCTGCTCCAATCCACCAGGGAGGCTCAATCACCAGTAGTCCCAACGCCTCACTACCTGTACCAAGCTGTGATTAGTGTGTGCGTGTGTGTGTGTGTGTGCGTGTGTGTGCGTGTGTGTGTGTGCGTGTGTGTGTGTGTGTGTGAGAGAGAGAGAGAGAGAGTGTGTGTGAGTAGAGAAGGGAGGGGCTTCTGTACAACTACAAGCGCAACAATTATGGCACAACAGCAGGCTGCTGTTCCTTTTCCTGCTTATATAACGTGTGTGTTAATGTGGCAGCCTAAATATAATGATTCCTGATTGTCAGCCCTCATCTCCCAACGCATCATCAAATTAGCACTTCTTTAAACTTCGTATACTTAAGCTTCTTGCACTGAAACAGGGTACTTACAGTCTCAGGATTGGACCTGAGTAAATATGGGTGGAAAGAAGTCTTTAAGAAAGTTTTCTTTTTATTTTATGGTGGTATTCCAGACTTGAATATAAGTCCCTCAATCTCAATTGTGGGGGGCAAAGCATTAACAAAAGAACTGTTAGAGGACTGAAAACACTTTTATTGTAAAGAGTATTGTAATGTTAGTTTTGCAATTTAAGTAATCCGTTATTTCCTTACAATAAAAGGTTACCCAGTGAGTTAAAGTGCAACACGAAGGGCTTCTGACCAAACATCTGCCTCTATGGGACAAGTTGGGAGTGAGACTGTGTTGATTCTAAATGTATATCCGCCAATATATAATTAAACCTAAATCAGAGAGACACTAGATCAAAAACCTTTATTTTTGCAGTGGTTTGAAGGCACTGACAACTCCTCTTCTCCTGCTGACAACATTATCAGCATTTATGACTAAATAGCAGCAATAAGAACTCCAGATAAAGAAAACTGAAGGAAAAACGCAAGAAATCCTTTGATAATCGCTTCAATTATTTGAAGACCAGCATGTGTCCAATATAGAACTGTGACTTGTACCATCACTGTAGAGGGATGCTGGAGAGTCTGCAGGTTATAATGGGAATCACAGCTGTATAGCAGAGATGATTAGCAGCACACTGTCAGCCGCAGAGGAGGAGTGACCCGTGGAATCCTCCAGCGTAGCCTTTGGCAAGAAAAAAACCTGCAGATTCGCAGACGTCTGTGGCACATCTGTGCCCGTCCCAGCTTGAGCATATCTATATTAACTTGTCAGAAAGACTGATTCTTAAGTGGCGGAGCCTGCTCCCTCTGCTCACAGTCTTTGCCTTTCTGCTAATGCAGGCAGAGACAGACTGCTGCAGAGAGAACAATAACTGAATGTGTCCTCACATCCACCCTGCTCCTCTACAGGGAATCCGCTGCACTGTAGCCAACTTCACTGTATATTATACATAAACAGCGACTGAGTTTGACCCAGACACGCTGCTTTTTTCACTGACTCAGGGGATAGTCAGTCCAGTTGCTAACTAATGGTCCATGGACACACAAATCTGTCTGTACACAGATTTCTTATTGTTTTCCCCTCAAAAAAAATGCCACACCAGGCTACAATTCCAGAGTGGGTTTGAGCGTACTGATCAGCGGGGACACGTGGCAGGGCAAGTACTTCACATTTCTCTCTATGATATTAAATTACAGAATAAACCCCAAATAACTGTTGAGCATAAAAACTTCTTCTAGACACGGGAAACAGCAGCTCAAAGTCTGGAGACGCAACACTTAAAAATGAAAACATTAACATGAGGGGACCCTTTGATACAGATCAAAGGACAGAAATGTGTTGGTAAGTGACCTTGCATCAGGGTCATTTTTGTCATTTTTGATTAAAAATTTGAAAAGTCTCTCCTGTGGTTTAACTGGATTTCACCGCACTCTGGCAACATTGTAGTGTGCTTTAAGCTGGAAAGGCTTGTAAATTAGAGATTTTCTAATTCTTATTCCATAATACAAACCCACGTTTCCCATAATGCAACAGTACCATCATTTATTAAAAACAGATGTACAGAGGGCATTATACAACTGTCTAAACAGGCTGACCAGTACATCCCATAGGGAATAAATCAAGCTACAATTACTACTGCATTGCAAAGTGAGGATGCAGATGATAAACAAAATAAAAGGGTCCTCCTGCAGTCTGCTTAAGTCCAGTACAGTAGATCAGATGCTGAAACTGTGTCAGGCTCATGGGTCATGTCACGTTCCTGTTATTTTGTCTGCACCTGCATTTTTCTTGCGCTCCGGACTGCACCCAGCATTTTTGAATGGTCAGAAACCACGAGCGCTCCTCAGCAGGATGCTGCATGCCCACATACTCCCTTTCAGGAAAGCAATAACAGAGCAATGGCTAATTTTCTTGATTATTATTATTTTCAACCCCCTTGTCCCTTTTTTCATTCTGGGTGAGCTAGCTAACACTAATTACATGTATTGCAAATTATCCAGTTTGTGTTGCATAGCAACGAAAATGATGTAACCCTTTCCGCCCTTTTTCCCTCTCGCTGCCTTTCTGTTACTAATATTTCTCCCAACGAAGCTTTATGTGTGCGTGCGTCGTACGTTAGCTCCCCATAACAGCAGATGCATCTTTGCACGGGACCTTATCAGGACACAGACGACAAACCAGTTTACAGATATTTAAACACGTCTCTGCAGATGCTGAACTCTTCGTACGGGAGATCTGTTGTTAAAACCCAACCCGCCGCCATTTCTAGTTTGCACAGCGTGGCACATTTAGTGAAGAGGCCTCTTAGCAATACTGTGATTAAAATGGATGGAGAATTGTTGAGCTTCATTAAGCGGCATTAAGTTTGGTGGAATTGCACTCAGAAATGATCAGAACAGGTGTCACTGACACGTTCCCACAAAGCTGTTATTTACGCTCCGATTTACAGCTTTGATTTGTAAAGTAAAAAAATAAATATATAAGTCTAATGATCATTTTTATAGTTTTACTCTAGAGTGGTGATGGAGACAGGCGGGGAGTGCTGTGCAGCCTTTGACTGCCATTACCTGCAGACTCCCCACCTTCCCATTGCAGTGTGATCCAGCATTGCACCACAGT
This sequence comes from Cichlasoma orientale, assembly GCA_034780415.1. Lineage (NCBI taxonomy): Eukaryota > Metazoa > Chordata > Actinopteri > Cichliformes > Cichlidae > Cichlasoma > Cichlasoma orientale. The sequence continues at coordinate 71,155 of JAVDPK010001367.1, read as the reverse complement.
CATTTCTGGTCTTCAAGGGGTTTAACCAGCAAAAACAGAAGAGACCAAATGAGAAGCAAACTGGCTACAAAGAGATGCAAAATGATGCAATACATCTGTAAGATATACAGCTGTTTTGTGCCTCTTTCCTCACTCTGGGTGTCTTGCTCCTAAGTTGGAGCAAGGGAAACCTTTTACAAGTCTGCTCCCCAGGGCCCGTTATTTCATTATCTGGCTGCAATTGTTATTATTATCTTCAATCTACTGTAATTTCTTTACTTTTCTCTCTTTCTTCTCTTGCGTCGTCTCCTGCCTTTTGTTCATTTCTTCCTCCCCGTGCGCTGTGAAGGCTTCGGATCTGCCGCATCTTGTAAAAAGCACCATAAATTGAGCCGAGCTGAATCAACAACAACATTACATGCCGCACATGTAAACACCACTATATGTACAGTATTTCACAACTCATTCACCTCAACGTGGATGGGCACAGACTCACACACAGCGCCCCCCCCCCCACCCCCCCCTACCCCACACTAAACTGGCAATCATACTTAATCCCTCTCCAGCCTGAGTAATCCCTAACAATCCAAGGCTAATCCTGGTTAATTCTGGGCACTCCTCAGCTGGGTTTCACCCTGAAACCACAGAGACAGGGTGGGGATTGGTCGGATCATGGTGATTGAGGGTGGGCGCGCTGTTGATAGACGTAATTGGTTGGGCAGTTATTGGGAGCCAAGAAAAACAAGCACAGGTTTTCACGGGTCTTCAAAATACATCCGGATTGACCCCGTGCTATTTGTCACATCCCAGCCTTGCTGTTGTCACCGCTCCTGGTAGAAAACATGTTTTGCTCCGGAGCCCCGCACGTTAGCACGTCCCTGCTAATAAAAGCCCGTGTTTGCTTGTCTGCCCGCTACTGAAACCTGAGCCGAGGAGCAGAGTTTTTGTGTGTGATTTAAAGGCCTTGAACAGCTAAAACAAACATAAATACCACAAGCAGGATATACAGTACGAGCCATTCCTCTGCTATAAAGGGCTTCTGAGAAGTCATTAGCCTCTATTCAATCAGCTCTACCTAGCGAAGCTCCTAGCTCAATTCTTCTTAGTGGCTATTGATCCTCATTCCATAATGAAGCACTTAAGACGCCTTGATCAAGCTGCTCCTTAATCTAGCGTTAAGGAGATTGAGACCTTTTCACCCCACGTCTCAGACAGACTTATTACTTTGGCACACGGGTACAGTCGAAGCACACTTCACTATCACAGGCTCAGTTTGGGTTTATAGTCTCTTTTAAGCCCCGTTGGTGCAGAACAGGCAGCACGAGCACTTTTACTCTCTGCCATTTTGAAAAAGCTGTCAATATACACAAAGCCAGCAGTGTTAATGAAGCAATATGTCACTGACAGGGGATGGATGGAGATGCTTTGTTAAAAACAAGGTGGCCTTTGGTGTTTGCGGGCTCAACTGTGTGCCTTTCGATTGGGCTTGCACGCAGAAACTGCAGGATGCGTGCGTCCCTGAACCGCTGGCGTACACACGAGAGCGCGAAAGCAAAAAGGAAACTGATTTACCTTCTGCTGCAACTCTATTGGCAGCGAGACGGGGGAACAGGTTGCAGTGGAGTTCTGCTTCTGGACATTTTTATAGGATGCTTTTGCCTCTCTGTCCTCACAGGAGAGAAAGCCTCCTGGAGAGGGGATTCAGTAGAACATCATGTAGTGGATTATATGGCGCTTTCTGCTGCACATTTTAAGAAGCCCACCTCTAATTTATGATGCATTCCACAGCACATTCAGGCGGACTGTTGCGTTTTAAATTTCACGCGGCGCCCCATTAGATGTGGTCCGGCACAATTCAGCCAAGTGTTGTGGGGATTGTTCTACGCGCCTTGTTGAAAAGTAGCGGGACTAGGCAAAGCCGTTTGCTCCCCTTGCTCAACCATTATTTATTAATCCATTTCACACAGCCAGGAGTCATTATGCACGGTCCTGTCAATGGGTATCTCTCTATGCTGCGCATTTATTTGATAATAAGCAGGAGTGGGGGAGAAGATAAAAGCACTGACTGCGTTCATTGTGGAGCGTTTTCTGCAGGCGGGGAGACTTAAATGAGAGCAGCCAGGCTCTGTGTGGGAATGGGTCTTGTGTGCTAAGCCTGTCTGGAGGCAATCGATGGAAATTAGTCAACGCTAAAGATTCACTTCCTGTGACTGATGTCACGGGCTGTGCTTGTCTCTTTGAAGAGAAATAAAGAAGTGGGAGGCTGAGGGATTAATGGGGTTGGAGAAGGTGTGAGCAAGCGGCGTTTTGGTGGGAGCTAAGCTGGGAAAAGAGATGCCATTCTTTCTTTTTGGCTTGCAGGAAAATAATAGGTCAGAGAAACCAGGGGAATGCAGTGTAACTTGGAACATTTAAGGGACGTAATAACATGGTTGCATATAACCAGCACAGACCAATTAGCTGGAATTCAAGCGTGGGGGAAAAGTGCATCAGAAAATCACTTTTTAGGCAGGTATTATATAGCAGATTGTTTAACAGTAGCATAAAGAGCTACTTCATACATACATTACTGGTGTAAACAATAGTTAAGTAAAGTAAACAAAACAAGGTTTGAAAATGGCTTCATTTGTACAGTTCTGTCTTATCTGGCGTGCTCTTTGGGTCGTGATGTGCAGAGCTCATCAAACAACAAGAATCCTTCTCTCTCTCTGCGCTGAGGACGCATAATAGTGTTTATACTACTAGCAGCAGTTTAAGGTGTTCTCGCTGTGGCTGTGACAATTGGATCAGAGTTAGTGTCTCCTGCAGTTGTGCTGAGACTGCCTCCTGAAAGGTGCACCAGTTAGCTTCTCCTCAAAGTACAGCCGAGGGACTGGAGCCAGTCCTCAGGCGACAGAAGGCCTTTCACTCCCCCTTACTCCCTGTGGAGCTCCACAAGCTCTAGAGGGGTCTGGTAGGGGGCAGGGTAGACCGGGAAACAAGGCAGACACGGAGACAAGAGACTAACCTGAGAAAAGGTAGACAAGAAAAGAGCCTGAGGGACTGGGGGCGGACAGCGAGCCCAATTCCCAGCGAAGAGCCCTCTAATTGGAGCTGCTGGCCTGCCGAGGCTCTCCCTCTGCAGAAGGACATAAGGAGCCGAGTGAAGGCGGAGAGCCCGGGGGCGGGAGGAGAGGGCAGATAAAAATAGAGCGGGCAGATTAACGAGCATCTGAAAGCGGGGCAGGGGATCAGAAAATCCTCCCTGCGTGCCAGAGATGCCCGGTCCATGGGTCACAGCCAGCTTTTTAAAGACTGATGGACCCACAGTGGCCATGAGTGATGCTTCCTTCCTGCTGGTCTTCTTTACATCACAAACAGCAGGGAGAGGAAAACCAAACTGTCCTGCTACTTGCATTTAAATAAAGCACTGCAGAAGCAATCTTTCTGTTCACTAAGGCAACAATATTTTGGGTATCCTAAAAGGAAATTATCAGCCATCATAAATGTGTAGTATATATATATATATATATATATATATATATATATATAAATTTTTTTTTTTTTTTTTTAGAACCTTTTTTGCTTTTTGTGTTTTTATGAAATTTGTCTTTTGTTTTTTACAGCGTGAAGCTTCACAGCTTTTCAACCTCTCTTTGTTAAAACCTAATATTTTGGCAAATCTTTTTACTTTAACTAAATAAGAAGTATGAAATATTAATGCTAACATTAACATTACAGCGCACATTTCATGCAGTCAGTGCAAATAAATAAAGAAAATCCCCTCAATTATGGGAAGAAGAGTACGTCGCCTCCACCTCTGACTCCTAAAAGGAGTTGTCTCCTCTCCCCTGAGAGCTTTCACACACCAGGTGCAGCATCGTGACACCTATGGGAGCCAGAGGAGAAGCTGATAAACAGGACTGATCACACCTGCCATCAGGTCTCAGGAGAGCACCACCCATTTCAACACTCAGCTGTCACATTCAGCCACACGCTGGAAGTTTCAGCACACCTCCGGCACAAGTACTGATCCATAGTCAAAAGCTGATACAATGGAAGGTTAAAAAAAAAAGGCTAGATTTCCTTGAAGAAATGAAGACGGAGGGACACGGCCACAAATACCAGACCCTGCCACATGCTTTGTTAGAAGAATAACAGCCATTCGGCCTTTCAGCCATAACTAGTTTCCAAACAGAGAACACTGTAGCCTTGAATAACAAACTCCTGAAGAAGAGGTGATGAGCTTTTAACGTCTGTGCTTCAATTATAGGTTAGTTTGATTCAATCCAAAGCACTACTGAAAAGCCACTTAATCATGACCGTGAGTATTCAACACTTTGTGCTGAATATTCATTATTACTTCGAAAAAATGAAGGTGTTGTTGAATATTCAAAGCCTGAGAACCTTTGCTCCCAAACTGCTGCTTGAATAAAGTATCGAACTACTTCAACATTTACTGCTTCAACAGGGAACATCGCGAGCTTGACAATAAGGCCAAATTGCCATTTTGCGGCGCTTCTTTCAATTCGGTCAGATACGTGATTTCAAAGCTCGTAACCACAGAAAGAAATATGAACAGAAAATAAGATACTGTCATGGTCCTGGGCCGGTGGTCCAGTGTTTTATGTTTGTATTCTGTTTTGTAGCCCCTGTGGTCCTGTCTC
>JAVDPK010001367.1:46580-57877 GCA_034780415.1 Cichlasoma orientale | reverse complement strand
TGTGTGTGTGTGTGTGTGTGTGTGTGTGTGTGTGTGTGTGTGTGTGAGAGAGAGAGAGAGAGAGAGAGAGAGAGAAGGGGAGTGGGGCGTGCAGATTTCCACATGAGTGGGGCTGTCAGTAGGCATCAGTCAGCTAGGCAGCGACAGGCGGAGCAGATCATTAGCAGAGACAGAGAGGGAAAAGGGGAAGAGAAGGAACAGGAAAATGGAGAAGGAGAGAGCACAGGGGAGGGAAGGCCTCAACTTTACGTCCTCAATATCCATCTTGCAAGAATTACACAGGCAGGCCCGAGCACTGCTCAGTCACGCAACCACATCGGTACACCGACACACCCCCCCCCCCCCCCGACTGGCCCTCTATCAGCTCCACTACTCAAAGCTTAAACTGACATCACATCTGTCAATATCTCTGGGGTGGAGGTGCAAACTGACAGCATTTACTAATCAATCCATAAAGCTCAGTTTTCTTGTCAAGCTATTATGAGCCATTCCAAAATTTGGCCGGATATTCTTCTGTTGCGTCACGTGAATCCTGAATTTCCTCGAAACGGATGACATAATAATAAATGCTACGAGTGACGGCAGTAATTACAGTAATCGTCACTGAAGTTTTGAAATGACGTGAAGGAGCTTCTTTTCAGTTTATCTTGACACTCTGTAACATTAATGCAGACATTATGGATATCATGATCATGTTTGAATGTAGCAAGTTAAAGCTGTTCATCTCTTGATTTTAATATTCAAACTGCGCATTACAAGCCGACCTCCTGCAGCACAGGCCTAAATGTTTGCATTTCCCACCATGTTCTCTTTATTTGTCCTCACTCTCTGCTCAACAGTGGACAGGAAAACCTTGTTTAATCCCCTACTCTCCTCCAACTCAACTGTTTTGCATTTTGCCCTTTTATCGTTCACCGGATGGGGCAATAACTCATCTTTTAGCGCTGCGCCTTGTAGTGACCACCTTCCACTCAACAACACCATTAAACAGGCAGATTAATGCTGCTATTAAATCCACACATCGACTTTGGTGGCACTCATCAAAGACGGTATATATGACTTGCAATATCAAGGATTTGATGAAGTCAGACTTTCAGGAGCCCAATAATCAGTTCATCAGTCAATTAGGGGGCCCAAGCTAAAATGCCAAAATGAGTCAAACAGATAGGGGGCAAATAAGCCTTCACAGAAAAAAAAAAAAAAAACACTATGCAGGCATGTGTCCAGCTGTGCAAACACTACAACTTATTATTCCTGTGCTGCAAATACTCCTGTAACCATATTGGAGGTACTCAGCTTTTAAACCACAGCTACATTACCAAGCTAGCTGCGTATGACCATAGCTGAATTAACCTGGGCCCTTATAATAATAAAATAACTTGCCATGAATGAAATCTGCTTTTCTTCACACATTAATTAATTTGCTAATATCAAAGATACTAAAAGACTTAAACCCCACAATATGGAAGCACTGGCTTACTCTCACAACACTGCGATGACTTTCTTTTTTGATGACATGGTACATGAACATGGACGCAACTCATGCTTGCCCCCTCGAGCGCAACCCATGCTTGCCCACTCGAAAGGAAAACAATCAACCCTAATAGCATGAAACTGAAGGCTAAAGTGCTATAAAAAATGCCTTTAGCTGGCAAACATTAGCTTTCACAATGCCAGAGGTTTACTTTAGCACTCGGTGTCTTGTTAGGTGTCAGAAAGCTAATGTTTCTGTTTTAGCAAGCTACTGTACCTTACTAAACCACTTGTACTCATGATGTTATTCATAGCTTTCAGAAATAAAGGAACTTCAGTCTGGCTATTTGGGAAAAAAAACAACTTATTAAGTATAGAAATAGTGTTTTCCCAGTCTTCCAACTGATGGCGCCTCTTGCTACAAAGGCTTAGTTATTTTGGCAATAGACAATATATTCGATTACGAGATATAAAAGTGGGTTGAGATGTATTAAATTTAAAATAAAGGATGTGTAAAATTATTCACACTATTTATAGCATCAGTAAATGCTTTCACATTCCTGCAACCACGTCCATTCTTGATGCTAGCAGAGAAAAACTAGTCGGCAACAGCACATTCACGAGCTGATTAAATTAGCTTTTAGCTAATAGCTAGAGTATAGCCTTTCCTGTGCAACAAGACAGGAATTTAAAAACCTTTAATTACCTTTTTTTTAGTATTTCAAATTATACCCCTAACAGAACTAACTTATAGGTGTCTTTGCTAATAGTGCTACATTTGCTCATTACCCAGTGCTCTAAATTACGGAGCTGATTGCTGCAGCAGAAAAAACTTTAGACGGAGTCAAATACTGAACTGACTCATCTGCTGGTAAATTCACCTTTAAGAAAGCAATTTTTAAAGCATGGCAGTAGTGAGAGATGAAGGGCTACTCTGTAGGAGTGTAATAAATCAAGCCAAACATACATAGTGATGACCAAATATACTGTAGACCTTATGCTAAGCTAGGTTATTGCTGGCTATGGCTCAAATAATATACTCATAAACCTTTGCAGAACATCTATTTTTTTTCCTCTTGAAAGCAGAGAAAAATACTCAAAACTGCATCTAAATCAAGTAAATTCTCTGAGACAGAACCTATTGTGGATTTGAGTGCAATTTCTTTGAAAGAGCAGGGTTTTAATCTATGGCCAACAGATTTGAATTTCTTTACACGAGCTTGAAGCAATGGAAGCCACAGCAGAGAGACAGAGGATGACAGGACAGAGTCTGGGTTACAGAGGAAGCAGGAGGGGAAACGTGGGGGGAGACCAGGGAGACAGAAAGAGTCTGGAGTTCATTCGAGGCTAGCTGTCATCACGTGCAGCGTCAGTCATCACATGACCAGAATGCTAAATGCAGAGCTCAGAAACCTGACCTATTTTCATCAAACTGACACAGAAATCCACTGAGAGGCTGTCGTACACTGCTAACCTCTGTCTGCCTCCTGGACCACCACCTCTCACACACACACACACACACACACTTTGCACAATCTGTACATACTATAATGTAAATCTGCTTAGCTGTGATTTTAAGCAGTTTAATGATGTCCCAATAATAATTTCCAAAATGACAAGGTTGTAAATTATTCGCACTCATCCCCAGTTTGAAAGGCTTTTATTGCAATTTGTCCAAATATGTCGTTGGACTGATGAATATTCAATAGTGACCCGTCTTTGCGCAGGAATGTTGTTCTCTTCTGCATCTAGGCTCAGCCTGACACCTTCCCGAGAGTTGAAACTGCACTAACAGACATTTCACAAAGACAATGGGCAATTAATTCTGGTTAAAACACAGCAAATGATCCTGCTCTTAAGACACTAATGGCTTTAATTTTCAACAGGCTTTTATCAGCTATGATCAAAGTGCAATAACAGACATCTTTAATGAAAATGGATTCAATTGCCTGCAAATGAATGTGACTTGATTGATGGTGAACATCACCTCACCATGACTAAACTACACTGAGAACAATGATCATTACGGGTGAGTGATAGTACAGTAAAATGACAGAATGTAGCTTTTCACTGCGCTCTGCGGTGCTGCAACTATTGCAGCCGTGAATCTACCCAAAAAATGTCTTTCGGGCTTCTCAGCGTCTCTCTTCAGCATGCCACACTGGAGAGACTTTTTTTTTAGGTTTTGTGAATCAAGTAATTTAGATCAAAACAATTATATTTTGCATTTGTATTCATCTTATACTTGGTTTTTATATTTAATCACGTTAGCAATGTGGCTGTATGAACTGTCATGCTGGTCTATCACCAGCATATGTACAAGTTGAACCAGAGTCTGAATCAAATGCTCAGAATTGTTTTTTCTGTCATGGATCTGCATGAAGTCAAAGAGCAGAGATCCTTAATATGGTCATCTCAGACACACGGCTGTGGCGGTACTCGCGCAGACCCGCCGACCTCACCGAGGACTCGTTGGTAAACAGAGCCCAGTTTATCGCTGAATTCCCAGCTAATGCTGTTCTATGAAAAACAATGCAAACCACCGACTCTGTAACATTGTATCAGTGAAATGCCATGTATTGATACTGATTGTATATTTAGACCAAACTACTTGTGACTACAGTTTTCAGGGAGGATAGTGGGCATATTTAAATCTAGCTAAGCTGCTTTTTATAATTCTGCTAACTCTTGCAAGCTTCCAAATGTGGAAGAGCGGTTATAAGCATTGGTGCAGGGGGATAATATACAGACCCTTGAATCACTGCATTAATTTCAATATTTTCAGACAGCATAAGTTTCCCATTTCAGGCTGCATTTGAACACATTTCTCTCAGTACACCTATTAACAAGGACATATAAACACAGTTCTGCACCTTGGGATTTGTAGACTAGTCCACCGTTTCTGTCCAACAATGAAAGGTAATGAGGGCTCCTGTTTACTCAACGCATGCGTTACATAATTTATTAGGTTTTCAGCTTGTTTTCAGAACTCCTGCATGAAATTTTGTGCTCCACTGCTGCTATGTTTTGGGCTTAGGAGGTCTGTCCAAAATTTAAAAATTAGAACTTGTTGAATTTTCAACCATTTTTCAATTGGTTTGATTTGGCATTTATTTCTGACAGAATTTTTTGATTTCCCATGAGCCCTCCTGACTTGTTCTTGGTCTCTCTTGTGCAGCCTTATTTAAAAACACCCCCTGCTTCTACGCTGGTAAACAGGTACTGCTGCAGAAGCCAAGACGAGGCGCTGCTGCTCCCTGATCCATACCGGACACCCAAATTTTTCTATGCATGTGGGATAAAAACTAATGAAAATCAGACATTGCTTCTGAATTGTGGTTCAACAGAATTATTTAAAAAAAATAAAATAAAGAAACTGGCCTGGACGAAAATGATGGTGCCCTTAATTTAATATTTTGTTGCACAACCTTTTGAGGCAATCACTGCAATCAGACTTTGTGCATTAAAATATTAAGTTAAGTGTACCTATCATTTTTGTCCAGGCCAGTTTCAGCTTCATTTCTGCCTTCAGGTAGTCAGGTAGTGACAGGAGCAGCCAATCCAAAGAAAGCTGTGTCAAATGAAAGATGGCCTCAGGTGGAAGGGAACTGACCCAGCTTGTTTTAGAGAGTTGGTTAACTAGCAGAGTCCAACAATCAGCACACAGAGCTGAAAACACATTTACTTCAAGAATTTTATTTGTTGTGGAGTTCAAAATCAGGAAGTTATCTGAATCGGAAACAAATCAACAGGTTCCCTTATATCAGATCTATGTGCAGCATAAAGAGGGGGAACATGTTCTTGGTTAACTGGATCAGCGGAAGAAAATGGATGTGTGGATGTATACTGGACATTTTTCACCATGAAGCAATGCCCCTACTTTGGCAGAGCCAGTACCTTCATGGTGTATTTAAGGGCCACTGATTTTCACCCGTATATTGGCAGTTCCCATCCACCATGGATCTACATATCCACATTATTTCACTAACGTAGGCGTTGCAAATTTGTTCTGTATGACTGAATTAATTCAGACATCTGGTCTCATCACCGAACTGTAACGTCACTGTGAGATTCCAGTCTCTCATTCAAATGCGCCATACGTCTGGTAGCAATTGTCAAACAGCAGAACTTCTTTCGCTTTTGCGCGCCCTCCACACTTCAGCTCTTCCGGAAATTTGCGGTCGAAAAGCTGTGATCCAGGTTCTCCAGCGTGGTGTCGAGAGCTTCGCTCTCCAGCAGCATTAATCACAAGGCTGCTGTCCTCCGACTGATTACCTCCCATCAATCTTAGTTTGCTGAGCCCTTGAACAGGAGAAAGCCTTCATGAAGATCTGATTAAAAATGTAAGCGACTCATAACAGGAGCACATGACCGGCCTCTGAGTCGACACTGTGACAGAACAAAAGCTCTGAGTGGGACTTATCTGCTCATCTCCAAATGTCCGTTCATGTGATTATGCAAAGATCCAGGCCTGATCCCAGTGAAGGGACCTGCTGCAAAGGTGAGGTCTGGAGGAGAACCCGTGGAGGTCTGTACGAGGTCTGCATGAGTGTGTGGTAGTCATTTGCAGCTGCAGACAGGAGGGGGAGTGACTTTGAGAGTGTCTGAGAGGCACATCCTGCCTGCAATTAAGGTGGAATCAGAGAGAGATCTGTGCTGCCTTGATAATGAGCCTCATCTGAATTATTAACTAGAGCTGTACCCCCTGGACCTGGACTCCCATCAGGCCCAGCTACACCACAACAACAGCAGATGCACACACATACACACACAATCTTCAGATCCATACAAACCTCTATTAAATCCATTTCAGCATGTGCAAGAACTCAAAACTAATCCCATTTGCAAAGAAAATAAGGGCAGCGCATTACTTGAAGTGGTCCTCATAAGGCATTATAAGGCATCAAAAGCTCTTATAAACTGAGTGCATAATGATTTATTAAAATTGGTGCATAGTATAATGAGTACAATATGCAGAAAGTTGGGGGTGAATACTTTATGAGGCAACTCTCTCATTAATCACATTAAAATTTAGAGCAATTTCAGATGCATGATTACATTATAACATTTTCTCTGTGATTCCAATGGGATTGTAATCAGTTTGATGCTGCTGTGAATTGATGGACTGGGGCTTATTAGGATGACTGGCTGTACAGTAACTCCCTGTATTATGTTTAACTTTCACGGCAATCTCAAAGTGTAAAATCAAACATTTAAGAAAATGCACTGTTGTGTTTCATTTTTTAATCGTGGGTTTTAGTTTTAGCTCCTTAATATAAAGTCAGGGAAACTGTAGAGTTTTGTTCGTGCTTCCACCAACAAGGTTATGTGATTGGTAGAAAAGCGTGCAGGTGGACCAGCGGAGGGGCTTGACCCAACTTAAAAATGACTGACTTTTGAAGCACTTTTTCACTTGTGTATTAAAACACAGACGTATTAATTTATCATGTTACTCTTTTTATCTTCATTATATAACTGTATGTGGTCACATGGCTGCTCATAGACACCAAAGAAATAAATAATAAATACTTCTTCTTCTTCTTCTTCGCACGCTACATATTAATTGTATAAGACAAAAGTAATCAATTACAGACACTATTAGCGTCACTGTTTGATGAACACTTATTTACAGATATGCATGGCAACACATTCCAGTCGCCCCAAAGTGCAGCTGCACTAAAAATCGTTTAGCACGTGTGTTTACAAACAACAACACATTTTATATATAATTCGTAAGGGTTTGAGTGTTATAAAAATAATTCCCAAAAGCTTTATAGCTCTCGATAATCCTGCGATCCTACGCAGTTTATATAGTAAGTTTCATCCAGATTGATTAATGCGTCTAGGAGGAGTTGATCCTTATAGTAAGAAATTATTGCCCTTTGGTCATTACTGACACCATAAGCCACAAAATGCTCAGAATTACAATTAAATTATAAAAATCATTTAATTGCATGTAAAAATAAAAATAAATGGAAAGACGTAGGCTTTAACTTTTATATCAACTTTGATCCCAAACTTTTTTTTTTACTTGAGCCACAGTGAGTGTCTCAGGGGAAACAATATTCAGCAACCCCATTGTTTCAGCTCTAGTGTAATTTATTTATTTTTTTAAATCTCCATCATTCCCGTGGAAACACTTTGGAAAGAAAGCCCCTTTTCTGGTTTCCTCCTTGGAAGTCCTGCACGGTTGTTTAAGTTTCTCCAGTCTGACCTTTTCCTTCTTTTTTGCCTTAGAGGTGCAGCCTTCTCTCCTACATCACCATCATCTCCACTTCACCTCCAGCAAACACGAGCCCGTTGATTTAGAATAAGTTTTCATAGCACACGCACGGCGGTAAGAACAGAATTACCCGTGTCATAAATCTGACAGTGATTTTGAAACGGGAACTCATCTCTTGCGCAGGTTAACAATGTTTCCACGCACATATCAGTAAATGGGGCCCATTGTGTAGACGTTTGCAAGAAAACTTCACATCTGATCCCGTTCTAGACCTCTTTCTGGATCCGAGGATTCAATTCATGCAAGATGCTGAGGTGATATTTCCTCGTTCTTAAATGTAGCTTTCCTGCCATCTGGGCAGATATTTGCCATCACCTGCTATGGAAACCAGTGGCTTATTTTCCATTTTTTTTGAGTGATGTCATCAATCCAGACAGTTACTGTCCTTGTGGTATTAAGTAGAAATTAATAGCTGTCTGGAATGCTAGACAGTATACAGCTAAATGTGTAGATAATATGACTGGATAATCATAGCACCAATCTGTGATGTCTGGAAGCTTTTTGTGCTAACAGGCTAAAGCAGACTGTTTGCTGACTTTATTAAGTGAAAATGCCTCATCTTAATGTCCAGTGACAGTTGTTTATTAACGTGTTATCAGAAAATATTTCCGTTTATTCACTGTGCCTCACTTTCCTTCCCTAAGTAAGGATCAGGCCACATTTACATATTCAACTGAGTATTAACTCAACAGACATTTTTTCAAAGTCCTTTTTTTATTTTTTAAATGTACTCTAGTCACTGTTATACATTATACTTTCACTGCGGCACATTTTCTATGAACGCTGACGTAATCGCGGACCTGCAGCGGGAGATGATGACACAACGCCACATTTCCAAAATACAACAGAGTTGATGAAAGTGAGGTAAAGTACGTAAAATCTCTTGGTACAGTCCTTTAAGGCCTTATTAGCAGTGCGACAGCATTACATGCTGATGCTCCTGAGTCACAGTCTAACACTCGGGACAGACTGGTCCTCTGCTCATCATCTGAGCCAGAAACCAGAACATTTTTGAAGTCCTGAGGTCTGGTACACAACACGGAGGGAATGTGTACTAGGCCGACATTTTACGACACACCACCAGGCACGATTCCCAAGATCCGCCTGCCTCACTGCCTGTTCTGTGTCTGGACTCAGTTTTCTCTCTGGAATTTCTGTCTGAAGAGTGTTTCTCAACGTTTTATTCCAGCTGATTTATTCCAAATGATTGAAGTATGAGGGCTGAGAGGAAGAATATTATGTTCTATTCCAACCACTATGACTCATTTTAAGCAGTGAGCACCCCGCCTCCACTTCTGGTGCATCCCTTGTTTACATCCCGGGCCTTCTCTCCAGATTGAAGTGATATCTACTCAGATGCCTTTGTAGAAACCGACAAAGCAACTGATCCCCTCGGACCAAAATCTGTCTCTACGCAGCCTCCTTCCCATTCAAGCCCTCAACTACTCTTCCCAGCAGTTTTCTCTCCATTCACAAGACCGATCAGATGAGTTTTACCATAGTCTCAGACTCAACAACCAACCCCGCTCGCCTTCCAAATTCCTCTTCTCATTCCCCGCCCCCAGTTAACCCAGCCCCAGGCCTGCCAACTCAAGAGCTGCCTCTCCTTCTGCTGTGCCTTTGTGATAATAACAATAACTGTGTAGTGGTGCAGAGGGCTTTCTGTTGAGCTAGCGCCAGGCCGGCTGGCACAGGGAACCCTCTAAGCTTGTTTCACCATCTCCAACCAATCCCCCTCTGTCTGTGCTGGCACTGGAGCATCACAGGCATTAAGGCTGCTATCAATGTGCTCAGCAGCAGGGGCCATCGCCACCACTCACGCACTCACTCTATCTTTTCTCTTTCCACCTCTCTCTTCCTCTCCCACTCAATCTGGAATCCAATTCAAAAAAGGTTTTATTGGCAAGACAAATAATACCTTGTTCTTCAAAATGTCTCTTTGCCCCCTTCCCTACCTACCATCTCTCTCTCTCTCTCATCCTCTCATCTTATTTTCATTCTCCATCTCCCGCAAGTGGAATCTCACCAGAACAAGGTGATGGTCATCAGCCCGGCCAGTAATACGGGAAGTGCTTTGTGATGCATGCAAGCAGGTCAGAAGCATATTAGCGGTAAAGATTCATTATTGCGCTCAATAATCAGGGATACGGAACGTAAGCTGAAGTCAGTTTGCCTGTTTTAGGGTTGGCATCATTTTGGATTCCTGTTCTAACGGAAACTGTTTTCCAGCATCTGGAAAACCGAATTAATATTTCTAATTTGCCTTCTTTTCATATGTCTAGGGAGGTAAATTAACAGGCAATAATAAGTTTCTGAACAACATCTTCAACACATCCACCGAGGTCTCCGAGGTCAACTTAATGATTTATTGATCGAAAATTGACAAAAAGCCTCAGAACTCAGAAACTGTGTTTCCTACAAATGTGCTGTGTATTGTCAACATATATCATATATAGATTTAAAATGTTATGTCATATTTGACCTCTGACCTCTACTTCAAGGTTGATAGATTGATCTGAAGGTCAAAGTAATAATAATGCTATATAGAGTTACTTAAAACTATGTTTCTTACTGCCATTGTTTGTATTGACAGCATATAGGGAATGATATATGGGGATTTTAAATATCACATTATTTTGGACCTTTGACCTCCTCTTCAAGGTCAAATAAGGTCAAACTTTCATAAAATGTTTTCTATCTTTAAAACTCTACTCAAAATTCTACCGCCTTCCTTTGTATTGGCAACATTTAGGAAATGATGCTGGTATATGCTGATATTAAATATCGCATCCAAATATCCTGTCACATTTGACCTCTGACCTCACTTTTACATTTCACATCTGCGTTTCTTCCAAACTGACCCCAAAATGCATTATATCTTTAAAGAAAGTATTGTCAAGGGAAAGAGAACGAATCCACATAAATAATAAAAAATAATCATACTCAAGTATGTCAAATATATTAAAATGGGTTTGAGCAGCAGAAATAACAAAAGCTGCACTTTGCACTTGTTTTTACTGCACTACAAACTTCTTTAAGTACATTTTAAAAGAACAAAGAACCTAAACTGAATATATACAAAATACAATACTATTGCCTTAAAACAGTGTTTCTCAAACTGTGGGGTGCACCCCGCTGGAGGGACACAGGGTGGAAGTCATGTGGAACAAATGATGAACGTTCTCACGGCGGAACAAGGAAACGTTAGCAGCTACGTTAGCACAGCAACGAGCGAAACTCCCACCGTCACCGTCTGCTGCGTACATAAAGCCATTGAGCTGCCGCTTCGCCACCAGGTAGCCAGTGGGCTGTGACGGAAAAAGTTTGAGAACCACTGCCTTAAGGCCCCGTTTACACGACACCGTTTTCACTGGAAACGGCGTCATTTTGATGCGTTTCAGCCTCCCATCTACACGGAGACGTTTCAGAAACGCTCTGCGTTTACACAAGAACGCTTGAGACATTGAAAACGATGTAGTTCCCATTGCCAGGCCACAAGGTGGCGGTGTTTTTTGCAAAGTTTGTTTACACAACACGCGTA
>JAVDPK010001367.1:0-21235 GCA_034780415.1 Cichlasoma orientale | reverse complement strand
AAAAAAAAGAAAACACGACGCTTCGACGCTGAAATTTTACGTCGACAAATTTTTGTAGTCGACGTCATCGATTACGTTGATGAATCGTTGCAGCCCTAATATATAATGACTATAACATTACAGTTGCAGATTATGAGTGGTTATACAATTTGTACAGCAGTGCAAATTTGATGATTTACAGTGTTGACAGAATGAGCAGTTTATGTACAGAAAGTGCAATAGTGTATATTAGTGCAATACAATACTCAGTCACGGGGGGTTACTGGGTGCATGAGTGAGATGATGGAGGGTGGGAGGTGGGGCATGTGTGCTTGAGTATGTGTATGAAGGGTGGTGGGTGTTGGGGGGCAGAGTTCAATAAGGAGACAGCTGTGGGGAAAAAGCTGTTCATTGAACCTGGTGGTTTTTGTCCGGGGGGCTCCTGTAGGGCCTTCCAGAGGGCAGAGGATGGGGGTGGGAGAACAGTCCATTAGGAGAATTGAGTTCACTCCATTGATTTTGAAAAGTATTTTTCCTTTTTCTTAGGAATGAGGTGTGCTCCTATTTATGATGATTTTATGTGACGCTGTACAACAGATTAATGGGACAGGAGTGCAGAGGCTTCAGAATTTTCCTTGGAATCATTCGGTTTTAAAGATTTATTCAGCATTAAAGTAATCGACTGACAGTTGTCAGTATTTCCGTTGCTGCACAGAAAACAACTACCGATAGTTAATTCGGCAAAGCACGCCTTTTTGTTCAGTACTTGACAGACGGGTTTTCCCTCCCAAATGCTCCCTATTTAAGAATGAAAACCTGCAAGACACCAAGATGAAGTCTAGCAGTCTGAGTTTGGTGTGAGCCCAAAGTAGATTTGATTATTTATTATAGTAGTTTACCTTCTTTAGGAATCACACAAAGTGCAATTCCTCCTTCAACGACACTGAGGACAACAGAGGAAGTTATATGATGTTGGAAACAAACAAAAGCCATTAGTGGAGCTAAGCCCTGTAAATCCATTTAAATGCATACGGTGACATTTTGTTCAATCTAAAGTACAAAATTTGAGATGAGCGCTTCCTGACTGTAATGTACACATGAGTAATGTTCAAATTGTTAAATCATTCACTCACTCAAGCATTTACTATATAGTGTTCACTGCATACTAGTGAACAACAGCACACTGTTATTGAAATACTTCAGACACTACCTGGATGTAGTGCTGCTACTTAACTATGTGCTTGATATTCCTAATTATCTCTGTCACTAAAAGCAGAACATCCACACAACAGTTGCGGCCTTGGACATCTCAGCATTGCTCTCTTTGGATAAGTAGACATTGTAACTGACATATTTCTCCACAACACTTACATAAAACAATTTAACACACATCAGTCCCACTGTTATAGCATGCATGCAAATATTTAGGCCATTTCCTTAGTGATGTATCAAAATAATATCATCATTACAAGTTTCATTGGTTACACTGCTAACTTAATTTCTTACCATTACTGCTATTGTTGCAGAACGGGGTCAAAATGATCCCTCCTGGCAGTTCATGCAATTTTTGTTAGATTAAGTGCAATTCTGAGCATTTTGTGGCTTATGTTGTTTTAGAAAATTATAATTAATAACCAAAAAGTAATAATAAGAAGAAGAATTTGTAGAATAAATACTGTTCATTTGAAAGTCTTGTAGTTACATTTCCTAAGACAGCCAGAACACATTTAGATACAGAAATATTGATAAACCACTGCTTTGCGTGTGAAATGTTCATGCAGTATTTCCACACTGGCTTGTGTGTACACACTGTTAGTAAATGAGGGCCATTGTTCCACGAGTCTTGAGGTTTGTTCAGATGCAAACTTAAGCTGTGTCTTCTCCTGGTAACGCTTCCAAACAAGTCAAACTTGTTCTGTCTCTTTCTAAATGACCTTTAACAGTTCACATGCTAACTAAGGCCTTTAGACTCTGAGATGCAGCTTTTGTGGAGTTTTTTTTGCAATTTCTCCAAGCACTGCGTGGCCTGACCCTGGAATCAATTTGCTGGGATGTGCTCTCCTGGAAAAATTGTGGCACACCTGAATCCTGCTCCAGACAGGATGGTGCCAAAACATCTGCTTTTACAGAGGGGTTCACACTTGCTGATGATCAGTTAATCACGTGCATTTGATTAGCAGCACCTGGTTGCTATTTACCCTCTTAATTCCTAGTGAAGCAGTAATGATGTATTTAGTTTCTAGTTTCTATTTAGAGTTCTGCAAAAACTTTTTCATGTGATCGTATACAAGCTCTTAAACTTAAAGAAAACAAACAACAGACGCACTTGTACCTGGAAGCAAAAAGAAAGTTCCTCAAGAAAAAGTTCCATCAGAAAAACATTATTCTAACAGAAATAGAAGTTAACGCTCTCCAGAGTTACAAGACTTAAACAATCATATATTATTGCTAACTGTAGTGACAGCAATCAGATTCAAAATTCATCAGTTCTCGTTGTTGAACTCATACCTTGAAGCAGCTACAAGGGTTGTGAATGCAAATAAATCAGATAAGCTAACTAACAAATTTATCTGTTTTATTCAAATCACTTCTTGTCCTAATTAATTAGCAAAATTGACATACCTGTTTGTGATTTTTAAACTATTTTAAAGTATTTGTACTTCCCATTTTGACTGATCGAATGAGTTTTGTGTCCTCACCTCAAGGTAGAGCGGTGAACTGGAGCCATGGTTCATCCTCTGGGCTAGCTGGTCCCGCTGCAAGATACACTCCTCCAGGTGGATGACATTCGGGTGCTGGCTTTGGATGCTGCTGAGGGCCCAGAATTCCCGAAGGGCCAGTTCCACATTCTCCGGAGAGTGGCAGCGGATCTTTTTCACCGCCACTCGAGCACCTGTGCGCTTCACTACTGCCTCATAGACCACACCGTAACTGCCACGCCCCACCTCCTGGATGAGTTCGTACTTCGGCTGGCTGCTTACCATCCTAGTCCTCACTGTGGAGAGATAATGTGAGAGTTAAGCTCACTTTGAAAGATTTAGCAAGTCTAAAACCGTAGTAGTATTTCCCAAAATGATGGCCGTAGCCACTCACTGTGGACTACAAACCCATTTGTTTCTAAATCCCTGTTATGAAGTCTCATACTAAGTGTTTTCACAATCGATATGATGTTAATGTTAGGTGAATAAGTTAACCAAACCAACTTTGTAACAAATAAAGAACCAAGCAATTATCAGCTGCCACTCCACTGAGTATCTTGACCCACAGTTCAACTTCACATTCTGTAAAAGTAGCAACAATAATCCTTGCTCAGCTCTGCAGCCTCTCTGAGATCACCGCAGCAGCACATAAACCAGTTCTCCCCGTCCTTCTGCAACGCCAAAGCAATGCATTAAATAAGATACACTTTATCCCAAAACACGAAAAGCAACATAGCTCAATAAATTAAAAACAAAAATCACAGAAGGCGATAGCTTGGCATAGTAGAAAGAAAGAAAAAAAAAAAGAAGGGGGTCATTTAAACTGAAAATACATAAAGTGAAGAGCGCAATAAAAATCTAAGCACGATACAATAAGGAGCTTAAATCTAAAATGAATGCAGGTACTGTGGTATGAGGCGGTTAAGATTTTCTGTGTCTCTCCTTGTGGGAGCAGAGCTTAAACAGATGTTAGAGAAAGTGTTCAGCTGCATGTTCAGGAAGTGGTGCAGAAGGTGGTCAGAATCAATTAATTACCCATCACCACAATCACCGCAGTCACAGTCATTTGGATGACTCTTGCACCAGTTGATGAAGGAATTCAAACAGTGTGTTGATTTAAACTGGATTCAAAGAGCAGCAGCAATGACAACTTCCCGCAGTGAGTAATACACTATATGGCCAAAAGTTTTCACTCGTCTGCCTTCACACATATGAACTTGAGTGACATCCCATTCTTAACCCATGGGGTTTATTATATCATGCACACCCTTTGCAGCTATAGCAGCTTGTGTGAAGGCTTTCCACAGGTTTAGGAGTGTTTATGGGAATATTTGACCATTCTTCCAGAAGCACATTTGTGAGGTCACTGATGTTGGATGAGAAGGCCTGGCTCACAGTCTCCGCTCTAATTCACTCCAAAGGTGTTCTATCAGGCTGAGGTCAGGACTCTATGCAGGCCAGTCAAGTTCTTCCACACCAAACTTGCTCATCCATGTCTTTATGGACCTGCTTTGTGCACTGATGTGCAGTCATGCTGGAACAGGAAGGGGGCAACCCCAAACTGTTCCCACAAAGTTGGGAGCAAGAAATTGTCCAAAATGTCTTGGTATGCTTAAGCATTAAGAGTTCCTTTCACTAGAACTACGGGGCCGAGCCCAACTCCTGGAGAGCAACCCCACACCATAATCCCCCTCCACCAAACTTTACACTTGGCACAGTGCAGTCAGACAAGTACCGTTCTCCTGGCAACCGCCAAACTCAGACTCATCCATTGCATTGCCAGAAGGATAAAAGTGATTCATCGCTGTAGACAACAAGACTCCACCACTCTAGAGTCCAGTGGCAGCGTACTTTGCACCATTGCACCTGATGCTTTGCATTGCACTTGGTGATGTAAGACTTGGATGCAGCTGCTGTGCTATGGAAACCCATCCCATGAAGCTCTCTATGCACTGTTCTTGAGCTAATCTGAAGTTCACATTAAGTTTGGAGGTCTGTAACGACTGACTGCTGAAAGTTGGCTTCCTCTGCACACTATGCACCTCAACATCCACTTTATAATTTTACATGGCCTACTGCTTTATGGCTGAGTTCCCAATTGCTTCCATTTTGTTATAATACCACTAATAGCTGACTGCGGAATATACTGACCGCCTGAGAGCGACCCATTCTTTCACGCCTAGGTGCTTGATTTTATTCACCTGTGGCCATGGAAATGATTGGGGCACCTGAATTCAATGATTTGGATGGGTGAGTGAATACTTTTGGCAATATACAGATGGCAGTTCAATATTCAGGCCACAGAAATGTTCCTCCACAGTAACATTTTTGGGATTACATCACTTTTTAATCACAACTAGTGTGATTCGTCTACATGTCTGCACAGATTAACATCTCTGTCGTCCTGAAAAGTCCTAAAACCAGGTAAGTTTGAAGCCACACTTACACTGGTTTTAGGACACTTCCTGGACGTGTGAAGCCTTGATTATATTCTGCTGCAGACACAGACAGCTGGAGATGTCACAGCCAAAGCATTCCTGTTATACTTCTTTGAAATCCACCACCTGGGGCGCACGCGTAGTTGGTGCCTTGTAATTTAAATTCTCTATGGGTGAGTCCGCGTGGTCACAAAAAACAGGCAGGCACACGGGCATCAGCACTGACCCTCCACCATCTGATGATGAAATTTACATCACTCTGACCCAAGCAAAGCAGGCAGCAGAACTGTCAGCACAATCACCCTGTTTTTATCTCAGATTCTTTCATAGAGTCATACAACCAAACCATAATTTTCTGCAGCTATCTCAGCTTACATAAAACAACCATTGAGCTTAGTTTCTTATCAAATGGCTTGGCAGATAATTCAACTAGAAATTAAGCAGCTACAACCAATTCAGAATCTCCAATTAACCTAACATTCATGTCACTGAGCTGTGGAAGGAAGCCTGAGCAAACGCACCCAGTGAGAAGCTGCTACACATAATTTAAAAAAGCAGCTATGTCAGCCTGACCTGTGCAATATTAAAACACTGTTCATATTTTTTATAAGGATGTGCACTGCGATAGGTCAGATCAGGCTTTTCCCATAATTTTCTTGGGGCCTTAGGTGCTGAGGTTGCAGCGGTGAGTTATGAATACTTCTTTTTCCATTTGATTTTTATTATTCACATTATTATTGTTATTATATAACTATAACAGAAAATGAATAGATGGATGGATATAACTTAAAAAATGGGACAGGATTATAATCAATATAACTAAATTTAGTTAAGAGCAGCAAAAGTAAAGACTAAAGCAGTAATGTCATTGCATATACACTCAAAAATACAACTGCAAACTGTCAAAGTAAATAAATACTTGTTCTTAACACTTTGTAATAGTTTAACCAGCGTGCTGTGGTTGTGTATAACAGCAACGAAGGCTGCAGGCAGCTGCAAACGCTGCTTTTTCTTGTTGAGCAGGTGCTATGATAAAGAGTCCTAGGAGAAAGGAAAGAGGGGATGCTGGAACAAATGTGTTTATGCTTCAGGGGGGCATAAAGCCCGTCAGTTATCTTTTACTTCACCACTCACCTTATTCAACCAGCGTGCAAACTGAAAGTGCTGGAAAAGATTCACATACTGTAACAGTCTTGTGTGTAAACCATACACTACTGGTAGTTGTAATAATAATAATAATACTAATTTATTATGATCATTATCAGTGATTGGCCTACACACAACAAAAAAAGCAGTTTTAACTTTTAACTTTCAGTGAAAAACAACCACATAAGGGAACCTGAATAGCACACCTGAGGGGTATACTAGGAACGAAGTTAAACACAGCCAGGCTCTATTTGCGTTAGCTGGCTCAAAAGACCTAAAACCCCAGTTAGAGATAACGGGTATCAACTTTCTCTGTTAAGCAGGGCTTTCTGCTTCAGGGTCTGCGAGCGCTCACATAAAAAGGGGCGTGTCATGGGTCATGTGTCTCTACTTCTGCACAAAATGATCCCTATAAATTTTTATAAATAACAGAAAATAATAACTGTACAATGCAACACTGTTGCAAACTTAAAAAATAAAATAAAAAGATTAATGCTGCAGAAAATCAATCTGCTTATATAGCGAACAGAGTGGTAAATTAAACCTTTAAATTCAAGTAAATTATTTTACCAGTGTGTGCTCTGAGTTGCTGTTTATTTCTAAGGTGATGGCTGCATATTAGAACTCTGAAACTTTAAAGTGCATGCACTTCCTGTCCCACAGCCTGATAAGGAAGACGTGGAAATCCCTTTAGTTTGTCGGCAGATCAAAGTGAAAGTAATTTGATTGCTTGAACAGGTATTCTTGGTGTGTGTTCTGTGGTCTGGCAGCTGCAATTCCAGCAGTGTAAAAGAGACTAAGCAGCAGATCAGAATCAACTATATAAATATTTTCTGCATCACCAAATGAATCCGTCCACATTCTTGTGACAACACCATGTAGAGTTTGAGCTTCATTCAGCTGTGTTTAGTAAACTATGGCTCCTCAACTTGCACATGTAAAACCTATTTCCCCAGCAGAAAATCTGAAATGCACTTAAAACATGCTGCAAATAAAAGAATCAGTGAAAAACGCGGACCAGGTTATGTGTTCGTCGTAGTCCACCCTTCTGCTCCTTCATAATGCTGCATGTCTGACAGACAACACACAGAGACGTCAACAACACCACATGTAACAACTACAAAAAGGCAGCGCGTTAAACTGACACCACTAACAGGTTTCTCTTACAGGGTTGTGTTACCCTGCAGATGAGCTGGCTGGTGAGCAGATTAGGAAGTATGCTATAGAGCAAAAGTACATTTTTATAATTAGAAAACCAAATGTATGCAATCACGATGTTTTTCTATACGCCACTAAAAATGTCATAACTGACAAGGAGTAAATAATTAATATTTTTTAATTATAATAATAATAATAATTAATGCAATATAGTCTCAGGACTATTTTAAATGAAAATTGCTGGTGTGTGGAAAAAAATGATTTTGTACATTACTGTATATATTTATTTTCCAGAAAGTTACAACTTAAATATTATTGTAAAAACTGCTTATTTCAGTGTTGTTTCACTGCCCAAACTGTTGCTTAAACATGCACATTCGACTTGGAGCAAAACACAAGTTAGCAATGCAACAACTCTGTGGGCCACACCGGGAATGACCGGCGTTAAACACCTGTCAGTGTACCGATATTCAACGGACTCATCATAAAACTTCATTTTAAAGGACGTGACAGTGACTGATTCAAAGTTGATGGATGTCTCCCAAAAAGCGAAAGGCAGTCTCGCAGACGCAAGGAACGACAGCCAGCATGCTAAGCGGCTCATTAGTCATCCACTTGGCTGATTGGCTAAGAGGCTAACAGCTATCTGGCCTGGCTACCTTCAGCTAACGATGTTGTTGCTTAGCTAACGTTAGCTAATCACGTTAACCTCAGCTAACAAAGAATCCGTATCTGTTCAGCACAATGGACATGAACAGGGGGAACCGAGCGCATCCAGCTAAGACAAGTTCATGCTTCCTAAACGGCACCAGCACCAGGGCACAGAGGGGGCATGCGTGATAAGCACAGGATATTGACAGTTTATTGTCCTCTGTGTGTGTGCGTGTATGTGTATATGTGTGTGTGTGTGTGTGTCCCATTAAAAATCCAGCGTCAAAACACACACACACATGCGAGCTAAGTAGCCACAACAGACAGGACAATAGTTGATACACAGTAGAAACAACAGTTGTTGGGCCGCGGAATAACATGTTATCAGCCTCACCTTTGAGTCGATTCTCGGGGGTTCATTTGTTGTCTTCTTTACTCTTCCTGGCAGCCATTACCGCCGCGCACGTTCTGCTCGCACAGTCAAACCAAGAAGGTTTTGTCAAACACTGGACGTGAGAGCGCGCAGCTGCTCTGCAGCACAGCGCCGCGGCGGCGACAGAGGGCCGACTTCCGGCCCTACCTTTCAAAATAAATATTTTCATTACGCGCTTGTTTAAAATTGGGACTCAATAACCCTCTTGAGAAAATTAACACCCTATATGAAGCTATACCTATATAAATAATGCCAAGTATTAAAAAAATAGTCTTTGAGAATGACCTTTTATATATGTTGAATTTTCAAAGCTTCAAAACTACAACACAGTGGTCCAGTACAAGCTGACAATAACAAAGGAATTACATTAGTAGTAGTAGTAGGAAAATAAGGGCGGGGGGGTATTAAAAACATTTTCTTATTAAAAAAATTAAGTACACGAAGAAGAATAACTTATGAACTTTTGATTAAGTCTTATACCATCAAGTGAATCATACTTTATAGTCTGGGAGTTGTTTGTTTACTTGCTTGCTTTTTTGGTTGTTTTGTTTTGTTTTTCGTGTGTTTTGTTTAAAATTAGCTATATTTTAACACTTTCCATGAAATCCTGACCCAAAGATGGAAAAATGCATGGTGTATTTTGAAATTTTCAAACGTCCTGTCATATCTAATGCATTTGATTCGCTGTTCAGTGAGTGAAGTGCGGGCACCTTCCTTCTACCCTGCGCAACACATCATCACTTGGGTGGGCAAAATGCCATGCACACCTGTGCACGTTTATGTAACCAAGTGTAGCGGTCCTGCTATCATTTGTTAAAAAATATCACCTGTAATTTCTGTTCCAATAAAGACACTTGAGCTTGGATGACAGGCAAACCTTTTTTGCTGCACTTGGAACACGAAAGACACGATGAAAATCCCGTAGACATAACATAATGCGGATACTGACACCAATTATTTTTCTTCATTGTGGAATTATAGCAATATCAAGACAATTTATAAAGTAATTTTAAACAGAAACTTGTGAAAAAAATTACTAGCTAATGTAAATGTATTTGTATTTTCTTAATGATAATATTTCAGTAATAAAACAGTTTAAATGGACTTCTTACTTTATGTCACTTGGGTCTGCTTTTTCATTCATTTTGTACTATTTTTTATTTCATACTATCCCTGTTTATTTCATCATTATTTTTTATTTGATTATATTTATTTCAGAAATACTGTATATTTTTATTGTAACTTGCTATATCATCACATTTACACAATTTAACCAAGTGGCAAAGGGAACGGCTTACAGTGAGTGCTTTGTGAGGCTGGACACTTTTTAATCAGATTGTTTAACGCAATTTTGGAGAGTGAGAGGACGCCTAAGGAATGGAGAAGTGCACTGGTACTGACTTTCAAGAACAAGGGCGGTGTGCAGAGCTGTGCTAACTGCAGAGGGGTAAAGTTGATGAGCCATACCATGAAACTATGGCAAAGAGTTGTTGAAGCTAGACTGAGAAGAGAGGTGGAAATCAATGGGCAGCTGTATGGCTTCATGCTGAGAAAGAGCACCACAGATTCAACGTTTGCTTTGAGAGTGTTGATGAGAAGTACAGAGAAGGTCAGAAGGAGTGTCCCGTCTCGGCGATTGTCTGGTTTCCCTTTCTGTAATCTGGCCACCCCAGAGATTATTTGTGTTCTTCAGCCAGCTTATTTAAAGACTGATCCAGTCCCCTCTGAGACTGTTCATGTTTCCCGGTCAGCTCATTCAGAAGCTGTGTGTGGTATAGCTGTGCCTACCCCTCCAAAGACTCTTTAATGTGTTGCTCCACCCAGGGCTTCCCCAGAGACTGTTCACGCTGCACCCATCCCTGTTCCCAGGGCGAAGGTGGCTAAGTCTCTGCGTCAGCCCCAGTCATCAGAGTCAACTGCGAGCACTGCGCAACCAGAGCATCCTGAGCTGCAACAGCCTCGCTGAGCAGTCCCAGTAGTCAGAGGAGACTGAGCTTCCTGCATCCCCAGTGTATCCTGAGCCTCAAGCACCACTCCAGCCACCTGAGCCAGAGCCAGTGGGTCCTGTATCGCCGGAGCGGGTGGGTCCCACTCTGCCTGAGCCAGAGTCTGAACCTGATGTGCGCAGATAAAATTGTGATCTGTAGTGAGAGTAGGAAGCAGGTGAAAGAGAGCCTGGAGAGGTAGAGGTATGCTCTGGAGAGAAATGAAAGTCAGTAGAAGCAAGAGAGAATAGATGTGTGTGAATGAGAGGGAGACAGGTGCAACAGTGAAGCTGTAAGGAGTAGAGGTAGTGAAGGTATATAAACCGCTCAAAGCAAGAAACAAGTACAAGAGAGGTGAAGAAGAGCGTGCAGAGTGGAGTGGGTGGAGACGAGGGTCAGGGGTGATTTGTGAGTGATCACACAGAGTTCATGGAATAATACAAGATGGAGCTAAAAGCTTTGAGATCAATTTACATTTGAAGACTTTTTTTTGTTTAAACTTGTCTGAGAAACTTAACATTGGCTGACTTTTAAAAATCAGATCCCACACTTCCATTCATCAGTATGTTTTATGTTAATAGTGAACATTATCCCTAAATACTTCCACCATCTGGGACGTTCATATTAATTAATCTCTAAATTTGATTTTTTTTTCTTTTCTTTTTTTTTAGTTTCATATTGTTTTGTAAGTGGGGAGGAGTTAAGACCACAGAGTGAGTTTAGTGCAGTACTAAATACTAAAAATAAACCACAAATGTCAACATGAAAATGCTAAATCCAAATATTCTTTACCTGCTCATATATTGTGGTAATTTTGCAACTGGCATATAAACCCCACAAGACAAAAATGATGGCTGTCAAAAAGAAAAAAAAAAAGTAAAACAGATTCTCTTCTTCTTGTCTGTGCCATCACTAATCCCACCCATTCTCCTCTGGGAAACTCCGGTGCACCAGCCCAGCCTCCCTTTAGTTTGGCTCACCAATTCTCTTATATAAAATAAACACTTAAAGCGCACAGACTGTTGTCTGAGACTGTTTTCTGGGTCCAAGCCAAAACCAAACATTACAGTTTTAAGCACCTCTTATTTTACTGGCAGGATATACGGCTCAAGAAAAATGTAAAAGAATACTAAATCTGGATATCTGTACTGATGTGGATTTAGTTCAGGCGAGAGTGGGGGCCAGCCAATGGTATGAATTCCTTCATCCTCCAGGAACTGCCTGCATACTCTCACCACATGAGGCTGACCCACCACCAAACCAGTCATGCTGAACAGTGTTACAGGCAGCAAACAAGGAGCTACTCCAGACCCAGACTACTGTTGCATGGGTTCAGGGGAAACCAGTCAATAAAACCCTACAGTATTTGTTTTAATAAGTTCCAGTGAAAAAAATCACAGTATCCCTGAATCATTCAGTCAGATTTTTTCACAGATGGTTGTCTGGCTGTCCTCCTCTTCCTCTTCCCATAATGAGGCTGCACTGCAGAAATTAATGATGATGCTGCTGCTGCTGCTGCTGCTGAGCTTTGACCAGACAGCTGAGCACCATGTGAGAAACGCTGTGGCAGAAATGGCACTTTTTAGGCCTGGGAGGCAACTGACCCTCTTAGGCCAACTCGTCCAGGGTTGTAGCATCTAAAACAACAAGTATGGAAGACATTAAGTCAATGATAAATAAAAGGAGATAGCACAGAATGTAGAAACCTGTTTGTAAATGTGGGCAAAAGAAAGGACACTAAGAAGCAGTTCTAAATTCTTTAGGGTTTTCATTCTTTAACGTGTATATTTACTCAGTATGTTAGTAGCATGGCTATGGAGCCCCATACTTTTCAGAATTATTGAAAAAGTCATTATAATCTATGCTACGACATACATAAAATGGCATGTAAGAAAACCTCTGCTGGGGTGGGCATGGGGTTGCCATTGGAATGTGTGACCCTGGGTCTTGGTGAGCTGCGGGTAGCCCGGGTCTCCTGGGTCTAGCTCCCTCTGGCGTCTGTCAGGTGTAACTGCGGCTTTCCGCCCTCAGTAAGTATATTTCATGACAGAGACACAGACATTCACACTTTTACTCACACAAACAAACACACAACACAACAAAATTGATGGTTTGTGTAGCCATGCTTTGTTTATGTTTTGTTTTCCAGGTACTGTTTGTTTTTTGTATATTTTTTCTTCTTTTTTTTTATTACAGGTGCAGCAGTTGAAGAAGCATTGTGGTTTTCTACTTGTGCTCTGTCCTCGGCACTGTTCCTTTTTCTATTTCCTTCCCCTCTCTCTTGTTTTCTTTCTTGCTTTTTTCCCAGCCTGTCACCTCTGACATTACTACAACACATAAACATGAAAAATAACACAAATAAATAAATAAAATAAAAGGACAAACATTAACAAGAGGAGCCTGTAGAGAATCTATAGAGCTCATCTTGGAAAAGCAAATATATTTGGCACAAAAGTGCATTCAGATCACATCTGCTTGCAAAATCTGCCAGACATAAAAACAATAATTAAAAAAAACAATGAATAAAAAAAATAAAGAAAAAATAAAAGGCACTTAATATTTCTGACTAATTTCTTTATTTGCTTGATTTTCAGCAGCTGATTCAGTGAATATTTTTCCTAAGACCTTAGAACTTCAAAGAATATTATTTCTATTTCTTAATTGGTAAGCAAAAGTAAGCAAATTAGAAATGTTAAACAGAGGACACATTCTTCAACATACAAAGGCATGTGGACTTGCAGTACTCACATTTAGTGTGCAGGGACCATAGCTACATTCACGCCCATGCAAGTCATAAATGCACCATTTTATCACTGACACTAGATGTCACCCCAAGCATGTATTCTCTGAGACCTCCTAAAAGTAGCCGTGCCTGTGCTGGAGGCAGCACTGTTGCATAATGACAAGAAGATTTGGGGACGTCCTCTGCAGAATTTGCATATTTGCCCTGTGGCTGTCTGGGGTTTCCCCAGATGCTTCTGTTTCACCCCACAGTAAGTCACACATGACAGGTTTATTGATGATTCTAAATGATGATGCCAAAAGTATTCACTCACCCATCCAGATCATTAAATTCGGGCCTTCCAATCACTTCCATTGAGCTTGGCCTCTTAGTTCCTGTGGAAGGAACTCTTTCCTGACCTCATCCAGTTAGAACACCTTCGGGATGGATTTGAGTGGAGACTGTGAGCCAGATCTTCTCATCCAACATCAGTGTCTGACCTAACAAATGCACTTCTCGAAAAATGGTTAAAAAGTTCCCATAAACACTCCTAAACCTTGTGGAAAGCCCTCCCAGAAGAGTTGAAGCTGTTATAGCTGCAGAGGGTGGACCCACATCATCTTAAACTCTACCATCAGGTCACAACTGCTGATGCTGATGCCTGCCCAGACTGCCTGAATGCAGGCTGACACAGGAAGTCCGTGCAGCCTATTCATTAAATCTGTATTGTTATACTTGTACAAATCGCGACTACTGGAATAGTGTCTTCTTTCTTTTAGGACATTGGCATGGGTATAAAAAAAGTTTAATGAAAAATGTGGGTGAGCTTTGGGGCCCCCTGGTGGTCTGCATGGCGCATGCAGACGCACATGTCACCTAAGCCTCAGGCTGGCACTGGTCTCAGGTGACCGCAAGTTTTCCCCACCTTGTAAACAAGACATTTGCATAATGATCAAAACTACCACCACTGACTAACAATGAACCATGAGCTCAGTTTCATGATTGTTAATATGCAAACTGTCATGATATTGATCAGTGGCCATGAGTTCCATTCACAAAGAGCTGAGAAACGGCTGCAATCACACCTTCCAATCAAATTCCTTCCATAGATGACTATTAATATCTCTGTGACTATTAATGCACATGTCCTCACAGGTAGTGTCCTCAACCATCACATTTAACTTAAACTTCCACTTTTATATTAAGGCTGTTTTCTGCCATGTCATTTTCTATCATCCTATAAGATATGTGAGATATGATTCTTAGTTGGCAGTTGTTTATCATTTACTGTAATAAAATATTGTTCAGTGCCCATTAGGGCCCAGGATGAAGTGCCCTTTTTTGTCAGTAGTGAAAGGGTAAACTGATTTTGTAATTGTGTAAATGTTTTTATTCTGCTATCATCAAAGAGCTGTTTAGTTGTACTCAGGTCTTTGGAATGTCCATTATCCCACAATGATGGGAGGAAATCTGTTACCAGCAGCTTGCATGGCTTGTGACAGAGACAGTGCTCCGCACACACTCTCTGTGACTTTAGCAAATATCCATAAAGCAGGAGTCTCCAAACTTTGTCACATGCAGAAAAATATAGTACCCTAGAGATGAGGTATATTGCCTCACCTCTACTGTATTAACATTAGCACCATCAATCAAATGCAGGGAAATTATGATTGATAACTGAATATGCTTAAAGAAAAAGGATTGGAAACTTATTTTCAAAACAGAAGACTCAGATTGCTTCTTGGTGAGGATGCTGATCTCCCTTCACAGATAAAGGGGAAAAATAAGGGGAATGGAGATGCATGGCAAGATTGTTGAAATGGATTGCAAGAGGCTGGACTTGACACTTGAATACTGTGGAATATATCCCTCTGAGCCGTGGACAGACACCACCCTACCAGACATGTTTTCATGCCTGTCCATTGGCGATTATATGGGCTTTGTAAAAGCCCCTGCACTAAGTGATTATTGAAGAATGAGCAGTCTATACAAGACTATCACAGGGAAGAAGTTCCTCACCATCTTCAGGGCTCTTCACCTCAGCAGTGCTGCTGAAGATGATGCCAATGAAAGAAAGAGGGGCACACATCAATTTGACCGCCTGGGAACATCAAGCCTCTGTATACAGAGATAAGAGAAGCTTGCAAGACCAGCACATCTCAGTGGCCAAACGTATGGTAGCGTCAAAAGCCAGGGTCATCTTCAAACAGTGTAGGATGAAGCATTCAAAGGTTATTGTATTTTTTCCAGACGTTGTACAGGATTATCCAGATTCATCCAAAGTGTCTCCAAAAACGTCCCTCTGTAAACCACACAACCTAAACCATATGAAATATGCTGTAAAATGCTCTTTTTTACAGCTATCGTTTTTAAATTTGAAATGGGAATAGCCAAGCCCTTATTCTTTGTAATCATGGTGTGTTTTAGTTCATAAGTACCAACTTCAGCTGTGTACAATCTTGCTTTGTTTAATCTAGGTGAGAAAAAAACAACTTAAAATCTGTCTGTTCCAAAAAGTACAACTTTCTGATACTTACACCACTTTTGTTGTAAAAAACAATACAGAATGTTACCTTTACAAAATGCCCAAGCTTTTTCACACAGTCCTAAGGGTTTAGGAACAGCTTTAACTTAAAATTTTTATTATATTTTTAGGTTTTTGCCCAAAAAAAAAAAAAAATCCAGGATTGTTAAAGGGTCAATTCTCCTACAATGGGGACAGTTCTGTGGGTGCAGTGATGCCACATTGATGGATGGCTGGCAGATAAGGAGTAAGTTCTGTGGTTGAGATGCAAAACACATAACAGAGATGGTTGTCAATCAGTTTGGTTTTCAGTCTGCTTTAGTTCAGAATTAACAGAGAAAATGTTTGTCTGTGGGGTCAGACAGACTTTTTCTTTTTTTTTTTTTGCGTTGCATCTCATCAGAGGAAACTTGGTCTTTTCAAAGCTCCAGTAGAAGTTGGGCAGGGAGAGAAGCTGATGTTGACTCTTTCTAGTGCCAACACTGCATTTTGGAGTCAATAAATTCCGCAAATCCATAGTGCAAGTTGGTTTGTACCGGAAGTCACGTAACATTCATGGTGGAAGTGGGTCTTCTTCGTGTGCTTATTACTCGTGATGCAGCAGGTGGATCTACCCAAATGTCTATGGATCTACCGAGACCCTCCCGGGCCTCGCTTCAACACCGAGGATAAAGATTGAATGTAAGCTAGAGCTAGCAGTCGCACTCCACGTGCTTTTGTTAAATATGATATTCTCACGTTAAATAATATGGAGACTCCACGTGAAAGAACTAATCGTTCTGCAGTTACTGTCCCCATCGAGCATGGGTGCTACAGTGAGCCTCTCTTCCGTCCCAAGGCACTGACAGGCGGCTAGCTTCGCGCAGCCATCCCCGCTGCAGTCAGAGCAGAGAGGAGACCCACTCCTCTCCGCGTCCACGCTGCAAATGAATCACGCATGCGCAAAGCCACCGCTAAATGTATATCTTCACTGTCACACAAATCACTGTGTTTGACTCACACAGCCTCAGTCAGTTATTCACCTAGTCCACTGTGTGTGCCTCTAGCTAGCTGCCCATGTCACAGTCTAATCTGTACATGCAAAAACACAGAAAGGAGTGGCAATCAAACCCTGAATTCAAAGGCTGGTTTAAGCTGTGTGTTGGGGATGATACACGAGCATACTACCTGTATTGTAAGGCTGATTTCTACACGAAACTGTGTGATATAAAGAAACACATGACAACTCAAAAACATACTGAAAAGGCAAAGCCTTTTAACAGTTCCACCCAAACTAAGCTGCCACTGAGTAAAAAAATTGACTGCTGAAACCACCATGGCATTAAGCTATAGCTGAACACTGTTCCAGGCTGTTATGTGATCACATTGGGGAAGCATGCAAAGCTGCTTTTTCACACTCCACTGCTGCAACTCACTTCAAAATGCACAGAGATGATTAACGGTGTTCAAGCACCATACTTTCTAAAAAAAAAAAAAAAAAAAAAAGGTGGTCGCAGGATGGGGGTGACCAGAATTTCAGCCTACTCCTCGATGATGTGTTTGTAAGTACCTGGGGATTGTGATGAGGTACTTTAGTGACACTAAACACACAATTGTCTCAACATTTCTAGGGCTTGTTGAGTTGGCAGGAGGTGATACCAGAGCTATAGCTCAAGCTGTTGTGGCCTTCCTGGACAAGTGCAGTCTTAAAAAAGAAACTCCTGGGCATGCAGACTGACAGTGCTCCTGTTACGATAGGGATTAACAGTGGGATCCATAAAGTACCGAAGGAGTATTACGGCCTCAAAGATCTGGTCCTTATTCATTGTGTCATTCTCTGCAGCCTGCTGTAAGTCGTGCTTCCGGTGACACCATCCCACGTAGTGTGGAGTACTTGGTATGGGAGACTTATATCTGCATTTTAATTTTAATGTCTCCAAATGCCAAGTGCTTGACTGTTATAAACTTTATGAAAATTTTCCATTAAACAAAACACTGCAAGAGTGCTTTACGGCAGTGTTAAGTATTTTTTTCTGAGAAGAAATGTACAAATTACTGTTTTCACAGATTAATTTATTCACATTGAATTCACATCAAATCAACAGTTTTAAATTATTTTATAGTTTACGGATTTGTCCTCAAAATTTTAACATTTAATTTTTTATTTAAATGTCAAATTATCACAATAATAAGTCACATCATCTCACAGGCTCTCGTCTTCTTTTTCAGCAAGGCTTGAATCCCCTGGGGTCACAAGAGCGCCATCCAGCGTCAGCGGTCTTGGACGTGTCTAGGGGATAGTCACTGCCATGGCGTAATGCTTAACCTTTTTTACATTTACTGTGAATTAAACACAACAGTATCATCAGTAATTAATGTTTTTTTGTGATTTACAGACCAACATTTGGGTATTCAAAACCTTCTTTACCTCTCTCGCTCCTATCTAAAGGAAAATAAAAAAGGAATAAAGTCCACTAGGTTCCCTTTCTCCGTACCCTTCGCCACTCCGAGTATCCTGATGTTCTGTCATCTTGACCGTGATTCAAGGTCCTCCAATTTCTTGTGCTGTAATTCTTGTCCCTTCTGCAGCGAATTGCACAGCATCTTCCCTTCATGCTCACTCACCGCCTCCTCAATATCATGCATTTTTCCAGTTATAGTGGACAGGGAAGTGTCCACTGCAGTCATCGTATTTGAGATGGCAGTTAGCTTGCTATCCACCAACGTTTCCAGTCTAGCGACGGGTTAGCAGTCTGCATACTGGCATGGCTAGTCTCACCTAGCTCCTTTACCTCTCTGTCTTATCCAAATCAAAGTAAAAATAGTGTTTCAGCTGCTCCTCTTCAGCCCAGTGAACAGTCTTCTTCTTCTTGCCTTTCTTGTTCAAACTTTCTTCTTCCCCACGTGGTTCTGCCAGAGCAGAGTTATCCACAAAGTGCAGATAGTCGTTGTCTTGGACTTTCCAGACATATTTGTTCTCTGGCAGCCACTCCTCATCACTGCTGTCACTATACTCATCTTCACTGGAGTCAGAGGGAATAGGATACATCACCAACATGTCTTTATCTTAGAGCAAAGATTGGCTTGCAGGTGTATTTGAACTCACGTTGTGCTGGAATTATTTTGAGTTTAATGGCAGAGATGGAGGGCGTATTTAGTAGGTTATATTTTTTCTCTAGTCTTCCCTGTTCTTTGCTGCATTTGTGGTCTGAAAATATGACAAAATGATAATTTAACTAATACAAACTAAAACTAATCTGCACAAAAAATGATATATTTTTAAAACGGACTTACAGGTATACCCAAAATGAAATTAATTGCAACCAAAACAGTCGAAATGAAAGATAAATCAACTACATGACTTATGTTAAAAAATATACTTAGCAATGCATGACGTCCACTGTGTTGGACACATGGTTAATCGTAGTTTCCTACTTATTTGAAATAAAAAATTCAAAACTAACAGAATAATATTGTTACTTAGATACTCCTGCATATCAGCATTTTTTTTTTTTTTACCTCTAGGGTTCTCCTAGAATAGAAGCTTTGACGGGATATTCCAGGAGTGGTCAACAAGTGTGTCTGTCTGCCAGTCATCTGGATTCCAATGACGTTCACTTGTAGTTACAACAACCAACCACTGAATTAGCCTCAATGGAGGGAGGCAGTAGAGAGCATCTTCCCTTCCTGAAATAAGGACACACGGGCCTCTTGGACTTGTCTGCCAGGAGAAAACAGCATTAAAGTGATGATAGATTAAAAGATGAAGTATGTGAGTTAAACAGAGCAGCAGATTGGTTAATCTGACATGACTGTTGTAGATTAGCACATTGGAGTTTAACATAAAATAATTTGGAAATGAGGTACCGTTCATATTGTATTACTTAACATTACAACCAAATAAAACTTACATACAAAATAAAATACACAACATACCGTGTGCGCCTTCTTCCCAAACATTTAAGAGATGATATTGTCCGTATTATCCGCTTTTAAAGCTCAAATTCAACTACTTTATCTCCTGGGTGTTGTCGGTAGCCTCCGGTAGCGTGCATCAATCAATTAGTCATTCGCTCAGTGCATGATCACATCTCGGTGCAATACACAACTCCACCAACAGATGGCACAAGGTAGATTATAGTCTCATTTTACAAAGAAAATGACATTAAATATGAACATATAAATACCTTCTCTCTGCGACAGCTACATCCTCTGACCACACAAAGCTGCTGTTAGCGACACTTTCCAACAACAAAACTAAATTTGAACCAACTGCAGAGACAATTTACAAATAGTGAGAAAAAAAAACATGATTTGGAAGTTCTTTGATTAAAAAAGCTATTTTGTAACGTCACTGTCTTATATTTACCAAGATGGATGAGAGGAGCGCCTGTACATTTATATTTTGATGATGCCAATTGGTCAAGAAATTGAAAAAGACAGATGCTCATATGAATCTTTTAATTTTGCAATTCTCAAGTTCAGTTCAGTTCAATTTTATTTGTTTGGCGCCAAATCGCTACAAACAGTCGCCTCAAGGGGCTTTGCATTGTAGGTAAAGACTCTACAATAACACAGAGAAACCCCATCAAAACGACCCCCTGTGAGCAAGCCTCGTCTGCAGTCCATTTTGACACACCTGTCTGTGTGGATAGTCTGCCTTTCAGGCATTGTTTCATTGGCTTTTGTTCACAGATGTGTCCGGGCCCTCCCTGGTATCCCAACACTAATCTCTGTTACAATGTTAATCCACCCGCTTCGAATGTTATCAGTCCATTAAATAGACATTATTAGCAGTTTTCAGGCCCATAGATATGGGCCAGGAGAGGCCGTCTGCACCTCCTAGCCGGCCGAGAAGGTTGTGATCATCGTTCCAATGAAGGATCACTGACAGACGCATGAAGCACTAATATTAGAGTTAGCCATCTTACTTGCACAATCCCTACCATGAGCCATCTTCCCTGACATTATTGCTATGTTTGCATGAAGGCCAGGACAACTATACTGTGTACATGAAGAGTGCCAAGTTAAAGAATCCATTCATCCACTTTCTTAACTGAATCCCAGTTAGCGGAGCTCTGCAGTGTATCCCTGACACAGGGAACGAGGGGGGAACACCCTGGACAGGCTGCCAGTCTGTTGTGACTTGTTAAGCAATGTATTGATATTTAATTGAAAAATGAATCATTGATTTTCTATAAATCTGTGATACATTTTTGATTACTGATTCCAAGATGGTGTAGCTTTCTTTATAGAAATCCTGTTTGGGGTTTTAAATGTTATTTCTGTTTTCTGTTTGCCAGCACAGTCGCTGTCCAGGTGGGTCAGTGGGAACAGAAGCTACTGTACAGTCTCTGATCAGCAACATCCAGCAAGACCCACACAGCCACGCCCTGCTGGAGCTCTTTGTTTGCCTGTGACTGGAGAGTCAGGTTTCTGTTGGGAGGTTTGCAGCTCCCTGTGCTGGAGAAACAGCTGTTGAAATGAAGATCTAAAGTTATCTAAACTTGAGCTCTAATGT
>JAVDPK010001365.1:391801-419159 GCA_034780415.1 Cichlasoma orientale | reverse complement strand
ACAATGTTATCACATGGATAAAATGTGTAGTTAAACTTCTTTACACTGACAGAAAGGGGAATTTCACTGGTCCGGCCACTTAAGATCAAAATGGGCTGTATGTGGCCCATGATGTAAAATGAGTTTGACATCCCTGCTTTAGACAGACAAGAAAACAGTGCATTACAATAATCCAAGCTAGAGGAGATCAAAGCAGGGACATGAATCTCAAATTCGTTTTTCGAGACAATGGTCCTGAGTTTAGCAATATTTCTTGAATGGACAAAACAAGAGCGAGTCAAAGACTTGATTTGAGCATCCAATGTCAAAGACTGATCAAAAATGATCCCATATTCTGTGTGTTAGGTTTTACGGTGAATGAAGCCCAATTGCTGTCTGATTTGGGCAGTAATGCTCTCAGGAGCAGTAATTGTTTGCAGACGACACAGTGCTCTGTAGTGACAGTAGGGAGCAAGTGGAAAAGAGTCTGGAGAGAAGAGGAATGAAAGAGGCAAGACAGAATATATGTGTGTGAATGAGAGAGACAGGTGTACCACTGCCTCAGCACTGCAGGCAACACGTTTACTGTGTCACAATTTTCACAGTTTCACTACAACTTGGAGAGAAGTTGGACAGTGTTTGTAGACACGTCTATCACTTTAATTCAAAATACAACTGCAGCAATTTCCTAATGACCAAAGCAATCACAAGGAGGTGGTTGCCAAGGGGTTAATGACCAATCTGTAAACCTGTGTGATTTACGCTGCCACGATTATCACATTCCCGAAATGGCAGATAAGTTAACGTCATGTGATTAGTGGTCGCGTATCTGCAAAACGTCAATAGACATGGACGGCCCTGCAAAATCACTTTCTTGAAATTGACTTGAACCCCTGTTTACCCTGTTTGTAAAAAGGTAGGGAAACAAAGTTATCCTGAAGTTCCCCCAAATGAAAGAAAACAGGATATTTAAGGGACAACGTGGATATCTGAGTAAAAAAATGATTCCTTAATTTAACAATGCTGTGTTGCTAAAGCATTATACCTTCACCCTCTTGTATAATCTATATGTTGAGGCTTCTCTGTTTCACCTCTATAACCTCTTATTATGGGGGGAAAAAAGAGCTGGACGGCATTATGACAACCAAAATACCAGCCTTCTGTCTCTTACACAATGAGGGCTTGCTACCAGTGGAACCTACAGGCAACCTAACTCTTCCCTGGGGAAATATCAGCTGCTTTTCAAACGAAGGCCGGTTCTGCAAACCTCTGTCTGGCATGAGACCAGTCAAACCTCCAAAAGCCCCTCAACCTTTCATCCTGTTAACTCCGCAGCTGTGAGAACAAGTGAACTTATGTAGCCTTCTATTTTTGCCCTGTTTCTGACTCATAGTTAACCTCTGAAATTCTCCAGAATCCCAAACTCTGTTGATTTGCCTCAGTTAAGGGTAAAAACATGAACATTCATGCGCTGCGGCTGAGTAATACTCCAGATAAAAGGTGTGGCTCTTGACTTTTCAGTAAAACAAGCTATTTTGTGATTTTTTTTAAAGGCAATTTGCATGCATCTATCTGCAGAAGTCAGTCGCTGTCTCACACAGCAACTGCCTGGCATATCCTTAAGTGCCAGTCAAACTAGAAGCCACTGTGTTGCTTTAAAATGCAAATATTACCCATGTTCTTGCAGGGAATTTATTTACTCCCTGCACTGACGTCAGTTGTCTAAGTTTGCAAATACACGCAAAAAGGAATTTAGAAACTGCAGCAGGAGTTGATTATTTCAGACTCAAGCAACCTCCCCCTGAATAAGAGTTGTGCCAACAACACATTTCATTATAGGGATAAAAGACGCAAAGTGCTTTTAATGCAATTCAAGCTGAATTAAAATAAGAGAATATGTTGTGATTTCCCACACAGCAATAAATATTTGGCTCAAATGTGACCCTCATCTGCTGGTTTTTTATGGGCTACATAGAAATATGCAAGGTGAGTCTGGCTGCCTAGACTCAGCCACAGGTCCACCTTATGTGGACCAGATGTCAGGTGTGGTGTGACTAAAGCTTCATTTAGACTTTTTCTTTGTAGAGCCTGTGCAATTGGCCGACGCCCTCTTCCTCCTTTCTTAGTTTTTGTTTGATGTCACACTTACATGTCTTAGATCATCAAACAGATTTTAATATTGGACAAAGAACACAGTTTTTAAGTGGTGATGTCATTTATTAAGGAAAAAAGCTACCCACACCGGCCCTGTGTGAAAAAAGTAGTTAAATCATGAATTAACTGTGATTAACCGCATTTGTTGGGAAAGCTGAGTTCAGTTTCACCAGCCACACCCAGGCCTGATTACTGCCAGACCTGCTGAATCAAGAAATCACTGAAACAGAACTTGTCTGACAAAGTGAGGCAACACATCATTCCACACAATCTGAAAAAAACAGCTGAGGAACAAAGTCCGTGGCATCTATCACTCTGGAAAGGGTTACAAAGCCATTTCTAAAACTTGCCTCAGCTAAGGTCAGAGTTCATGATTCAACAGTAAGAACGAGACATCCATGGGAGAGTTCCAAGGAGAAAACCACTGCTGACCAAAAAGAACACAAAGGTTTGTCTCAATTTTGCCAAAAAGCATCTTGATGATCCCCAAAACAGTTCGTGTCCTGAAGCTCAAGAGCACTTGGGTTATGCAGCAGGACAATGATCAGAAACACACCAGCATGTCCACCTCTGAAAGATTCAAAAAGAGACAAAATGAAGGTTTTGGAGTGGCCTGGTCAAAGTCCAGACTTAAATCAGATTGAGATGCTTTGGCATGACCTTAAACAGGCTGTTCGTGTTGGAAAACCCTCCAATGTGGCTGAATTAATACAATTCTGCGAAGAAGAGTGGACCAAATTTCCTCCACAGTGATTTGAAAGACTTTCCCAGTTATCACAAACACTTGTCTTGCTGCCAAGAGTGGCACAACCAGTTATTAGGTTTAGGGGCAGTTACTTTTTCACACAGGGCAGGTAGGCTTAGATAGCTTTTTTTTTTTTTTTTTTACCCTTAAAAAATGAAATCATCATTTTAAAAACTACATTTTGTATTTATGCAGGTTATCTTTGTCTAATATTAAAATTTGTTTGATCTGAAACATGTCAGTGTGACAAACATGCAAAAACAAAAGGAATCAGGAAGGGGGTCAAATCCTTTTTCACAGCACCGCACTTATAATTGCATTTCTATGGAAGGTGCACACCAGGTTAGGGTGTTGGTTACATCATGGTTTTAACGCAGAAGTACAAACAGTAGAGCCACATCTGGCACACATTACACTTGGTGTTAGCAACTGGCTCAGACACTTCCCAGTACCATAACTGAGTGCCAAAAGTATCCCAGATTTGTGTGTGTGTTTTGTTTTTTACTTTTACTTTATCTCTTTCTATACCAAATACTCGTGCACTAACCTGAAATGTAGCATTTTATATATATATTTTTTACATTCGATTCCAGGAGGAGACACAGGTCTGATGGGGGTTGGGGCAGGAAGGCACATCTGGCATCAAAATCTGCCAAATCAAACATGCGGAGCTACCTGCTGTGGCAAACCCTTGTGATTAAGGGAGCGGCCGAAAGTAGCTTTTTTCTTATATTTAAAGTTTTGTTTTTACAGATCATTTTAAGGTTGATCAGATGTAATGTAAAAATAGAGGCTGCTGCCTGTTTGTCCTTTCTTGTGTCCTTTTTTGCGCTGAAACGATCAATAAACTAACTAAGCATGTGAACGGTGTGTTGATAGCAGCCCAGGAGCTCACGTTTAGCCATCGAAGTTCATGTACCAGAGCAGTTTGTCCGTCCTTGGCCCTGCCATGTACCAGAGTGCCCTGTGGCAAGACACTGAACCTCATGTGTTCCCAGTGGCAGGTAAACATAAACAGTTTGAGTACAGGCAATCCACTGTTTGGTCTGAAAAGCTTTCGGAATAACAGAATAAGTGTTGAAGCTGTCGTGCACTTGTGAAATCAGCATACGTTTGTAGCTTAAACGTCGCTGCTTGTGTTGTTGTGTCAGTGAACTGCTCCTCTGAGTGTTGAAGAAGCAGTGCGCTCTCTTGATTGACAGTTATTGTGACGCTGCTCCCTCTGCTGGTCAGGATCGCACCCTGCAGTAAACCCACTGCCGCTATTGTACTTGTAACAAAGGAGCAGAGCCAACAAAGCTGAAACACACGCAGAGGAAACACAAAGGAAAGCATGCTTCCCTTTGTTATCGCCTCAGCCTGTTATTTTAGAACAAGCACAGTTGTGACATTGCTGCTGGTGTTGACAGTGCAATTTAAACAGACACACAGTCAGTGTATTAACTGAACTGGGAACAAATTATTGATATTCAGTCCTGCTTGTTTTAATGCTTTTTTTTTTTTCGATATGGGCAAAAAAACCCTCTCTGCTCTGTGGAGACATAAATGTTCTCTGTTCCCTCCTCTGGTGCATTTAAAACAATACAAGAAATCAGCTGACTTTGTTCGTTAAGTTCATTCTGTTCTTTTTTTTGTACCAGCTCTTTCACGCTGCAATATTTCTCTGTTGCCAAAATCTTTCTTCTTCTTCTTTCGGCTGCACCCTTTAGGAGTCGCCACAGTGGATCATCTGCCTCCACCTCACTCTATCCCTCCTCTGTCACACCAACCCTCTGCATGTCCTCCTTCACTACATCCATGAAGCTTCTCTGTGGGCTTCCTTTTTTCCTCCTGCCTGGCAGCTTCATCGGCAGCATCCTTTGTTCAGTATATCCACTGTCCCCCCTCTGCACATGTCCAAACCATCTCAGCCTCGACTCTCTGTTTTTGTCACTAAACTGCTCATCCTGAGCCGTCCCTCTGATCTCATTTCTAATCCTGTGAAAATCTGAACATCTTCAGCTCGGCTTCCTGTCTTGTTGTCAGCGCCACCATCTCCAAACCATCCATCCCAGCAGGTCCTCACTACCATCTTGTACACCTTCCCTTTCGCTCTTGCTGCTATCCTTCTGTCACAAATCACCCCTGGCACTCATCTCCACCTACTCCACCCTGCCCGCACTCTCTCCTTCACCTCTCTTGTGCACTGTCCGTTGCTTTGGATGGTTGACCTCAGGTATTTAAACTCATCTACCTTCACTACCTTCACACACATGTATTCTGTCTTGCATAGTTCACGCAGACTCCTGCCTGACCTCATCTGTATACCTGTCCATCGCCACTGCAAACAAGAAAGATCTCAGAGCTGATCCCTGATGTAATCCCACACCCACCTTGAACCTAATAAGACTAGATGAAGTCTCGTAAAGACTAGACGTGGACATGGATATTTACTTTCTACTTTGTTGTGTAGATTGTTTTTTTTCTATATAGTGATCTTCGTTCGGTGATGGCGAGCCCAGCCCACGGTGACTGCGAACGGTGAGACGGTGCAGCCAGCCGGAAACATCCATTCACAGGAGAACCCTGAACTGAATATTGTCCACTGTATTACAGATAAGATGCACCCTAAAACACTACCCGGGTAGTAACGGTTGCAACCAGGACTTTGAACATTACACAAAACTCATTTTGGGGAAACAGAGCTCTATTTTATTTTTGGGGTTTTTTTTTTGTATTTTATTTCTTGAGTTGTTTTTGTTTGTTTGTGCTACATATATAAAAGAGTTTGGGCTCACCGTGACACCTTTCAGTGCAGATAATGAGTTAAGGCCTATTTTCAGTGCTGTAAACACAAATAAAAAGGAGAATATGGGCATACGGCTCTCTTAATGATCACTATTACACTAATTATTTCATATGAACTCTGGCTTTTCTTCATGTTTAGAGTTTCTAAAAATATTCCCCTGCACTACAGCATCTCATTTTATTCCATATGTATCTGTATATTTCCTTTACAGCCAAACTCATGATGTGGCTTCCACCAAATCTTAGTATTTACTGCATGATGGAAAACATCACTCATCATCTGATGGGGAGGATCACATTCTCATCAGTAATCCCGGTCTAATCTGATCAGCTCCCATTCCTCAGTTTCCTCTAATCTTTCCAGTCTGCATTCCTCCTTATTCTATATCATTGTATTATAATCTATGCAAACGCTCTCTTCCCCCCAAACAAACTGCCATTAACGTCTGGCAAACTGTGTAAATTGTCGGATAAGACTGTAATCTGCAGCTCTATAGCTCTGACATATGACAGCAGCATGCTGGGCGCTCTTCGCTGTCTGATGGAGGAATACATGTGCAAGGAGATACAGAAAAATCACATTTTTTGTATGGATTTTAGGGCAAAAAAGATTCAGTAGCTCAAACTAGGATTTTTTTTTTTTTTTTTACTAAAGTCAGTGCAATTTCTTTATAAAGCACCTTTCACAGACAAAGTAATAACAGTAAAAACAGATAAATGAACAACAAGGTCAGACACATGATTTGCCAAATGCCTACCGGATCTTTAAAAGCCTCCTCTGACTCAGTAAAATGAAAGAATGAGGGGAACTCATTCCAGAGTTTTTGAGCCAGTGCTACCCCAAAGGATCTCCATGTGTTTTACGATGAGTATCAGGCACCAGCAGTAACC
This sequence comes from Cichlasoma orientale, assembly GCA_034780415.1. NCBI lineage: Eukaryota > Metazoa > Chordata > Actinopteri > Cichliformes > Cichlidae > Cichlasoma > Cichlasoma orientale. The sequence continues at coordinate 412,603 of JAVDPK010001365.1, read as the reverse complement.
TCTGCTCTAAAGGCCTAAGGAACTGGCTGGAAGAGTGGGTCAGTAAAAGTTATGGGATGTACTTTACCATTGACTCTAAAGTTAACAGGGAGCCAACAGAGACATTTTAAAACTGAAGAGATAAGAGATGTGCAGCTGGGCGCCTGGGTGGCTCGGGGTGGAGCAGGCGACCACATTCATATGCCGCTTTGCGGTGCGGGCGGCGCGAGTTCGAGTCCCGGCTTGTCGCCAATTTGCCCCGTGTCTTCCCCCGTATCTTTCCCCCGTTTCCTGTCTCTACACTGTAGATAAAAGCCACTGTGGCCAAAAATTCAGGTGGACCCTGGATTCCTTTTTGGCTAAAGAGGTGGCGAGCCGCCCAAGGACCCGATCGTTCCGTTTACCAAAGAAGGAACCCACCTATTCCTTCTCCCCCACTGGTGAAATGTTTGAATGTGGTAGGATTAACATTGCCACATACTGTACTGTTGTTGAGTATTGCTATTGGATGAACCCAGGAAGAGACCCTTGACTCAAGACTTGACTAATTATTTTTGGCGCAGGCAGCGATGCAGCCCTGACTGACCTCTACTCAGCTGCCAGACTATCTATCTGATGACTGGAACTGAATTGAATGTAATCCAGAACTCTATGTGAGCTCAAAAAGAAAGGACTTAGTGTTATTACTGGTAATAATTTTTTGTATTAAGTGTAATTAATACCCACATTGTGGCAAAAACATTTTATTTTGGAATTACCACTCATTTCTAACCCGGGATAATGTATGCCAAAGTACAGTAACCATGGTAAACGTTTTATTTCAGTGTATAATGCAACCTTTAAGTTGTTCATTGTGCTTCTGAATTGTCAAATAGAATATCAGTAAAGCCTCCAGCTATTTCCATGTAATCTCACACATTCTAGCGCCTACCTTTCAAACCTAAACACTGGTCCAATATATTGTAGCTTGTTCGGACCACACAGCAGGTCTGAGGAGACTCAAGCCGTAAATGTTAGGAACTCCTGCTGTAATGTGATTATACCTACATGCATAACGTGTGTGTCTGTGTGTGTGTGTGTGTGTGTGTGTGTGTGTGTGTGTGTGTGTGTTTGTGTGTGTACGTGTACGTACAGAAGTGAGAGTGGTAAGCTACCTGTCAGTTTATGGATTTTTGACCACACACACACAGTGAGGATGAGCGAGGATAATCCTCCAGACCATCCAGGACACCATCTGCATTGTAGCTTGAAAACCCTTTGAGTTTATGCCCTATTGAGCCATTAGAGGGCGCTGTGGGTTTGTTTAAAAAAACAAAAAAAACACTTCTGTAACTGCTGACTAATGGGACTACTTTCTGTGGGGGCAGTGAGGACATACGTACCTATTTACAAGCACCACAGAAACTTCAAAGAAATCTGCTAAACAAAAGGAAACACAGCTTCAAAATGGAAACATGGCGAGACTTCCTGCATAGACTCAAAAGTCACATCTGTTTACAATTCAACCTAAAGATTACAGCAGCACTGAACTTTAGTTTGACATAAAATAACACAGAAATATATATTTTCCTCATTTACCTACAAACAACTGTGTAATCAGCCTCTGTCCAGACAACAAACTGTAGTAACACAGACAAACTTTAAACCGCAGCAGTGTGCAAAGTTTCCAGTGACAGAAAGGTCTTACCTCCCTTAGGGGGCTCCCCCTGACTCCATTCTCTCCCACTGCAAGACTTCATTTACACAGGTTTAGAGAGCATCTTGCAACTGCCTTGTGACTATCAGTTGCTAGAGAAAAATATGTATTCCTTGACTACTTGATGAGTGATTGTGGGAGGTTACTTCCTGAAATTGGTCAAAAACCTAGCTGTGATTGCTTTGGTTGCTTGCATGCTGCCATGCTTTTTTCTAGTTTGTATGGAAGATGTCAACTTGTCTGCATGCAACTCTGAAAAGTACACTATAGAGACTAAATAGTGTCTGCAAACAAATCTGTGTTTTCCATGCAAACTGCGGGTCATCTGCTAATGACCAAAGCAATCGCAGTTTCTGGTGCTGCCCCGTTTTTGTGACTAGTTAGGGACAAGAATGTACCAGACAACACCGCAGCATTTATAGCCTAAGCGTGTTTGCAATGTTAACTAGCTGGGCCTTTAAAACACAAGTAAATCAATAAAATATGCAATTTATAGAATGAATGCACACACAAACACAAACGTCTAACCAAGCAAATACCCCAGGGCACCAGCTACATCAAATTATTCACGGCTGCATGACTGGTTAATCTTTAAACCCAGTCAGGCATCAGATGAAGTTCTGAAGGCAAAGAATTCCACAAGATTTCACTTGGCAACAGCCAGCAACCACTTGCCAACCGGTTGGAGAATATGCATCTTTCTCTGGTGACTGGAGATTAACCAGGGCAGGTCATCGACCAGTCTCTAGGCCTATGTGACTAAGGCCTAAGTAGTAAACTTGATCTTGGACATTGTTGCTGAAATAAACATGGGCTCTTCCATTTGTACCGTTTTACCAGACACCAGTAATGGAGTGATTTGGAAGGGAAAATCAGTTACCTTGATCAACACCATTCTGTAGTTAACTGAAAACTATGAATGCTAAGTTTGCAGATGCTTGTTGGTTATTCTATTTAAAACCTAATGGTGATGAACTGTGGACAGAGAGGGCTGTAGACTCACCATTGCTCCTTATGCAGACGTTTCATTTTATCAGTCTGTATTTTAAAAGATAGATGAGAATGCAGTTCAGACGTTTGATGTAATTTTTAGGCGTTTTCATTCTCTAGATGAAGAAAAAAATACCCCAAATCTATATTTTTCTTAGTCCTTTATAGAATAGAATAGAATAGAACTTTATTGTCAATGACATACAACGAAATTAATCATTATACAATGTAACTTTATTGGTTTTGTTTTCTTTTTCATTAGTGGTAAAAGAAAACAGGTGTTTTTACGATGTAACCTCTCACTATCTTTAGATTTTTTTTTTTTTTTTTTGCCAAAAAAATCTACAAGCTACAATGACTAACAGTGATAACCTTTGTAATTCCAAGCGGGGACAATAACTACTGCAAGTACCGAAACACAAGTAATCATTTCTGGGTGTTTATGGGGTTTTGTACTATTCCAATACAAATGCAAGGCCCCACAAAGCCTGCTCCTCGTCACCTCTTCTTCCTTCAGACAGAAACCAAACAAAAGGGGAGGAAATGAATGGGAGAGATTAGCTCTGCTGCTCTGCTGCTGACAGACAGCTTCTGCAGATCCCTGCTTTGCTGAGTCTCTACTTGCTGGCCTCTATACATAGCCCCACACTGGACTTCATGTCCTCAGCTCAAGCTACTAATACACACAGACGTAAACACACACACAGACACAGTGACTCCTATTAATCTGAAGTTACACTTTCACCCTCATCCTCCTCCTGTTAACTGCCCTCTGTGGATTATAACCAGCAGAGTTTTGTAAGGACATGAAAAGTTTTGTCCCTGAAAATTCAAGGTGGTGCTTGTATCCATTTTCTCTGTTGCGTTTCCCGCTGGGATAGTGTGGACGCTGGAGATACTGGTGTCCAGTCATGAATAACAGGTCATTCAGTGATGCGTCATCATGACGTTGTCGTCATCTTCGTGCACATAGAGCTGCGTCACGACGCGGACATGCGAGATCTTCTTCACTGCCTTGTGAAACATTAGCTTCATGTCCTTCGACTGCTTCCTCGGGATGCTAATGCTGGTGCTGAGAGGAGAAGTGTTCAAAGGAGGAATGAGAGAGAATCAGGCGGAAAAAAGAAGGGAAGACAGATAATTAACGCAAGATGGGAAAATAAAAGATTACTTCTATGAATGCTGGAATTAGCTTCAGCTATAAGTAAATTCTTATAAAAAGAAAAGATAAAGACTCTTTCAAGGAATAGCTCAATATTTTGGGAAAGAAGCTTCTTCTGTCTCTCGCCATGAGTTAGATGATAAAATCATTACTACTCTCATCTGTGAAGAGTTGCAAGAGCAAGAACCAGGTGGTGATTAGCTTAGCTTACCATTAAATCTGGAATCAGACAGAAACTATTTCATAGTAAATAGCCAGATAGGTGGCTTGCAATAGTAAGGCTGCTAAAAGTTATGCAAATTTAGCTAGTTGCACCACTATTAATTTCCATAGAATATGTTACCACAGGACATCTGGAACAATGTGCTTTAGACAGACGGGACCAAAGAGCAGATGTTTGGATATAATGCACAGCGACATATTTGGAGAAAACCAAACACAGCATATCAGCACAAACAGCTCATATGAACCTGCCAAGCACGGTGGTGGAGGGGTGATGATTTGGGCTTGTTTTGCAGCCACAGTACCTGGGTACCGTGCAGCCATTGAGCTGAGCATATCTGCACACCAAAGTGTTCTAGAGTCAAATGTGAGGCTGTCTGTCTGTCAGCTAAAGCTTGGCCCAAATTAGGTCATGCAACAGGACAATGATCCCAAGCACAGCAGCAAATCTAGAATAGAAAGACTCAAAAAGAAACGGCTCAAGGTGTTGCAGTGGCCCAGTCCAAATCCAGACCTCAACCTGTGCTGTGGTGGGACCTTAACAGAGCTGTGCATAAAATAATGCCCACAAATCTCAGTGAACTGAAGCAACACTGTAAAGAAGAATGGACCACAATTCCCCCACAATGCTGTGAGGGACTGATAAAGTAAAACAGAACATAATAACTCAAAGTTATTGCTGATAAAGATGTTTCTGCAAGCTACTGAATCATGGGGGGCACTTAGCTTTTCTCAGGACTGCATAGACTTGTGTGAAAACTTTTTTCAGGATTGTACATTTAGCCAAAGAAAAAAGGGAAATAAACATTGTACATAACAGCTATACAGACATCATAAATCCAAGAAATGTGTTTCCTCAGTATATAGTGAGTTCAGAGGTGCAATTAAGACAATGAAGCATCTATACTGCAGACAGGTGTGAAAAAGCACAACGTTTCAGCCGAGGTCAGCTGTGTCGGCACATCGCCACATCGAACAAAAAGCTTGATTTGGGATTATTTCCCTCTGATGGCGTAAGAACCTTTGACGGGTGAAATTTTAAAAATTAAGTTTAGCTCCAACATTTTGCGTGACAACAGTGATGTGGCGAATGGTCCACATGTGACATTTTCGTTCAAAAAACTTGTAAAGTAGAAGAACTGAGTATTGTCAGTGATGAAAAAGAGGAGTTTTTATTTAATGGACAAAATCCCCACATCTCTCACTTGAACTGTCTTTAGATATTGATGTTTGTGTTTGCATTTACTTGACTACATGACCCATTTCAAAATCTCACAGGAAATCTTTAGTTTATGACCCACAGCAAGAAACTACAAGTCAGATATGAGTAATGGCAAAACAATATAGAAGACATTTACACAATACAAAACGCCTGCAGACATGAAAGAGTGGTTAGGAAATCCAACGTGTTTATCAATAATTCTCAAGTAATAATAAAGGGCATGTTAATTAGGCCTTAAGACCTGTCAGTGACCCCCGGCAACCACCTGTCACTCGGACAAACTGGCTGGCAGGTGATTATGGGATGTTGGTTGCTGTTTAAAACTATATCGCTAGGCAATCACCACTGAAGCACCCGTTACGTGCCCGTACAGCTGGTTAACACTGAACGCATCACCGCTGAGGCGGCTGATCAAAGGAAATTTGAATTACCGTAATTACGCGCCTGTTTGTCCTATTGGAAAAATTCAAACAGTTTCTGAAAGCTGAGAAACTGCGCTTCATATCCAATATAGGGTTATTATGGTAATTGTCGCCAGAAGTTCACAAACAGCAGGACTTTTGAAGTACGCTGTGTAGCTGACGACACGTTCGGTGGTGTAGGGTTAAACTGGTTGAAAAGAGCTATACTGCCTTGAAAATGTCTTAATGATTGCTTTGGTTGCTGGTAGTTTGTAAAACGCTGATTTGTCTGCAAACACCATTTACTCACTAGGTGTTTGTGGAACTGTGAAAGATGCTAAAGTTCCTCCTTTTGTAACTTGTTGGTTTCATCGGTAAGGCATAATTTTTACTTTTTCAAGGGTCACCGCTCAGTGGTTAGTTATCGAGTGTTCGCAAACAAGCATTCGATGCAAACTGCGGGTGACCGCGGTAATCTGCTACTGACCAAAACGATGACAAGGTTGTTTTCTTTGGAGCACCCTCTTTGTAGCTGATTTCGCCCGGCCAGCAACCACTCACCAACTGGTCAGGGAACACTCATTTTTCCCTAGCAGCCACAGGTTACCAAGGGGTTGCTGACCAGTCACTAGTCCTGTGTGGCTGAGGCCTTAATTTTAAAAAGTTTAAAGAGCCATTGTACCAGAATCCCACTCATGTGACAAGCTGCTTCTTGCTGTGTCAAGATTTCTTGCTAAACTTTGAAAGGGCCACGTTGAAGATGCGATTTAATGCAAACAAGCTGCATTGAGACAGTCCATTCCCCAACATATGTTTGCCCAATGATGAGTAACGTTGTCAACCAAGCCAGTAATGTTATACATTTTTTATAATGCATAACATTACCTCAGTTTTTCTTCTTTGCAAGTTGTTCCTGTTGCTGTTTCTCGGCTTTCCGTTTCTTGTACTGGGCTATCTCGGCCATCTGCAGCCCGTGGGCCATTTGCCTGTTGGGACGAAGCGAACACGTGAAGACAGCACACACACACACACGCACATTGTGTAGTCCTGCAATGGCTCGGCTTTCTCTCCAAAGAACAGATGAGCTGATAGGTGGATTTATAGTCGTAGCCACTGCTGAGGTCCACAGCGTTATCCTGTAATGTTAGTGAAGCCACTTGTCGGTTTCATAATAAAGGCTGAAATTCTTTGCTCAGAGTACAGCTTAAGTGATCAAACCATAGCAAGGCATTACCAACAAACAGAAAGCTATAATTATGAGAACTTCTTCAAAAAAGCAAATGCCTGAAGTGACCTGACAAGTGTAAGGTGTGTTATTGCGAGTAGCGGTAACACAGTTGCATCGTAAAAGAGAGGAGGTTGGGGTGGAAGGCTGGGTGTTTAACTAACATGGGAGTGACTTTCTGAAGGTTCACGTTAACCCTTTAAAATTTACCCAAAATGCACTTTTTAATGTTTTCTGCAGTGAATTATCAGAAAATAGATAAAATATCCCAGGGGGCAACAGCTTGTTTCTGTTCGTCTACATAATAGGAATTAAATTCAAGCTGTTGAAACTATGATATATCCCATGATAATGATGCTCAGAGCTGGTTAGAGAAAACAATCATCATCAACAAAAACTCATTTTTTTGACTTTGAAACTTGAAGTGGGTGTAAAATTGTTATGGATGCCATTCGTAAAGGAGCCCGAATGTGTTTATCAGTCCTGAAAATGTTGCGTGAATGGTTTCTGTACTTACAAAGTTATGAAGGATCAAAACTACTGGAAAAAAATAACAGAAAATTTCCACAAAATTTCATCCCACTAATATGTGCCTTGACGGTCTGGAAATTGGGAAATATTCTTAGTATGAAGGTAAACTTTTGCATGATTTGATTAAATCTACAAAAGTTAATGTACAAAAAAATTCTGATATTAAGCGTGTCAGGCGGGAAGCACCCAGCTGCAAACACATGTAGGATGGAGGAAGCTTTTAAGTGAACTGGAAGTTCATACATTTGATACATCAGAGGAATTTTTTTTTTTATATGTAAAAGCACAAGGCAAGATAAACAAAGACCTTAAAGCATCCTGGTAAGTTCCTATAACTAACTGAGGTCATTCAATCTAATATTGCCAAACATTTTGTAAACTTTCCAGGACAAACTCACAGCTATTATTTGGAAAATTTCACTCCTAAAAAAAGTAAGGTAAGGTGTGACCTACATATTTTTAATGCAGTCAGTACTGGGGCATCTACAATGGCTACATGATTTCAAATTTGAACAATGGCATGATGTGGTTATTTTACACTAAAACAAGTCTGGGAATTTTTTCTTTTAGTGGATGGACCAGTGCAGGACTCGGACATTAGACAGTGCTGGGTGCAAAAAGTTTAGGGTAAATTTGGGAAATAGAGGAAAAAGAAGAGAGAGGAAGACAGAAGGAGGAAAAAAAAGTCACTCATTCCTACCCGGGCTTGAGTTCTGGAGGAACCGGCAGAGGCTTGGTAAATCCATCTCTCCCCACGAGCCAGTAGGTTTCCTCTATTCCTTTCCCCTGAGAAAGCCATAGAAAGAAACCATGAGACGCTGTATTTCCTCTTCATTTGATCATAATGATGAAACCCTTATTATCTGTTGAAGACTTGTACCCGGACTTCTGTCCTTCCTCTCAACTCCAACTTGTAGCCAAGATTTAGGTCATGCAGGACCTTCACTGTGCTCTGATGGACGTGGATCCTGTAAGCTGTAACAAAAAATTAAGTGGATATTGTAATTTCCAGGTGAATAAGAAGAAAAAAATAGAGTGGAGAAACAAAGGAGAAGATTTCAGAATGCTGCCCACATACTCCAAGTTATCACTAAAAGAAAATATGGTTTCCATTGGTTAAGACTTGAATTGTGTCATTAATGAAGTTCCCTTCTGAGTCCAGCTTTTATTTCCCAACCAAAGTACACATTCCTGTCTGGCTAATTTTCACCCACTGATTTATCTGTTTATAGGTTAGTAACTTACGCATCCCGCTGGACTCCATACGAGAGGCGGTGGTGACTGTGTCTCCAAACAGACAGTAGCGAGGCATGGTGAGACCCACAACACCTGCTACACACGGACCTACAGCACACACACATACAGTTGTGTTTCACTTTTCACAGTTGAGACACTGTATTTATTTTTCTTGAGCTAAAAATGTAAAGATTTAAACTGTTGTGCTGTTTTTAGATGGCACAGTGGTGCAGTGTTTAGCGAGATCACCTCACAGCCAGAGGGTTGGGACCTTGGCACGATAGTATCACACAGTTGCTGCAGATTTGTTGGCTGCACATCCACGATGAAGCTCTGGTGACCGCGGAGTACAGTGTACATTGTCATGTTCAAGAAAGCGGCTTGAAATGATTTTGTGACTTTGTGACATGGTGCATTATTCTGCAGGAAGTAGCCATCAGAAAATGGGTACACTGATACAAGGCAGGATGGAGCCATGCTTTCATGTTGTTTACATAAAATCCTGACCCTGCTTTCTGAATGTTGCCTGGTCTCAGACTCATCAGACCAGGAAACATTTTTCCAACCTTCTATTGTCCAGTTTTTGTGAGCCTGCATGAATTGTAGATTCAGTTTCCTGCTCTTAGCTGACAGGCGCAGCACCCGGTGTGGTCTTCCTCTGCTGTAACTCATCTGCTTCAAGGTTTGACATTGTTGCTGTGTTCACAGACACTCTTCTGCATACCTTGGTTGTAACGAGTGGTTCTTTGAGTTCCCGTTTCCTACCCATCCTTCCCATTGAAGCAGTCTGGCCATTGTTCTCTGACATCAACAAGGCATTTTTGACCAGAGAACTGCTGCTCACTGGATATTTTCTCTTCTTCTGACCATTCTCTGTAAACCTTAGAGATGGTGGTGCAGGAAAATCTCAGTGGATAAGCATTTTCTGAAATTTTTTGAAATACTCCCATCCCTGCTCCTCCGGCACCAGTGACCATGCCACATTCAAAGTCACTTATTAAAGTCACCTTTCTTCCTCATTCTAGTAAGCACTGTGTTAGATTATGTCAAATTACTTTGTACTTTATCATGTAACCACAGGTAATTATAACCCCCTCTTTATACACTGCACTAATGCCTTATTACCTGTGTGCAGTCCTATTCGTATCCTCACTGGAACATCAGGCATGTGTCTCATTTTAAAGGTCCCCACAGCACTCAGGATGTCAAGAGCCATGTTTGCTATTTCTACAGCATGTCGGATGCCGTTAGGGACCGGAACACCTGACGCCACCATGTAAGCATCGCCTATCGTCTCCACCTGGAGCAGATCAGAAAAGAATAAACAATAATGTCATCTAATGAGATTTAATGCCTGAAGCCACAGCACAACTACATAAAAGATTGCCACCTTGTAGACGTCATGGTTTCCTATGATGGCGTCAAAGAGCGTGTAGAGGTCGTTGAGGAGATCGACCACCTCGATGGGTTCGCTGTTAGCTGAGATGGTGGTGAAGCCAACAATGTCGCTGAAATAGAGCGACACCTGATCAAAATATTCTGGCTTCACTGTCCCGCCCACCTTCAAAGCTTCTGCCACAGACCTGGAGAAAGAGGGGAAAAAAAACGTCTAATCTTGTCCAGGCAATTAGGAGGAAAGATCCAGGTACCAAACAATGTGTAAAGGTGTCAGAAAATGCTGGCATCATCCTATATTTTATAATAAGTCAAAAATAATTACTTACGGAGGCAGCATCTGCGTCAAAAGCTTCTCCGTCTTCTGTTTCTCTATCTCCAGCTCCTCTGTCCGCTCCCTGATGAGCTCCTCCAGGTTAGACGAGTACTGCTCCAGCATCCTCAGCATGGAGTCAATGATGTTGGTTTTCTTCCCCTTGTTGATGTTTTTAAACTGAAAGGAGAACATCGCTGCCCTCAAAACCCACCAGAACTATTCAGAGAAACATGGTTTCAAGTATATTTTCACAACGGAAAAGTTCATATTTTGTAATATTCCTACCTGGTCAAAGATCTCATCAAAGGGTGGCCTCTTGTCTGGCTGTTCGTTCCAGCATTGTTTCATCAGCTGGATGCACTCCATTGGAGCGTAGTCCGGACTGACGACCGGACGACAGAGAGGAGGAGGCTTACGCAGCTTCTCTATTATTTCTAAAATACAGAGAAATACCAGCTTTTTGTGGGGATGCCAGCATTAGTCAGTCAGTACATCCAGAATGAATCCACTTTTACAGTGACATGGACATATCTACAGACAGTGAATCAATAATGCAGATGACCTTTGTCACACGTTTCAGATCAAACAAGTTTTAATATTAGACAATGATAACCAGAGTAAATACAAAATGCAGTTTTTAAACCAATTTCATTTATTAAGGGGAAAAAAAGCTATCCAAACCTACCTGGTCCTGTGTATAAAAGTAATTTCCCCCTAAACCTGCCATCCTGGACAGCGAGAACTGCAATCAAGTGTTTGTTATAAGTGGCAATGAGTCTTTCACATCGCTGTGGAGGAATTTTTGCCCATTATTATTTGAAATTTTTTTTGAATTGAGCTACACTGGATGGTTTTTGAGCATAAACAGCCTGCTTAAGGTCATGCCAAAGCATCTCAATCTGATTTGACTCCAGACTTTGACTAGACCACTCCAAAACCTTTTTTTAAAAATGTTTTTAAACAATTCTAACAAGCTTGAAAGTCTATATTTGGTATGACCATCCTTAGTCTTTAACACAGCTTTTTTTTGGTCATTTCTTTAAGCAGTCTTCAGGAATAGTTCTCCGGGGTTCTTGAAGGACATTCAAAGCTCTTCTTTGAATGTTGGCAAGATCTCCAACACCACTTGCTGAAATGCAGCCCCAAACCATGACAGAGCCTCCACCGAACAAACTAGTAACTACTAGTAACAAAGTGTCTAAAGATACAATTTAAATCGGTTCTTTGCTAAGTTGTCTGTTATGTGTAGACACAAGCTGTTCTCTTGCCTTTATCCGACAGGTCCAACATACAGAATGGAGGCCCTCTCACCACCACCTCCTGCATGATGATGGCGAAGCTGTACACATCGCCGGGTAGGGTCCCGTGTAGTCCCGGCTGACTGCTCCTCAGGATCTCTGGAGCTGTCCAAAGTAACTCTGGAACACATATAAGGGCATTATTTTGGTACTGGTTGATAGGTCTTTGTTCAATCACTCTGCACAATGGATCCTTGTTACATAATCTGTCTTACCGTCTGTACGTGGTTCAACATAGGGGAACCTTTGAGCCTCTAGGACCTCATTGTAGCTGTAGTCCGTGATCTTCAGGACAAAACGCCCATCCACTATACAGTTGCGAGACTTGAGACGGGCGTGAGATACTCCACGGTGATGGAGATACTTCATACCCTTAAAAATACAGCAATTTTGAAGTTGTAACTCTTGATCGGTCCTGAGCGGTAAATGTTTCTTGTATACACTTCCAAAAATATTTGTGTTCATCCCATCCACTCCTGTTCTGCCATTCACCTTAATTAGATCCAGCAACAGAGATGACTTGAACATCCAGTCGAGTTTAACATCTTCGTTTAGGAGCAGGTCCTCCAGGCTGCCTCTGGAGCAGAACTCGGTTACGATGGCGAACACGCCACAGTCATGAAAGAAGCCCAGGAAAGGGTTGACATTCTCGTGACGCATGTCCTTCATCTGCAGACAGAAACAACTTGATTTGATTTTTATTTTTTATGATATCCAGCCAACACAGGCTTATAAGACTCTGGATTACAACACTGTGTTGGTTTTAACTGCAAGTGTGATCAGCTGAAAATCCCATATTGATGTTAACAGTGGGAGTCAGTACATTTTCCTGGGTCTTGGGTGTACTTGTAGCCAAATTTATTTTAATTAAAAATGGCATTAGGGTTAGGGGTTAGGGAAAAAGATATTTTGTCTCTCGATAATATCACATACCAATTCAAACACATCACTTGTTTTGGGGTTGATGCTGCCAAACGTCCCATAAGGTAGTCTCTTCAGCCACGCCCAGTCCCCCTAGTGGAGAGAAACGCCAAACAACGCAAACAGTTGGGCATCTTTTCAAGCTTTTAAACCAAACCTATATTACCATACAATGAACGCATTCTTTTAATTTTAGTAGTTTTGCACATCCATGATGGGCCATTGTTAGATGGGTTTCATGGAGCGATCTGTGATTGTTTAATTTCTTTACAGTTTCTAAACAATGGCACAACAATTCTTAAATGGATGGCCTTGCCTCAAAAATGACAACATTGGAATTTTCGTGGGTGGCTGGAGATTGGGTGGAGATCGTTGAGGCAAGACTGCGCTCAGACATGCTCTTCATGCCGCTAGTCCTGCTGTCATCCAGACTCAGCTTCTACAGACAACACAGTTTTCTCCTTTTTAGACAGTTTTAGGTTTAATATCACATAATATTACCAGTTTAGATGAATACAAGAAGATGTTTATTTTTATAGTGGACACAATTAAAATCAGGAGTCTAAGATGTAAGACAGAGGGTAACCTTGTTGCTAAGTGATGGGTTTATGAATGTGACATCAGCCAATGTCAGCAAGATCTTGTTGGGACCTCTGACCAGCCGGATCTGATTGATCCGTCGCCTAATCAACAAGAGACAAGGGAAGTTACTGAAAGTTAATCCTCATGGCAGGAATAGATCAGAAAAAACAGATACATGTTAAGTTCTTCAGTTTTTACCTGGAAAGTTTTTCATTTATATTAATATTCCAGACCTCTGCAGCCTAACAACATGCTTTAACACATCTTTGTACCTGATGAAGTAAATCAGTGGCACAGTGCCAACAAAGGCAGCAGTCACCCCGAGAAGTGCGCTTATGGTAGAGAACAAATCCACTCCTGAAACAGAGGAGAACTCATTTTATAGTCCATAGTAAAATGTAACGTTTAATCAGCTGTATTTAAATTGCAAAAGCAAGCATGACTCATCTGAAATTGCTACGAAATCTTCTATTTAAATTAGTTGCAACAAAAGACAAACAGGCTAAGCTCAACACTTTCTTGGAAGACCACATGTAATAATATATTTTTTTGCAGAGTCATTCATCATTTTTAAAAGTCTCAGATATAAATGGAAATATTCAGAACACAAATACCAACACTACATACTGTGTACAGATGTGTGCTTGGTCCTCACCAAGCAGTAACTTATATATGTTTAAGTTGCTTACTTACTATTCATATGCAACTATGAATAGTAAAGGCCAAATATTGCAGTTCTTTAAATGGCCACTAGGGCGTCCTCCAAACGTGTCAATCCCCATAGTCTTCCACATTCCCAACTTTACAGCAGAAACAATGTGATTTTGGTCACTATTAGCTAATTTCCTCCATAACAATTGTAAGGGGTAGGATTTTTTTTTTTTGTGTAACTCATCCATTTAAATTTGATTATGGCTTATATTATGCATTTTTAAGGGTCTGTTGGATGGCAAATAGACTAGGCGTCCCCTCAGCCAATTCAAGCCAAAGACAGCTCTTCACAACGGTAAGCTAGTGGGTGATGTCAAAGTGGCTACATCCTCACCTCCTGAGCAGATGACTCCTGGAGTAAACCAGCATGAGGCATCTTTCCAGGGTGCATTCCCTTGAGGGAAATGGATGTCTCGACCCAAGAAGCGGACCATACCTATCTCCATGTCAATCCTGTCATTAGCCAGTTAGATCAGTAGTTAATTTTGAAAGCAAACTGCACTTGTCCAGCATTTCTTTGACTCTCCTTCCTTCCTTCATTTGCTTGTCTCACACAATAAAACACTAATCATGCGATCTCAGCCCTTACATACTTGTGTGTTGGCTTCAGCTCCCAGGATATTCCGTCTGTGTCCAGTATGAGGTAGTCCAGCAGGGCTGCTCCAGAACTGTTGGTTTTCATGGGGTGGCTGAAGCCCTGTAATGTAAATAAGCTATGCACATTTGTCCTTTTTATTAATTAAATACAGACTTTAAAAAGCAATCCATTACATTACAGCATTATCTAGTGAGAAAGGTAACTTGTTAGTCCTTTTTTTTCTCCTCTAAACCATCTTCAGAAACAGACACAGATGGGAAGCAGAGCCACACCCAACAGAAACAGGGGAGCCAGGCACAAATGAATTAGACCCAACGCTGTGTCTCGTTACCTGGAAGGCTAAGTTGCGGGTGTGTTGCGCCAGATTTCCTCCAGACATCCACTTCTTGGACTCCCAAACCTGATGCACTGCGTGAGCCATGAACATAACAGAGTTGTAGATTGTACCAAACAGAGGAGACACCTGCACCACACACAGAGATGCCAACTTCAGCTGCTTTCCTTACGGGAATCTCGTCAACAAAAACACAAAGCTTATTTACAAAATCTCTCTCTCCAAACCTGATGGGGTTTCAGTGTCCTGGCCACCTCTCCCTTTTCCATGGCTTCTTTGTAGGCCTCATAGAACGACACCTGGGGTGAGTCAATAGTGACGGTCAGCACGGCGTCATAAGCCCGCAGCAGTTTGCTGTTCCTCTTCAGAGCTGGGTAGGTCACGTTATGGTAGGGCAGGCTGTAGAGCAGCGTGTCATATGGAACAAACACTCGAGAGCCATCGATCATCTGCATGTCGTAGGCCGTCTCCAATAGAAGCCTCTGGAGTGTGCCGCCGATCAGCACTGAGTGCATGCAGAGGATCACAACTGGGACAAGAAACGAGACAAATTCAGAACGTGACAGGTCTCATCACTGATCACATTCTCTTTACAGAAAAAACATGTTTTTCTAATGATAAGCATACTTTCACAGTCCAGCTTTCTGATTCTAATGAGCATAATTTACTAAATGAACTTCATGAATGACCATGCACTAACTAGCAACTGAGCCCATAAATTCACCAGGGAAGTGTTTATTAGGGTTACAATGCATGGGAGCAGGGAACTGTTTTTCTATAGACTTGTATACAGCTGGAAGTCTTTTTACAAACCACAAAACCTATCTCACAATGCACTAACTTATACATATGCAGACTTCAAAGGAACTTCAAAGAAATATAACAGGTATGACTACTCGGCCACCGGATCACCAGCTGCCCATGTCCGTGTCCACAATGGAGTAAAATCAAGGCTTAAATGAATAAAAATGAATACTGACCTCGTATTTCTCTCATCTTCTGGACCTTAGCGAGAGCTCGTCTGATTCCATGGGGTGTGTTCTCCATAAAAGCGACCAGTCTGACTGGCATGCCATGGCTCCTCAAGGCGTCAGCCACCTGGACAAGACAGAGAAACATGACACAGACCAAAGTCATGAACTCAAAAACCGATGGTGTTGGCTTTATGAGTAGGCATGTGATGTCTTTATTTATGAGGGTCCAAGCAGCAACCAGACATCTGTAGCTGTTTTCGGAGTCCAAATGTGAAAACAAGGGAATTCAAACCTTGGTAGCCGTATCCACCCAGATGTCCTCAGAGGAAGAAATTATGCCAACATGAGCCCACCTGAAGTAGCTCATGACACTGAGCAGGACCCAAGTAGGTCTTGCCATCGAGCGAGCAAAAGTCGGATGGCTCCGAACGTCATCCAGCTCATAGCCAACACATCCCCAAGGAAACAATGCCTAGAAGACAAAGCAGAGAAGAAAATGGTTTTGTCACAAGAGAAAATAACAGCAAAATATGAGTTGGTCTTCCGTATGTATTAAAGATGTGTAAATGCGGACATGCATCCCAACCTACTTTATTCCAGCCTTTGCTCAGCATTGAAGCAGCATCACAGTAGCCTGGGTTGGTTGGTCCAATGTAGCCTGAAGCTTTGGCGTGGAAACCCATAAATGCCTCCAGCGCCCTGGATGTCTCACATGGCTCCTGGAGAAAGATATCCAACAATCCGCACATTAATACTGAAACAAACCAGCCAGAAACAAAACAAGGCCAAAATTGAAATAAATGTTCTTCAGTTTCCTTTCATGCAGTGTAGTGTGGCTAGGCTGGCTCCATCCAGTCTTCAGGCTACACCAAATTAACATGCCTACACTGGCATACATAATATAAAGTGAAATAAAAGAGATGTACTACTCAAATGTTGAGCAATTTCTTTAATATAAGTTTCTCTTTGCCTCTGCATAGTTTTTGGATCGTTCCTGGTTTTCTTGCCTTTATTTTCTGCTTACTGCTGCTAGTTAGCTAACAGGTTATCTAACAAAGCTTCCATTGGTTTGATGTTTTTAAACAGTAACCTTCATGTATATGATTCATCTATATCAGCAAATATAATGCTAACGATGAATGACGTGAAGTTTAGGTCAGTTGTATACCTGCAGCACTGCATACTCAAACGTTACAGCGTAGGACAGCGAAGGGTCCTTGTTGATGCGGTTGACGGCGAGCTGTGCCGCCACACTGGGAAGGGCCTTGGCAAAGAGAGGGTCACATCCCCAGGGCCCCACCACCCCAACCCGAAACCAGGCAGCCTGGTCTGAACAGGGCAATAAGCACAGGGAGGCCAGGAGGACCAAGGGGAACCTCAGGAGGCCACAAAGGGAAAGGGGTGCAAGGGAAGGAGATAGATGAGGAGAGCAGCAGAAGCATGGATTTGAGGAGAAAGAAGGATGAGTGGAAGGAGAAGAGTTAATTAGAGAAGCCAAGTAGGAAAGGCAGACATCAGGAGACAATTCTGGTGTCTTATTCCGTGTCTGAGGTAATGAGATGAAGGCACAGCGCTGTTGGTGCATCTCAAGGCTCACAGCCTCCAAGGCTCACAGGAGGGTGGGTGATGAAGGTCTAGAGGTGAAAGTGCTGCTTCCCTAAGATTCAAATAAGAGAAAAGAAAGCTGCCTGTCAGGCGATCTCCTAAAACAACATTCAGCAATCACCAGGAAAATTGTTAGTATGTTTTATTGAATTGCTTTTTGGGGATACTTGAGTCTCACTCTCATTTATTCTCCAGCTGAATTAGAAATGAATCAAACTGAGCTCTGATTTGTATGAAATATTTGTGTTTTATGGCATAATTTCCCCCCTTTCTCACTCTTTTCTTCACCACCTTGTTTGAGGAATGGGTGGATTAGGGGGGTGTTACTTCAGGTTTGGTCATCTTATGAATGCAAGATTTTGCAGAAACGACTTATCTAAATTTTGTGTGCATTATAGTTCATGCTAACTGCAGAGTACTAATTGGTTTCACTTGTTTATTGTTTCAAAGTTAGTTCTTTTTTTTCTTCAGGCCCTCCCTAAGGTTTGTTTATGCTCCCAGATTTCTGCAGGGAATCTATCCTGTACTATATTTACATGATGCACTATCTTTACTGTCTGAAAGCTGTCATTGCTTTGATTTTTACGCAGTTATGACACCTTAAAATATGACGTATTCTTATTTTAAGGAAAACATCTACAGCTAGTTTGTTTTGCAAACAGTTATTATTTTTATATTTTGAGTTTTAATGTAATTTTATCTGAAAGTATGTGTACATTTTTAGCAGCTTTAGACATAGAGACTATTCTTGGGTCAGTTGGGTGAAACAGGATTATCCTGTGTGACCCTGTCATACCTGGAACTGTATCATAATCCTCATATCATATTCTCAACATGGCTATGAGCACAAAAATATAAATCCAAGTGGCCTGGCCCTAAAACATCTCATAGTTCATAACGTTATAACAGGCTGAAAGGATTTTAGTACTCGGATTTTTCAGATTCTCAGTGTGTGTAATCAATATAAAGGGAATGTGTGACTTTCTACATTGCATACTGGTCAAGCTTCCCGAAGGAGAAAGTGCTTGAAACATTTTGAAGAAAAAAAAGAAATATATTTCTTGCATTTTTTTGCAACTTTACTCTTATCTGAAACCAGCAGCTTTTAATCTGATTTTGTTTGCTGAAAGCATGTGAGGAGCTGCACGAGCTATTCCTCGTTATGCCTGTCATTGTTTTTATTTTTAGGTGACTT
The DNA here is from genome assembly GCA_034780415.1 of Cichlasoma orientale. Classification (NCBI taxonomy): domain Eukaryota; kingdom Metazoa; phylum Chordata; class Actinopteri; order Cichliformes; family Cichlidae; genus Cichlasoma; species Cichlasoma orientale. Next base: position 394,010 of record JAVDPK010001365.1, on the reverse strand, counting down.
ACCATGATTTGACGAGAGGGACACGAGACAACTCTTCTGCACCAAACTGTCACAGCTATGAGTTGTTCCATCTCTGTACATCCCAGAATTTACTCTGTAAAGTTGTCCAGTGTTGCTGCATTATGAAGATACACACACGTAAGCCAGCCGGTGAGTCTGAAGAAGGTTTATAGCTTGTTGTGTATGAGGTGACCTGGAACAAGCATGTGTATGCGTGTGACCTGCCCTGTCAGATTATATCAAATCCAATCAAGACCTTTTGGAGCAGTAAGTGCCACTGACTGAGAACGGGAAGAGAAAATGATGTTCATTATCATCATTAGGCTAACTGCAACCTTTATCCCCATAATGTGACGGAACAAGGACAAACTAAGCACTCAGTGTTGACAAAAAGAACTAATTTATCTCAGGTTAGTTTTAGAGTTGTGGTCAGACGTTTGCATACAGTAAGTGTGAGCATGAATGTCGTGGTAATTTTGGGCTTTTAATGACGATTAGCATCATAAGGATTGACCAATACTCAGAACAATGGGAACGTCCAAGGAACTCGGTGAAGATCTAAGTGGGAGAATTGTAGATTTACACAAGTTGGGAAGGTCTCTTAGAGCCATTTCTAAACAACAGATTCCTGTAGCGCGACTGCTGCCACAGAAGCCCCAACACATAGACTGGACACAGTGTTACAGTTCGGCTTTATTTCTTAAATAACTAACTAGAAACCTGCATTTTTGCAGGAAACAGACGTGGCGTATTCAGCTCCTCTCACAGTGCATTTTGGATATCCAGACTTTGTGCTGCAAACCATTTCACAAATAAAACCATAAAATTTTGATTGGACAGTATGAACGTTTTTGTGGAATAAAGAAATATGCAAAAAAAAAAAAAGAAAAGAAAAGAAATCTGGAAAGAGGCAAATCGGTTTTCATGGCACTGTATGCTGTATTTTCTTCCATAGTAAGTTGCCCATATGAAAGCTAGAGGGCAGCACAGTACAGAAGCGACAACCGGGCGCGCCAATAAATCCTGTGGTGGGGTCTTTATTAAAACAGTGGAGCTAAGATGAAGCAGATTTTTTGGCTTCCTCTGCTTTCACCGAGTACTTCGCTGTAAGGAAGTGAAAAAATTACTGCACAATGTGGCTGCACATTTCTTGTCATTGCTTATGCTGCTCACATGTCACTGCACAGGGCTTTTAATGCGTGTCATGAAAAGTTGATTATCTGATTCCCCCGGTTTCTGCCACAATCACCCATTCTTTGGAGCTTACCAGATTCAAATATGCCATTCAAAAATTTCCCCCAAAATGTCCAAAGCAAATTAAGGTCAACACAAAGGACAGACAATGCAAAAATCTGTTTGCTTTTTATTCCTGTTTGTAACTTGAATACACACGTGTGCTTTACGTTTCAGAGATTGAAGCCAAAGGCCGTTTTAACAGCTGTTTGCATAATAAAGTTACAACACTCTGTCATAATCTCGCTCTCTCCCTCTGAACCCGAAGACCAAATCAAATCAGTCCAGATGTGAACCCGCCGACCTCAGCAGACATTTAAACATGTGTCACTGTAACACCCCATAAAAACTGTAATATGTTTTTAAAATGCTGACAGGACAAAAAAAAAAAAAAAAAAAAACAATATCTGAGAAAACTCCATCCACTCGTTGGCTCGGCCGACTTGGACATGGTTAAGTTGTCATTACAAAAGCCAAATATGGAACAAATTGCTGCTGAAGAATGGATTTTTGAGAGCTCCAGGGGAAATCTAGGAAAAGGAACATTGCGAGATTTGTTTTGTTGTGTAACAGGGTCACTCCTAGTATTCGGTGCCATTTGAGTTCTTATGAGAGAACTGAGTGTATTTTGTATAAAAATGGGCCATTACTTAGTTCAAAAAGCTCGTCTTACACTATTAACCCCCCTTTACCATAGAAAGTAATTATATGGGTCCAAATTCCTGCTGAGCGCAGTGACAGGGTGGACACACAGTGGTAGGCAGGTTGGTCACTGACGTGATTTGCATTTCTTTAATTTATTCAAAGCATGGCACTCTTTTAAGTTTGACAAAAAATTTCAGGACATTCAAATAATGCCATGAAATCAAATCAACTTACATTTTATCATCGGTTTATTACAGGCCTATTCAATTACTTTTTCTTCTGGGCCAGATTTGAAAATTTTGAGATGCCACTGGGCCGAAAACCCCTACTT
>JAVDPK010001365.1:373271-390876 GCA_034780415.1 Cichlasoma orientale | reverse complement strand
CCGCCCCCCCCCCCCCCCCCCAATTCTGAAGACTGAGTGGCACCGCAGTGCGTCAGAAGTGGAAGGGTTTGATAGACAGGCGGGGGCTCAACGAGGCCTCCGCCAGGACGAAACGAGTCTTCACATTCCATCAGTGGCGACAGCAGCTGCATACATGCCTCTCAGGTGACATAACTCTATGTCTGGAGGCCATATTGCATATTATTGGCAATGAAGTGACAGCTGAAGTAGAGGAACTTTAAAATAACTCATGTGGAGCATTCATTGTCATGGTTAGGACCTATTTGATTAGGTTCAGGTGCAAAGTCTGCCTAGCTAAGCTAAAAAACCAAACACCAACAACATGTGGCACCAACAGCCACTCATAAGTGTAACAGCTGAATCTTCTTTTATACTTGTCAAACTTGTATTTGGAATTAAACAAATGAGGAGACTTCTTGGATAATCTTTTAGTACAATCAAGTCCAGCTGTCATAAGGTGAATAGCAGGGTAACCACATAGTAAGGCCACAGTCACACAGGCCGAGAGACTGGTAAGTGAACCCAAGGAAAAGCTGGCAAAATCAGCCAGCCCAGGACACAAAGTATCTTTTGGGTTCTTTAATCTGATTTATAAAATTAGTGTTCAGACAAAATTTTTTGAAAAATATTTAAAAATAAACTTGTGCAGTCAGTTCTCAGCACTGTGCACTGTGAACCCACATCCACTATAGTCCGTGTTATCCAAACTTTCCAGTGTTTAGCACCCGGTTATTCCCTAATACCATAAGGCAGTGGTGCAAAACGCTTATACAAAAAGAATAATAGTAAAAGTGGAAAAAATGACTGTAGGGGCTCCCCCTGCTAAAACATTAGTGGAGCGGGTTGTCTGTTAAATCGGAAGGTTGGTGGTTCGACCCCAGCTCCTCTGGTCTCAGTGTCGCAGTATCCTTGGGCAAGATACTGAACCCCGAGTTGACCCTGATGCGTCCATCGGCGCGTGTGTGAATGTTAGGTTAAAAGCACTTAGGCATACACACTTTGAGCGTTCAAATTGAGTAGAAAAGTACTTTATAAGTACCAATCCATTTACATTAACAATTTAGCAGTTAGCATTTAACCCCAATACATTCACACAAGCTTGTATGTGGGGAAATACAAGTGTGTGAACTCAAATACATGCAAACGGTTCATCAACACAGGAGTTCAAGAAAATGAATTACATGAGTTTCCAACCCTTCTGTTAAAATCCACCCAAATACAGTTACACTCAAAACTTTACACACTGCATGAATTCAACACTTCTTCAGTTTACATTTGGTGAAAAACAGAGTTTAAAAGGATATTTACCTCAAAATAACGAGCCTGTATTCCCTGGAAATATAACCTCCTGCTAATGTTGGTGCATGCTAGCCTGCTTCTGAGAATATCTCTACACTGTTCCAGCAGTCGATACGCTCACAGGGTAGTCCAAAAGGAGCGGTGCCATCTGACATGAAAGCAGCAGCATGTTCCCCTTCCATTGGTGAGTAGTTGCTGGAGGTTGCTGGCTGTCGCTAGGTGACATTGCTTGCAAAGCGGTAAACAGTGCTTCACCAGAAGCCACCTCTTGTGATTGCTTTGGTTTGCTAGCAGATTGCTGTGGTTTGCATGGAAGACACCAGCTTATCTACAATGATTGTATGTACAGTCATTCCACCCTGGAAAAAGAACAGTTCAAAGAAATCATTAAAAGCCCCCAAATTACCGTGACATCCATGCCCACGATGTGTAATCTGTTTTTACAGACAGTGAGTAAAACAATGATTTATGCTGTCGTTAAAGTAGCAAGCAAAAGTTCAAGGACACGATTCATTACCCCATTTTATGACTTGCACAGTATTGTATTTAAATACACTCAGTCTTACATTAGCTTGTGTTGAAACACCCATTCAGTGCCTCTCATTTTTTTCTTTTTCTTTTTTTCTTTTTTCTTTCCTTTTTTTGGTCGTCCCACTTCAGTCAGTCGAAAAATTTGACTTATCTGATTCAGGCTGCAATTTGACCACACATCAAGGGAGGAATGACGACAGGTCAGAAGAGCAGAGCGACATGAAGAATGAGCAGGCTAAAGGAGGACTCTGCCACCCAGTGAAAATCACACATCACAGCGCCACGCTCCGCAGCACAAAAGTCAAGCTTTGCCAAACAAAACTGCTTTTTTTTCTGTCAGCTTTGTGAACTTCAGAGACCCACCTCTTTCCTGAAGGATGTGCTTGATAAATCAGCAAGCAGCATGACTCACCCTCCCACTTCTCTCTGCCTCCCACCTCAGCTTGTTTATCCTGTAAAGATGGACAGCCATAGGCCTAACGACATAATGACCTCGCTGGAAGAGGCCAGATTTATTAGCCGTAAACTCCCAAACTAGCAACACATACTTAAGGGTTAACCCAACTTTTAAAAACAGGCACACGCTTTCTGTTGTAACGCTCGACTTACAACAGAAGCCGTATCACGGCATCAGATAGTGTCCAGGAGGGGGCTAGTCTAAGTGGCTACACGCAAAGTTGGAGTGGTTACTGTTTATTTGTCATGGCAACTAAGGGATGTCCAAAACTTCTTTGTAATCTCACTCTTAACTGGAAAACACATACTGTACAGAGAACCAGAATGAATCACCAGCTGATAGACCTTTTGGATAAGACTAAGATGCTAACACTAGCTAAAGAACTAATATACATCCTATAATATAACAGTAAAAAGAGTACTTTGGCTCCCAGATTGTAAACCTGAATCCTAAATAAACTCTCGATATTTCACTGTCTTTATTAAACATGTGCAACCAGGAGAAAATAAGAAAAAATACTTTAAATTGAGGACGTGCTTTGAAGTGGTTTTGCTGTCTCTTTGTGTTTACTGTGAGTTTGCTGAAGGTCACTTTTCCTTTTGGTGTTTCGTGTAAAAAAAACCCAGTTAATGTCATTTTAACAACCTTCTATAGTTTTTTCAGTTTTTTATATCCATTCTTATTATGTGGTCAAAAGTTTACATCCAGTCATTATGGGCATGAATATCATGGAGGGTTGGGGGAGGATGAGTGAGAAAAATGACAGGCGGGAGAAGGGAAATGGGAGGCTAAATGGGTTGCCCTGCTGGGAGTTCTGGCTAAAAATAGAGAACAGAGCTCAGATATTGTTCATGCATTAATTCTCTCTCTCTTTTTTCCTTTAGCCAGAGAAAAAGGGAAGAAGCTAAAAAAGGCTGGTGTGTAAAACAATAGGAGGCAGGCTATGAGGTATTTGTTTACAAGTGTTAAGATTTTGTCAATGTAGTGGAATCCAGTGTAATTACAGAATTTAATTAAGATAAGATAAGATAAGATAAACTTTATTGATCCCGCAGCGGGGAAATTTGTTCATCACAGCAGCTCTGTACAGAGAAGAATAAAAAAGATGAATAAAATAAGACAAATTAAATAAAATAAAAATAGAGAAGAAAAACAAAACACTATATACATAAAATATATATCAATACAATACACATATACATATACACACATGTACATCAAAAACACTATATACAGATAATTACATTTTTTAGTTCTTGTTTTTTTTAAAATGATGTTGTAGTGTGTTTTCCTGCAGCACAGTTCAACAGGTGGTTATTAAGGATACTGAATTCACCAGAAAAATGTACTCTGCACAGGAAGTTTACCCAAGTTTCAGCAACAGTAAATACTTTTATAGTACTTCTTACTGTCTGACTGAAATTAACCAAATGACTGTAACCCATGCAGGTATTTTAAACTAAGCTCAATCCCATATCTCACAGTTCTTATGAAGATGTTCTTTTCGCAGATTTTTAAATTTTTTCTCCCATGTTCATTCTGGCTTAATAGTGTCAGAGTAATACAGTGCGATGAACTCGAGTGCTGTCACAGAAGTTGTCTTCACAAAGAATCAAACATTTCAAAAAGAAAAAAAAACCCTGAAAAAATAAATGTACAGATAGCTCTTAAAACTCTTATTTAAAAAAAAGATTGGCATGGAGGCAAACTCGTTTTTTCAATGATTCAGTCTGCACTTTGGGAACTATATTATCTGCTGGAAGACAAGAACTCATACTCAGGATGGAAGATATGCAGCAGGTCTGACAGAACCCTCTGTGCCCATCTGAGTTCAGACCACTCATTAATGGAGTGGAAGGAGAGGTCTCGATGAGAAGCCGACTGACCCTGCTGCATTTAGTCATGTGAGTATCTATATTAACTTACCAGTGACCAATGCCATTTCTTTTTTTCTTTTTTTTATATAACTGTTTCAGGCACTCGTCTTTCCAGATGATACAACAGACCAAGACCCTACAGGAGCAGCTGCTGCAGATCAGGGACAAGACACCCAACATGATGGAGCAGAGCCAAAGATATTTTGCACCTCCGTCTTCACGCTCACAGTCTTTAGAGTCACAGCCTACGCAGTCACAGAATACATAGTCACAGCCTGTGGGGACTTTTCCCCCTCCCGACTCGCCCGCTATCACCCCTGCAGATTACTCAGGCTCTAGCCTATTTGGATCTCTGAACACTTCTGAGGGGCAGTCCACCCAAAATGATGATGAGGACGGTTAAATTTCAGACTTGCAAATTTTAAAAAAGTCTATTTATTGAAATAATGCAAAACTTCACAGGGGAATAATTTTATTGAAACCATATAAAGAGTTGAAAATGACAAAGTGTATAGCAATAGTTCTGGCAGAGGTGACAATAATTTAAAGCAATAGTTTCCGAGTATGAAATATACAGTCTAGAAATAAATCACATTGTCATCTTGCCATGGAACTCTGCCAGCTTCAGAGTTAAAATACTGGACGAGGTACTCCCTTTGCTCTTTAGCTGCCCTGCTGTTGTTCCCTCTGTAGACCTGTTCCATGTCAGGCAGGTGTGAGTTTTTCTTCTATTCCTCTGGGATAATTTCATGGCTGTCAGGCAGTTCTTGATTCACTGTATAGGACGCAGCAACCACATGTGATAACACTGACAGTCTCAGGAGTCTGTTGCATGGTGATGAGGTGGCACCTGAAACACGGAGCAAGAAGTCCAAATGCATTTTCTTGCCCGTGACAATCTGTAGTTGAAGACTTTCTGTTCATGTGTCATATTTCATCTGCGCTTCATGAACCAGGCCTTCAAAGCGAAAGCATCATCTCCAGTTATGCAGTAGCCAGTGGGTTGGTCATCATTGGCCAAGAGGCAAAGACTCTTGCATCAGATCCAGCACCAGTGTGGCCACTGTCAACATGTATGAGCATGTAAGACTGTGAGCCAGGCCTTCTCGTCCAAGATCAGTGTCTGACCTCAGAAATCTGCTTCTGGAAGAATGGTCAAAAATTCCCATAAACACTCCTAAACCTCGTGGAAAGCCTTCCCAGAAGAGTTGAAGCTGTTATAGCTGCAAAGGGTGGGCCCACATCATATGAAACCCTATGGGTTAAGAATGGGATTGCACTCAAGTTCGTATGTGTGTGAAGGCAGATGAGCGAATACTTTTGGCAGTATAGTGTCGGGTTACGCAACAAGTTTGTGCCCGAAAAATTCAGAATTTTGTGATGTTTTATTCACAATGCGCTCGGTGTGTAAAGGCCTTCAATAATATCCAAATGGCTGAATCACAAAAAAATTTAATAAAAATACTACATGTACTGTAACTAAAACTATCCATAGACACCAAAAACTGTTTTTTGAATATATAAACATGTATTTTCATGCCTGAAGTTAGTTTCAACATGAGTTTATTGGTTATACACACATACACACACTACTGTATATGCCTTTCGTCCTATTATGAAAGGATGCACAAAGATATGTATAAAAAAACTGCTATTTTCCTTTTTATTATCAAGATTCTTGATTTTAAAAGCAGCCGTGGCCTTTTACAGCAGCATTTCAGTCACTCATTCCTTACTATTATGTTACTATTATCCTGTGCTAAAAGCTGACGTGTTTATTTCACGTGTAGTCAAATGAGCTGATAAAGTTGCTTTTTCATGTTTTTTTCTTCTTTTTTTTTAATCTCTTGGACTTCGTCTTCTTTCAACAGCTGACATCTTCCTCCCCGTTTTCCTGTCAGCCATCTCTGATATAATCCCCCTCCCCAATACTTCCTTCTTCAGTGCTCATGTTTACTTTCACGCTCTATACTCTCTTACTCTCTGTCTTTATAAATTGTCTGAATTCTCTTTCTGGTTTCAGGGTCTTTTTTTTTCAGGTTTCAGGGTCTTGACTTTATCTCAGACATGACCTCAACTTCCTGCCGCCTCCCAAAGATAACAGATGCATGCACAGCTGGTTTATGTCCTGAAAGCTCCTGCGGTTGGTGGAGTGCTTTCCCATACTGGTCACCAGAACAGATACGTTTGGTTCCTTCGGGTGGGCGAATTAGCTGTTGATAAGCTGAGACCTTATCACAGTCTGATTACTCTAAATATTTGGGAAACAATCATGTTGGTGCACTGACTCAGGATCCATAAATATTTTTAATAATTTTATACAGGATGATTAAAGGGAGAATAATTCGTTTTATTCTAATCTCATGTAGACAAATAGATGTGTGGTGTATTATGCATCATATATCATAGACTTGTAAAGCAACAATGTGAAAGACGTTGGGTCAGTTCTCACAAGACTGGCCCGGTGGAAAAACTCAAAAACACTCACTAGCTAGTCTGTGCATTGACATGAAGTTCAATAACAGCTGCATGTTGTGTGTTATGACTATATATTAATTTTTAAAGATGAATTCTTAATGTTTCCCTTTGATGTTGAAAGAAGAGGCTCAGGTATCTGATCAGGATGACTCCTGGTTGCACTAGAAGTTTGGAGAGATTATATATCTGGCCTAGTATGGAATGCCATGTATGGAAGCTTGTTTGTGCCACTCGGAAAAACCCCCAAAAATAATTGGCTTAGCTTTTCAGCCTCACTCTGAGACATTATGTTTCTAATTCTAGAAATACTGCGAAATGCAAAAAAGCAGTCCTACAAATTTGTTTAATATGTGCATTGAAGAACATATCCTGGTCAAAAATGACTCCAAGATTCCTCACAGTGTTACTGGAGGCCAAAGTAATGCTATCCAGAGTAAGTGTCTGGTTGGACACTGTGTTTCTAAGATTTGTAGGGCTGAGTACAATAACTTTTCAGTTGTATCTGAATTAAGAAGCAGGAAACTGGAGATCATTCAGGTCTTTATGTCTTGAAGACATTCCTGCAGTTTAACTAATTGATGTGTCATCTGACTTCATGGATAGATAAAGCTGGGTATCATCTGCATAACAATGAAAATGTATGCTATGTTTTCTAAGGGAAGCATGTACAGTGTAAATAAAATTGGTACTAGCACATTTATTACAAGTGCCATTACTGTTAACGGAGGCCCAGGAGTAACTAAACATCTGACACACAGAGCAGGAAAATGCGGGAGGGACAGAAGAAGCAGTGACAGTGAGCCGTGAGTCGGCTAAGAGTTAAAATAAAAGCTGCACTAAGCTTGCAAATCCCTAAAAACGAACTTAGTGAACAATGTGACTATAATTTACAGGTGATTTAGCAGAAAGTGTGCTTTGGATAAAGCATGTGAAGATTACACTATAATATAAGTCATTATCTAATTAATCTATTTATACAGATTAAACAGCTAGGAGATACAGCCAATTAAACTATGCATGCAAAACACCACTGTTCTCTGTAACAGGAACAGGAAGTGATACGATACCGCAGTGAGAGCCAACACCAATGGAGGGCGGTCAGAGCTAGGATGAAATTTTGATCTATTATTTTAAAACTTAAATATGCTTTTTATTTTAAGTCAGGCATTGTAACATGGAAATCACTTTTGGAGCCAGCCTCAAGTGGCCACTAGAGGAAGTGCAGTTCTTTGTGGCAGCTTTGTTTTCAGAGCTCTGGATGTTGCAGCATGGGAACGCCACACTGTGACAGTTCTTTTGGTCTTCGCATAGTTTGGTTTGCGTGCACAGTAGCTACATATGTATCATAAAGCCCATTTATGCAGAAAATCTCTCCCTAACATGTAACTGCTTCCAACTATGCAGAGAAATAGGAAAAAAAAAATTTTTTTTAATCAAAAAGCAAATAAGGAATTTAATCTGCAAGCAGCTTTTATTGGGTTCCAACCAGAGTGTTTGGTATGCCACTGAGGTCAAATACAGAAGAATCTGTCAAGAGTTTGTCATGTCCAGAGTCACCAGACTAAACAGTGAAGTTGACAGGACATTTTGAACAAATCTTGCTTGTTTGTGCTCTTCAGGACATTTTCCTATTTAGGACCCAAATGCTTATGCTGAGCAGGCTCGAGGAGAATACTGAGCGTACAGCAACAGATTAGTTTTGGTTCTCATTTTTCAGCACATGCCCACACTGCCTCAACAATGTCTTCATGTGCCAGCAGCTGACAGCAAAGAGAAGGCCTTTTAAAAGAGAAACATGAGAAACAGAAGGGGGTAAAAGCAATGGGTACATTCTGGAGTGGAAAAAAAATGCTGCTTCTTTTTTGCACAAACACATGGGAACTGTAGGTCGTTCCAGTGTGCTCCATCTCACTTGGAAAGATGGATGACTTCCATATGCTACTGGTTCCCTGACTCCAGGGTTGTGTCTTTCTATAGACTCCAGCAAATGAGAAATATTTGTAACTTTGCCCTAAATTTCTCTTGTAGGTTTTCTGCTCATGTTTCTTTACCAGCAGCTGTCTGCCAACTCAAATAATGCTGGCCTGCCACTTCTTTGGTCCTCCACTTGTCCACACACACAGCTAATACTCTAGCTCTTTAGGAATCAACTTGTTGGTGAAAAACACAACAAAACGAAAACTATTTTATGCCTCTCAAACTGAAATCTTTGACATTTTTTTGTAGATTCAAATAAAGGAATAGGAATAAATTACATGTTTTTGTAACAGGTTGCTAGTAATAAAATGCCTAAAGATACAATTTAAAAATGCTTCTTTGCTAAGTTGTTACATGTAGACAACACTGGTTCAGCCCTTGAGTTAGGTGCCTTTTCTATGTTTGAATGATTCATTAGTCAGTGTTAAACAGCTTAAACTCACACACACACACCAAAATATTAAAGTGGTCAGGTACAAGGACTGGACTGAAAGTTTCCCCCCAAATTTTTTTTGAAAGACCTTCAGAAAGCCTGGAGAACTGTTGCTCAAGAAAACTTTAAAATATGAAAGTCTGGCTCCTTGGAAGCAAAATGTAAAGAAATGAGGGGTGGCCAACGACCAACGTACTGCTAGTAGAGGGAATAAATTGTGTAGGCTCTGGGGTTCTTCACAAAACAGAGTTTCTGCACTTCAACATAAATTTCTTGTAAACTAGAATAATTGAATGTCTACTCTCTCAGTGTACTCTCAGGTAAATTATCATGATTGTTCCTCGCTTATCACAACTTATCTTCCCACATTTCTGTGCTCATGGGATTGAAGTAGTAGTATCAATTATTCTTTTAAGCCAGTAGCTGCCTTCTGTTTTGATCTCTTTAGTTTTTGTGAATATTTCACGTCAACCCAGTCCAGGCTCATAGCAAAATGTGAAACAGTCACAAAGTAGTAATTAGTTTGTGTTGATTGACTGTCACTTTTAATGCCTAAACCTCACTAAGTAATTTTTAATGAAACTTAGTCACGTATTGTAAAATAAATAGTATTAAAAAGCAATCCAAATAAAGTCTAATCTATAAGGCTTAAGACTTTAACTCATACCAGAGACGGTATGAGTGGCAAAATGATTAACTCCACAACCAAACAACCCATCCAAACTCCAAATATGTATTTTCTATAACCTTTAAAAGTAAAAAATGTGAATTTTGTGTACATAGACACATATCAGCACATATGAGGCCAGACTCGTGAAAATTAGTGTCCAGAAAAATGCATCAGTAGGTCTGAGGTTGCACTCATGTCCTGATCTGTCGTGAGCGTGTGTGTGTTGATCGACAAGACTTGATCATCAACTGGACTAACTGAGAAACTGCTTAAGGACTCTTAAACTCTGAAGGGACTAATAGTATTCTAAATGTATAAACAGTAATAGAACTAAAAAAAACAACCAGGACAAAAAGAAACTTGCACTATAAACAAAAATGATAAATACAGTAGCTAAACAGCACCTGGAAATAAGAATACAAACCAAAAAGAAAAAAAAAAAAGGAAACCTAGATAGAAACCAAAACTCAAATCCACCAGGCACTAAACTCCAGTAAATCTGGAAGAAATCTTGTAGGAGAACTCATCACAAAGTGCCAAAGAAATGCAGGTAGAATTTCTGTTTCTTTTATGAATCAATATATCAGACTCAAAAAGAAAGTAAAGCAGCCTGGTCATTTCAGTGCTGTTTGGCGTATTAATGAAACTGTCTTGGAGGTCACAGTGGGGGTCAACAGGGGTTAAAAAGCACATTTTTCTCCAGGGGAATCCTCACGAGGTTAATCCTGTTATGTCTTTGGAGCATCCTGTATGGTTGGTTGTGAGCTAAATTTCCCAAGCTCTAAGATTGACTTTGCCTCTTATGTTTTTTATGTGGACTGACCTGTATGGCATCCTGTCTTATATTATTATGGATTGTAGAACTGGACATTTAGTAAGACTTTTTCAGAAATCCACTTAAGCTCTCTCTGTGTCCTTACCCTAAAAGGGAACAGTTAGTGTAGGTTTTGTTTTCTAAATCTAGCCTCATAAATGTCACATTAACTCTCCCATTGATCAAATAAACTTGCAGTTAAAGGCCATGTTAGCGCAGAATACTAGCTTCAAGGGGGAAAAGGGAGGAAAACATAGGAACACTTGTTTTAATGGAAGAAGGTCTTTAAGACAGACAAGGTGTGCGTGAGCGTCTATCTTTGTGAGGACCTATATGAGTTTCTGACAACAGGAGTGAAGATATCTTTATCACTCATTTTAGGGTCTAGGCTAGAGTAAAGCTAGGTTTAGGCAGTTACGTGTCATAATAAAGGGATAAGGAGTTCATGAGTTTCCTCATGAACATAGTAAGGGTGTGTGTGTGTGTGTGTGAGAGAGAGAGAGAGTGAGAGTAAGAAACCTGGCAATTTGAATGTAAATATGAGAAAATTAAACTTAAAGTAGCTGAAAATATGAGAAGTTCTACTTTTGTCAGTGCTCCCATCATTTCAGAGGACGTTCATTTTCTGGAGTATCCGAAAGCTTAAACCTTAAAGTTCTATATCACATATCACAAAGTTAATGATTTATGTTATGGGAATTACATTTTGACCCCATAAAGGGCACTTCTGCTCACAGTGGCACTGTGTAAACATGAGTCCCCACAGCCATAGGGACACAAACACACGCGCGTGCGCGCACACACACACTTTTGTCTTATTCTTACTCGGCTTCTCTGGAGCTTTCATAATCTGTGAGCAACTTTGATGGAGCCCCACTGCTTTTAGAAAGATCAAAGGGCAAAAGTCACAAGTTGGGGTCAACAGACAATTTTTTTTGTGTGTGTGTGTGTGTGTAGTGCAGAAGGGTTGGCGTGGTGGTTCAGTGACCAACAAAGAAATTCCAGATGCTGAGGAATTTGTCTTTACTGGGAATATTGTGTGTTTCAGAGAGGAGAGGTCATGAGAATAGCAGAAAACACAGACGCACGCATGCACGCACGCACGCACGCACACACACCCACGCGCACGCACACAAACAGCATCCCAACTTCCTTTTGGACCAATTCCTGAAAGCACAGTTTGTTTAATTTCATCGGTTCATTAACGCTGCCGGGTTTTGAACCACAAACAGAATAGTAAAGGCAGGACTCGTGTTTCCTGCTGCCTGTTAGGCTCAGCAAAGTGTCTCTTGTTACCAAATAGCTGGGACTTGCCCAGAAATTCCTTTTCGATGGGAAGGAAAAATCCTCTGTAGCAACATAAACCCCAAACAACACCTGAAACTTCTTGCAGAAAAGCAGTAGAGATGAAAGACTGCATGCTTAGAGGCACTTAAACATGATATCACACCTAGAGTTTGGATGAGCTGTGGTGGGAAAAGTTTACTTTGTCACAATCAGAGACAGTCAAAATGAGTCACAAATCTACTCACTGGCCACTTTATTAGATGCATTTTGCTAGTACTTTACAAATTCCCCCACTCGAGATTTTAAATCCAGTTTTAATCTGTCTTTGTAGAGGACCGAGATCCTATGCTGTGCACGTCTCATGAAACAGACATGTCTTTTTCTGACTTTTTATGTTTTAAACTTATTTTCAGCTCTTGCCAAAATGAAAATGAACTAATTTATGCTATTTTTGAACAGAAAATGGCCACAATGCTTGACTTGCCAGAACAATTTAATGTATATTTAATTTTAAAAGGACAAAAGTTACAATTTGAAAGCTTAGATTACTGTTATCTGCCAGTTTAAAAGGGAAATGTGTCTTTTCATTAGATTTGATTATCCTAAGTTGATGTAGTATCCTCTATGCTTGTGTTTTATTTTTGACAGCAATGATCTTCCATAAATATACAGAGTTTATTTTATTATAAAAAAAGATATCCTTCCTGCTGTCACATGCCAGCATTTGTCTCAGCATATAGCCTCGAACGCTTGCATTTTGGAGTCATTTCCTGTTTTGGTTTAGAGCACCGTGTCTCCGAGAGAAAGATTGAAACATACCGTCATTCTCAACCGGATTGACCTCGGGACATGAAAAAAGAAACAAAAATGATGTCTTTTGAATACCATTTTATTCCCCAAAGTAAGTAAAAAAAAAATGTAATGAAACTGTAACAGATGGGAGATGAAATAAGAGATGTTGAGTCATATAAAAACAAACTGGTTAAAGCTGATAAGTCTTTGCTGTTTTGGTGCATTTAATTAACTTTGTTCACGTTGTATTCAGTGACTTTTAACCTGAATGAAATACGACATCAATCGGCCAAACGTGTCAGAAAGTTCTGCTGCCCTTCAAGATAAACCTGCAGTTTCTGACACAACACGAGATGTTTGTTTGCCCTTTTTTAACATGTCGGCTTTGGGCAGCGTCTTTGTTGTTCTCGAGCCGGGAAAGAAGTCGTGTTGACCGCAAGTTTCTTTCAGAAGAACTCGTTTGGCAGAAAGCTCCATCAAAGCTTTCTTTTCATCCATCCGATGAGGACTCCTTGTGCTCTTTGAAAAGCTTTGATCACCACAGAGTCAACGTCTTTTTCGTGCCAGTGACAGTTCCAGACCCCAAACATTAAACTCCTCTTGTGATTTTTCTTGAGCACTTTAGCTCTTGTTTCTGCCTCGTGCCCGGCTGCAGGCTGTCGTTTTTCACGTCCCCCTGCGATCAGATGGTGGTGGCTGATTTAACTTTGGAGGAGAGGACCTGCCTGAACCTCCTCTTCAGCTCCTGCATGTTAGGAGATTTGGGTCTGGCCAGGTGGAGTCCTCCTCTCCTCTTCTCCCCGTTCCCTCCTCCCAGCGCTCGGATCACCTGGAGGACAGAAGACAGAGAGACTCACCAAAATATAATCACACAAGGACAATTCAGTTTTGCTCAAATCCTAATCCTACAGCTTAAACTGATGTCTGCTAAACTAAATCAAGTCTGTACTATTTAGGAAGAAAATTAAGTTGGTATGAATGTCTGAAATCAAGGGAAACATATCAGGGAAACACAAAGACATTACATGCTATTAAAAAACTTCAGACCCTCCTACTCTCCCCGCAGAGATTCGAGGAATCATCCTGGAATGGTGACACAATTTTCTGGAGAACTGATACATCTGTAGGTCATTTCATACCAAGTGATCATGGCGATATATCCCAATAAAAGTGAAGTGCCTTCATAATACTGCAGACCCAGCTGAAGTTACATTGATAAGCCCAAATCCGGCTTTGTAGTACAGGCCCACTTACAGATATGGCGACGAATACTGGGGAGCATCTACCAGCTTACGAGATCAAAAACAGAGATCCAAACACAACTTGAAATGAAGGATGTTCATCCACAATGAGTGTGGGTATGCACAAGTTGTCTGTCCACAACTTCACCGTATAGGCTCAAAATATGATACGCTGGTGTTCACAGTTTATTTTCACTCCCGACAGTGGCTGTTGCTGCAGCTGTAATGATAATGATTTAAGTAATCCTAAACTGTATTGAAAAAAATCTCTCTTGAAAGACAAAATATGTCAGTATTTCACAAATTGTTCTGTGTTGGGGAAAAAAACCCTATCAAAAAAAGAAAATACAACCAAACTTCAAACTTACTGAAAGCTGGAATTAAAAACCAAAACAAAGAGCTGAAAGCTTCTAAAACCAGCTACAGAGAACTGCAGATTTACATAATGATTCAACAAGCCCACGTTGGGGAATCTGCTCTCTGCAACACCAGAAAAGGAAGCGGAAAGTCTAAGTACGCCCAAAAATGAAACAAGCTACAGGGCAAAGATTTCTCCACTAGAAAAACAAATCTACAAAGTAGTCTATTATGAGCTGTTTAGTAGCCCTTTGTGGGCCAAAATATGTGGTTTGCGGGTCTATAATTTCTGGGCATCAGAGGGGAACAAAATCTATTCCCACAATGAATATAAAGTCCCACATAGTTTGAGGGACTGGAAATACATTGATATCTAATACAATTCTAACAGCTTCGACTAACAAAGCAAATGTAATGGGTCCCACCTCCTGACACAGATGTAGAAAGGCAGCGTGGACTCCCTCGTGGTTTTCTCTGGCTGAGGCCTCAAAGTAAACTCCTCCTGTGGGCAGATGCAGCAGTCGCATCATTATCTGTCACACTCTTTCACACACTTTCCTCATTCAGTAACATACAGCATATAGTTACACACCACAGACCGTATATACAGGATGGACAAAACTTACAGGTATGAAAAGTGAAACCAATAGTGAAGTGCCTGAAATGTGCAGAGATCAAGAAGTCGGTTTTAAATGACTCATGTTTCCCTCGCTCTCTGACTTCAGTAAACCTTTTCGTTGCGACTTTGTGATCTCAAATGCTGGTTTCAAGTCTTTACGTAAAACAAAACTAAAGCTGTACCTAACAAGGTAACAAAACCAAGCATTAGCTAAAAAATAATGAACTATAATGAACTCTGAACTTCAAAAAACGCTGGGACAGGCCCAGGGGTCATGACATCTCTGCCTGGTTCTTAGTTTTGTTAGCTTTTATTTTCATTTATTCCTCAGCATTTTAAACCTATAGTGTATGATATATTTTAGCTCTAGTTTCAGCTTGCATTTATAGAGTTTAATTAGTCCCCTTTGCATTTTCCTCTGCCTCACACTCCCCTCTGTTAAGTTCATTCTTGTTTCTGCTCTCTCTTGTTTCATGGTTGGTATTCACATCCTGTTTTACTTTGGTAGTTATTTGTCTCCTGTGTCTTGTGTTTGGCTTACCTGTCTCACTGTCACTGATTGTCTTCACCTATGTATTTTCCCCCCAGCTGCTTCCACTTCCCTGATTTCCTCATGTGTATAAATAGTCCAGTCCTTTCCTCAGTTTTTGTCTTGGTGTCGGTTTACTCTTCTTGAGTGTTTCTTCCTGACTAATTTTGTAGGTGTGTTTTGGACTCTTATTAGCCTTAATGAATGGCTTGCATTTTGTTTATCCAGTCTACCTCTCACTCTGCATTACATGACATTTATATGAAGAAAAAAAATAATTTTACTCATGTTGCTATTGTCTACTTTGTAGTTCAGCCTGGGTAGAGATGGGTTTTTTTAATGGTCTTTGTCCCAATTTCTAGATAATACAGAGAAATAACCGTGCATCCTGTCAAATCTTTCCAATTTGAAACCACATGAAGTTACTACTAACAGGAAAGTTGGTGGTTTGATCCTTGGATGCTCCAGTCTGCATGCCAAAGTATCCTTGGGCAAGATACTGAATCCCAAGTTGCTCCCAATGTGTTCATCGGAGTGCGATTGTGTGAATGTTAGAAAGCACATGGGATGTAGAAAGTGCTTGTACGAATGGGTGAATGAGAAATACTGTATAAAGCTCACGCAGAGCAGAAAAGCACAATATAAGAACCAGTCCATCTTCCACTGCCAATTTTATAGATTAGCATCCACAGACATCATTGTCCTCTATTCTTTTATGCAAGCCGTTATTGTTTACACACAAACATGGTCCATAATTATTGCACAGCTGCATCCAACATGTTTCATATTTGTCTGAGGAATGCTGATCACATTTTCACACCTATAGTTCATTTCCTGTGGTCTGAATCAGCTGACAAGTTTGTAAATTTGTAGCTTTTCCCTGTGGTTTGGTTTCTGTTTTACACAGAAGAAACTCCAGATTGTGAAGTTCCTCCGTGATCAAGGCAGGAGAACATCCAATATTTCCCATTTTTACCATTTATCTTTCCTGCTTCTTAAAGCAACTTTCTCTTGCCATCTGAGGATGTTTAAACTCTCTGTGGGGTAAAGATTGTCAGCATGGGAGTTTGTGTTAGTCATCTCTTATAACCAGCAGCATCAGAGAGGGTTTTTTTGTTTGTTTTGGCCAAACTGAATGCGTCTAATTCTTCAGGAGAGAAGCCATGGCTCATTTGGAAGTCATTTTGGTTGACAGATATTTTCCCACAACTTTCTCCTTTTCCTGTCACCACAAACATACCACATCCTTTGTATAATTTTGACCAGAATTACAACCTAAAGTAGCATAGTGTCATTTTTGTCATACTTTGTATACACCCGATCATGGAGTGGATCTGGAGTGCAAATTTTACCCCAGAGCGCACTGCTCGTGCAACGTAATGGTAGGCCAAATTGTGTTAACCATTGAGGCATTTTAAAACAATTAAAATAATTTATGTGTTATCATCAATAGAATACATATATAGCATATTAAACCCCACAAGTTGAAGTTGTTGGGTTTCCCTTTTGAAGTAATATCTTTTTTGATGACTGTGCACAAGTTAGGTGGAAGTGTATTAGGAATCAGAAAAAAACGAGCACCTAATGAAGCTGCTAATGTCTCGCCTTCGTCTGCAGGCACTTGTCGGGCTCGGAGCAGGTCACTCTTGTTGCCAACCTACCGCAGATTACAGATGACATAACAGATTAGATTACAGGATTAGAGTTAGCAGGTGTCTGGTATTGTCTACTCTGTCTTGGACTAAAGGATGAATGAATAAAAAAAATACATTTAAAAGGAAATAATTAAATCACCTGAAAGTCTTAAATCAAAGGAAGACAGGCCAAAAATCACTACGTTTATAGCATTAAATGATATTTTTGACCAGATGCTTTTACATGATCACATGACTGACCAGTATAACCGGTATGTTTCCAGAGGGGTGTATGCGCCTGACGTGCTGGTACAGTGGCTGGATGGTCCTGTAGCTGTTGTGGTCAGTGATAGAGAAAACCAACACATATCCGTCTGCCCAGTAGATCGACCTGCAGGTCCAGTTGTCACAGTCGGTTAGCAGAGTGCACTGCATGTTATTGAAATTCATATTCACGTGTTTCCAGTCTCACCTGTTGATCTGCTCCTGACAGTACAGACCCTCAGCATCGTCCTGCAAAACACACACACACACACACACACACACACACACACACACACACACACACACACACACACACACACACACA
>JAVDPK010001365.1:344989-355370 GCA_034780415.1 Cichlasoma orientale | reverse complement strand
ACGCTGAAATTTTACGTCGACAAATTTTTGTAGTCGACGTCATCGATTACGTCGATGAATCGTTGCAGCCCTAATATGAAGCAAGAAACAGCTGCAGCAAACAGATGGCTGAAAGTCCAGCAGAGCAGGGAGAAAACCGAGCAGGAAAAATGGGAAACAATGAAGAGGAAATGAAGGACAAAGGAGGTTTTTAATGGATATTTGTTAAGTGAAATAAAAAAAAATGACTGTATGTTGCAGCTCCACATATGTGAGTGTCCTTGAACACAGAGGCGCTCCTAAGTGATGTGAAAAAGTTTGAAAAACATGTTTGTTTTTTTCTTTCAGGGCGCCAATGCCTCTGCCTTGGAAAAGGAGATTGGACCGGAACAGTTTCCCGTAAATGAACACTACTTTGGCTTGGTTAACGTGAGTATCTCTCATTATGCTGAACTTCAGTAGCAGTGACGGGCCACGCACCTGATTACCTGCTGCAAACTGCAGAGCACAGCCACAGCTTTTGATCGTGCCGGTCTGATTCAGACCTGATCTTTAGTTGTCAGGTCATTCCTTTCGTCCTGCTGCGCCTTATTTGGTTTAAACAAGCACAAAACATGCCCTTCTCTAAATTCCATCTCTCTCTCTTCCTTTTTTTTCTAGTTTGGAAACACCTGCTACTGTAACTCAGTGCTGCAGGCTCTGTATTTCTGTCGACCGTTCAGGGAGAAGGTGCTCGCATACAAGGTAAGTAATGAGAGAAATGCTACTGACAGAATCCAAACACAACAAAATGCCTTATTAGTATGAAGAACTGGCTTTTGTTGGAGGGCTACACATTTAGCTTTTCATGAGAGCAGATGTTTGACTTGAGCTAGAGCTGGTGTTTGGTTTGCGGTGCAGTGGTTCCCACAGGTTGTAATCTTGTATCCCTAAAAACCCTCTGAAGAACCCTTTCTTCAGCACCACTTCATCTTCACAAATCTGTTAATATGAGCTTATTTTAACTTATTTTCAATTGGATCTGGACTGCTTTCAGTTTAGCGTTAATGCTACTGTCACACTAAGGAGAACAGTGTTTGGAGACCGTCTCGCATCCCAAAATTATTGCCACTGTGTGCAATGAACTTGTGATCTTTCTGCCTTTGAAATTGTTGCTCCAAAGACGGAAACCAGGACTGCGGCCACTTGTAGTCAGTTGCAGTCTGCAAAATGACTTTAGTGTGTCAAAACGCCAATAAGACACAGTCAGTTTGGTATCAGTTGGCAGTTGCATGCAATCTGTTTATGACAATATGGTGATAACCTGTGATGAGTCAGAAACATTACAAATCTGTTGCCGTCCACAGAAATTCATGTGAACTACTGACATTCAGCGAGCAGCCAGTACGTCATAGATCTGAAACAGATATTCAGAGGTTCCTCCACATACAGTGACATGGTTGCTGCAGCAGTTTAACTGCAGAATGTCACAGGAGCTCCGCAACCTTGCTTTTATGTAGGAATATTACCAGAACACAACCGGTTGAGTCGAGTCCCCTTTGCAAAGTGACACGTCACGAACAAGTTGTGTTCATCAGTGCAGACGGGCTCAGATTGATTGCAGCATGTTGGCAATTTGTCTGGGTTCATAAATTGGCATTTATTCACAAACCTTCACCAGTGTGTCTGGGAGTGATTGCAGTCAGGACTGCAATTGTTTGGAGACAGGTTGCTGCCCAGGCACAAGGCAACCTGTCGCCCAGAGGTTAAGTGTTGCACACTCACTTCT
The DNA here is from genome assembly GCA_034780415.1 of Cichlasoma orientale. Taxonomy (NCBI): domain Eukaryota; kingdom Metazoa; phylum Chordata; class Actinopteri; order Cichliformes; family Cichlidae; genus Cichlasoma; species Cichlasoma orientale. The sequence goes on along the minus strand of JAVDPK010001365.1, from coordinate 353,623 downwards.
AATGGTCCCGCAATGTGAAAAAAAATCACTGCAACCATCAATATTTCCTAGTCAGAAGGTCACAATGAGCTTTTTTTTAATAAACATTTTATGTATTATGTTTAGCTAATATTTTCATTTGCTTATCCATGTTGCTAGCTAACAAATGCACTTACTGTTAGAACTTCTAATATTACTAATATTTTTGCCATTGTTTTAGAATAGTTACTTTAAGTGTTTGTCTAGTATGTTTAGGTGGCAATTTCACTTTCTATAATTTTAGCTGGCAGTTGCAGTTACTGCTAGCTGTTGCTATTAGCTATCGCAGCTAAAAAACACGGGCGTCACGACTAAAGGTGCTAAGAGTCAAAAATGCAACTGACTGAAAGATTTGGAAAAAATGTGGCTGTATGATGTGCTACACAAAAGTAGCATTTACAGTGTGTTTTCGCAGAGTTTATGTCTTCTTATATTCAGACTGATTCATTTGTGATTCATTAATGTGGTGTTGAAGTATCTTCAAAAGTTCCTTTAACTGTTGCCTTCTGTCATACCTTTCCCCCCGATCAGTGGCTTGTATATAACTTCCACTGCTCATCATTTTCCTGTGTGTGTGTGTCATAGTTCACATAACATCACTTTCATAGATCAGATAAAATATCAAGGTTCAGCCTAGTGTAACATGATGAGAAGATGATGTTAAACCATTGCTGGGTTGTTGAGGCCTTTACAGGGTCACAGTGATCTCCTCCTCCTCTCCAGGTGCAGCCTCGTCGTAAAGAGTCCCTCCTCACCTGCTTGGCTGACCTGTTCAACAGCATCGCCACACAGAAAAAGAAAGTCGGCGTGATCCCGCCCAAGAAATTCATCTCACGGCTGAGAAAGGAAAATGGTAACGAATCAGGATGATGCTGTAGTTTAGAGATGTGAATATTCATCGAGGTCGAGCACTTAGACTTCGCCGCTCTGCCAGAATGTGCAGCTGCCGTTTGTGTCGGGACAAAATCTGTAAAATCGGAAACGTTCCTCCATCAGTCGCTCGTTTTAACCCCAGTTTCTCTCACCATTGAAGCGCACAGCTGAGGTTGATGAGGCAGAGAGTGGAGAAAGGAAAAGAAGAGGGGAAGGGGAGGGTTATCGCAGCTGAGGAAATATAATTGTCAGCCAAATCCTGAAGGGGAAAGCAGATGAAAAAGGAGCCATGCTCCTAATTGGCCGTATTTCTCATTGCCAGCACATGCTGATGCTGTTTGTTTTCTGTTCTCTTTTCTTCCCACATCTGTTTTTGTCTCTAATTCCTCTTTCCACTTCGCTCTTCTTACACCTCTGCATATCTTTATATTTTCTATTTACGTTTCGTTCTGGTGGCTCTTTTCATTCTCTCCCTCTCAGAGCTGTTTGACAACTACATGCAGCAGGACGCCCACGAATTCCTCAACTACCTGCTCAACACAATCGCAGACCTGCTTCAGGAGGAGAAGAGCCAGGAGCGGCAGCAGAATGGAAAGCTGGTGCAGAACGGAGGTGGAGGAGTGGGAGGAGGTGGGGGAGGAGGGGGAGGAAGTAGCGAGGGAGGAGGAGAAGGGGAAGGAGGGAAGGAGACGCAGCAGACCTGGGTGCATGAGATCTTCCAAGGAACGCTGACCAACGAGACGCGCTGCCTCAACTGCGAAGCTGTGAGTGGCTCGGGTACTAAAGATGGACGTAGCCTTAAACCTGCATTTCTTGTCTAATGGCCACCAGCTGGCGACTCCTCTTGTTCCAAAAAGGCTTAACGACCGTCTCCTCCGTTGCTCCGAGACTTCATTAAACACATGTAGTTGCATTTCTGGGAAGGTGCACGTCCGGCTATACCATAAGTTACGGCATAGATTTAAAGCAGAAGCATAAACCCCGCTTTAGATCTCACTCCAGAATGATCTGTTTGAATAGTGAGATCATAACTTGTTCACGTTGTAAATCGTGCACATTCACTGGCTTCTGATGCAGGGTCCAAGAAAGGAAAGCAACAAAGCATGAAGAGTATGTGGGTTAAAAAATGAAGTTGATTTATGTTGTTTGTACTGTAATGAACATAAAAACCCTGCAAGACAAAGATAATGGTTTATTCATAGATGCTGGTTTGCAAACTTTGTTCTGATGCACGATATCATGTGTTTAAATGTGGCATAACATTTTATTTTTACTATGAGCACATACAAACTTATCAAACCACATTATATTAGTAAGGTTGCATCATAATGACCTAGGAGATCCTGCAGAGGATGCATCCCTGGGTTCAGAAAGTCCAGACTCTGTTCCCTCATTTTACCCTTATTAAAGGCGGAGTGTGTGTTATGACTAGTTTATGATAGCCCACATTTTGTATAGCTGCATTTTATCTGCTTGGCTTTTGCTATCAGTTGTACATCGTTAAGATACAGCAAAATCAGTCTCAACAAACCTTCTTAATAATCGTCCTGGACTTGACTGCAAGTGAAGTCTATGCGCGTCACTTATTTTAGTTTTAATTTTGTTACAGTGCTTGTTGAATTAATCTGGTCATTAATGCGTGTGACCCTGTGTGTGTGTGTGTGTGTGTGTGTGTGTGTGTGTGTGTGTGTGCGCTCTTTTTGCTTGTGTTTCAGGTGAGCAGCAAAGACGAGGACTTCCTGGATCTGTCTGTGGATGTGGAGCAGAACACGTCGATCACGCACTGTCTCAGGTATTGATGGAAAAATCTTATGAGGCAGAGAAGCTATTGGAAAAACAGATTTTTGGAGTTAAAATGATGCTGGCTGGTCTTGGTTAACTGCGTGTTTCTGCTTAACAGGGGCTTCAGCAACACCGAGACGTTATGTAGTGAATACAAGTATTACTGTGAGCAGTGTCGCAGCAAACAGGAAGCCCAGAAAAGGTGAGTGAGATCATCGTTGGCTGTGTTTGGCCAGTAGTAGATCAGACCTCTGAGTCCTTAGTTTTTTTAAATGTAACTGGGTCTAAATGAACAATGATTTTAGTTATTCACTACAATCACAACCACTTGCCTAATATTGTGTATTTTTCCCTTGCGCTGTAAAAACAGGTGTGTCCTTTAGGGCCACGGAGCTCGTAACCATAGGCAGTATAGAAGATAGATGTAGTTACCGTGACATCACCCACTGGCTTCTCAAGTCCCGCTCTGAAGCCTCAATTAGTTTTTCTACTGTTGCCATTTTGGTTGCAAAAAACATGCGTGACAAGGAGAAGAGACTGGCTGTAAACATTGTTAGCCAATGAGCGTGCGGTTTGAAACAAACGTTTATTTAAGAGGACCTTAAACGAGTGACACGCCCATAAACTCATCAGGAAAGAGTTGACGGGAGGTCAGGATAGAAAGCTGCTTTCCCATAGGATCCCAAAGGATAAGTGGAAGACGATGGATGGATGGATGGATATACAGGTCTAGATGCAGCTTCAACTACTCTAAAACAGCTTTTAGCTATTGCGATCTGTCATCTAAACCGATGTTTGTCCAGTGCTGGTAGTAGTACCTTTAGGCATAATTAGGAGTACTTCAGGTTATACTTTAGGCTTCATTACATGTAAATTCAAAACATATCCATTCATAAATCCTTAAATAACTGAACTGTAATTAGTTCAGTGAAAATCTAAGATGAGCCACATTTTTTTTCTCTAAAATTTCCTGTTTTTAATTTGATCGGAAAAGGCAACAAATACAGTTTAATTTATACAGTGTGAAGCTTGTTCCCCATATTATTGGAAACTACAGGCTGAGAGCCTGTGTGTGTGTGTGTGTGTGTGTGTGTGTGTGTGTGTGTGTGTGTGTGTGTGTGTGTGCGTCTGCATAGCGCTGCAGGGGTGGTTATCTACTGCCTGTAACTGTCACACATCTATATGTGCAGCACAACCACTTGAAAGTTTTTGTGAGCGGACAAATTTGTTCCATTAGACGGTACCCCTGAAACCACATTTGATGTTACTATAGCAACCAGCCATTGCCTTCCTGTTAGATTCTGAGAAGTTCGTCATGGGTGTCAATCTAATGCAATGTCTATTATTAACTACTGAACAGCGGACCCGCAGCAGCTGGACGGCACTCTGTCGGTGATGCCCTTTGACATGAATTTTCTCCGCTCGGGGTGGCAGCCGTCGACCACACAGGGCTTCTGCTGCCACGTGTATTTTCATACATGCCAGCCGACGTTTTTGAGAGTCTGCTAAGTGCACCAAGTAACATCCATTAGCTTGAAGGGCCCATGCCGACACCGGTGTCTGCACCTTGCATTAACACGGAGAAGCACAAACCCAAAAGGTTCAGCCAAATTAGGAGGAACACAAAACACGCTCCTTGTTCCTGGTGGGAGGTCTGCGGATCAGCATGGGGAGCTTTTAGCCACTTTATCAGGGAGAGATCGGTCTTACTGCACGCCTTTTTGTGTTTGTGCTTTTGTCATTTCAAAATGCAAAGGTTGTTGTTTTTTTGTTTTTTTTTTGTTAACATTTGGGTCACCTCAAAGATTTTTCTGCTGTAAAATAATTTTTTCTTAAAAATTAGTCTCTCTCTCTCCATATCGCTCTCTCAGGATGAGGGTAAAGAAGCTACCCATGATCCTCGCTCTCCACCTGAAGCGCTTTAAATACATGGACCAGTTGCACCGCTACACCAAACTGTCCTATCGTGTCGTCTTCCCCCTGGAGCTCCGCCTCTTCAACACGTCCGGGGACGCAACCAACCCAGATCGCTTGTACGACCTGGTGGCTGTCGTCGTGCACTGTGGCAGGTAGGGTTTTTGTTTTTTGGGCTTTTGCAGCTGCAGTCTCACAAAGGTGGAAGACATGCAGAAGGGCGGTCTAATTTGTCTAGTGTGGTTAAACAAAACGAGCACATCAAACTTATCAGTGATCGTTTTAGTCTTAACAACACGAGGAGCAAAAATAATTCTCTTTATATGTGAATAATTTGCTAAATGACCACAAAACCATTTATCTATTATCAGAATGTCACCTGTAGCATATAAATGTCACTTCATTCAACCCACAACTTCACTATTCCCCTGGCAATAAAAATACTTAGAATACTTAAGACTTGATCACTTGATGATTCTAGTTAGCGATATCATCGTGGTCATATTTACCTATTTTTATGCATGTTCACAAAATCTGTTTACAGGTGCTTTGTCGTAGGGTGGTGTGTAGAGAACCCAAACTCAGGGTACAAAAAATGCACAAGAAGCAAACCTTTAATAAATTGTCGCAAAAGTCCAAAAAGCACAGGCCATGAGACACAGGCGAATGCAAGCAACACATGAAGACATTCAGACAGAAGGGGAGCAAAACTCAAAACAAGACATGAGGGGAAAAAAACTGCTGTCAAAGTAAAAATAAACAAAACAACCAAAAGACACATAGTAAACACTGCAGCAGGAAAACTCACACTGAATATGATACAGAGACAGTGGACCACTGGAGAGACTAACATAACAATAAACTGGAAACAAAACTGTTACACAACCACAAAAAGTCAAGAATAACAGTGAAGTTATAACCAATTAGTGGGCGTTGAATCGGAAGCGTGAATTCACCGGCTGTATGTGAGCTCCAGCAAACTGCTGAAATTTCAGTTTCCAGATGATTAGCTTCTAATGTGAACGTTCTAATGAACAGGATGGAGACAGATTCTAAAACTCTGAAATGAAGCACATTCTCAAACAGTCTGTCATCATTATTTAAGCAGGTCTTTGTGGGGGTCTGTTAAGTGAATTATGTGGCTGTATTTTTGGTTATGTTTATATACAAAACAATCAGCCAGAGGGAAAGTTAGAATCTTGTTTTTCCTCCCTCCCTCACTAAAGCCTCGATGTTCTCGCTCTTCAAATGGAGCACAGACGGTATAAAAGATGGATGCAGCTTTAAACCTGCATTTTTATTTTTTTTAATGGCCACCAGGGGGTGGTGCCTGTAGTTGCAAAAAGATGCCCGGGCCTCCTGTATAAGTGAATGAGAAGGCGGGTCTCAGCCCTGACCTCTGTAAACAATTTCCTGATGAGTTTATGGGCTCAGTCACTCGTTTCAGGTCATAATCAATAAATCATAAAGTCCGTTTAGTAAATTTTGGTCATTTTAAGTGTGACCAAAACCTGCCATAAATGCTGCAATAAGTTCGATCATCTGCTATCAGTCTGCCATTGAATGGGGCCAATTTGACAATTGCGTGCAATCTGTTTGTGATAATAAACAGATTATTATCATTGCTGTGATAATTGCTTTATCACAGCAATTAACTGTGATAAAGCATTGAAAATCATATCTGTTGCTGTCTACATAGGAAGAGTTTCACATTTAACAGAAATTCACTGTTCACATTCGTGCTCAGCAGCCTTCCTGTCCTATAGGAATGTAAACAGAATGCGACCAGCTGGCAACCAGTTGAGTCGAGCCCACTTGAGTTGCGCTCATTGACAAAGACTCAATCAGACTGACTAACATGTAACACCCTCAAGTTTTTTTTTTCTCAGCTAGCATTATCTCAGGATGGTGGTGCATTAAATGAGTACCCTCACCACCAGAGGGCAGTGTGTTACCAGTGGATTAGTTAGGATGTTCTCAAATGCGTGAAAATATTCCTCAAGAGGCTTTGCCTTTTGCAGGATGCCACTGTAAACAAAAATGAGCTCCTAATGACTTGCCTAGTTAAATAAAGGTTACAGTGGCTCACTGCACCATCTTGTGGTACAAATTGTTATGACACAAGCAGCCCGTCCTCGGTTCATCTTCAGTTGATACCGTTTCAACACAATACACAGACGTGTTGGCATCATAGCTGTTGATTCTTCTCGTTTTCTTGATAGTTTTAGTTAATTTTGGAATGTTTAGAACTGTTTGTAAAAAGACAAATCTTTACAGAAAGTACTTTTAAAGCTACATGTTGAATTACGCACTGGATAAAGTGATGCAGAAATATGTGCTTGTTGAAAATGAAACATCTTCTTATGGTTATAATTATTATGCCTCATAATCCTGTTAGAGAGGACGGAACGCTCCTGGACCTTTTTAGCTTATAACTCGAAAAAAAAAGTTGCAGATGAAATCATACATTAAGTCATTCATCAGATATTTATTGGATAAAAATAAAAGAGAAAATAAATTTTAAAAATAATAAATCCACGTATCCCCGTAAACATGGCACCGTTGTGGTTTGCATCAGGCACAGAGACGAGATCTGACGTCAGCTGATGTGTAAGCGAGCATGTGCGAGTCATTAGTCACTCGATTGTCTTCCTCCTGAATTGCAGATGAATTTGATGTAATCTAACACGGGCGCTTTCCTCGAGTCATTTCTAAGCACAAAGGCTGCGTCACGCTGTGCAGCGTTGTTAATGTGAACATGTTTCTAACCACACAATCTAATCAGCAGGATCAGCTCATCACAAACATGTTTGCCTCTTTGACAACGTGCTGATAGAACAGCAAAGCATTTTTCATAATAAATGATCTTCTGGCAGTCTTGATCGACTTTGCCACCAGTGATAGTAATAATGGCTCCGCGGTGTCATTTCTTAATGTGCCTCTGGTCTCTGTTTCTGCACTGCAGCGGTCCAAACCGTGGACACTACATCACCATCGTCAAGAGCCACGGCTTCTGGCTGCTGTTTGACGACGACATCGTAGAGGTGAGACGATCTGGTCTGTTTCCTTGTTCTTACTGAGAACCACACTCACTCTACACTGTCTCAAACCCGGGCTTCATGTTTCATTTTGCAGGAATTCAGATGTCCTGAAGTATTTAGTCCTTTTTTAACACGTTGCAGTCTTTTAAAGGTTCAGTACCCAATTTGTTTGTATGAGTTTGAATATATAAAGACTAACTGCTATAATTTCACTGTACATCATATCATGCTCATATAGAAAAGAATCAGATCTAGATTTTTTCATTTTACAATGCTGTTTTTATCAGTATTCATGTTTTCTTATTTTTATCTTTTAAAACAACCTTATAACAGCTGTGCAGAAAATTTCAACCAAACTAAGAGATACTATTGATGGTAAAAAAAAAATAAAGCAAAACAGAAAACAGAGCAGGATGGGCTCTTAAACAAAAAGGTTGAGAATGATTATTAAAAATCCAGGGGTACAAGCTTATAAGTTTAGCTACATCTGCACCTCCCGTCCTCACTGCTATGGCGTTTCAGGACTTTCTTATTTTGATCGTCTTTCAAAATAAGGAATACTTTATTTATCTCAAAGGTTGGGAAATTTCTGTGTTACAGCAGCGAAACACAACATAGCGCCACAAACAAAATATGATGAAAAAAATTATAAACCGAAAGTTAAAAAATGCTAAAAGGAAGAGCTCATTAAAGAGCAAATAGAAAAAAGTGACGAGCTCAATAAAATCCAAATGTGACACAATAAGGAGCTTAATTACAAACAAGTAAATACGAGTATTGTGGTGTGGTAAGATGTTCTGCTGCCTGTCCCGTCCAGTTATTATCCATAACTGTTCAGCATGGCATACTGTTCGAGAGGTCATTTTTCTATTTCACTTTCACAGCGTTCTTATTTGCTTTGTGGCGACTTTGTTTTCCACTCTTTCCTGTCATTTCATTTCATTTATTCATTTATTTAAATTAGGACAGTGCATATTAATCAACATGTCAGCAATGAGCATCAATG
>JAVDPK010001365.1:334367-344889 GCA_034780415.1 Cichlasoma orientale | reverse complement strand
AAAACTTAGACTGGAATCAAAAACCACTCCAAGGTATTTAAATTGATCAACCACTTCCAAAGTCTCTCCATTGACCATTTTTGGTGCAGTCCCATAAATTTCCAATCCTTTGGTCATTGAAATCTTTCAGATTTTCTGTGTTATACCTACTGCTACAGCGGTAGATGCTCATATTAATATTGAGGCAATAAAACTATGGAGCTGGAAATGAGCATAATGAGTCCAAGAGACCCCCTTTGAAAAAGAACAAACCAGTGTAAAGTGGGTGAAACAACTGTAAACTTTAGCTTGAGCATCAGAGTTTCGGCTGAGCACTGACTGAAAGGTTAAAATCCCCGTCTCCACATAAGTTTCCCATCTAATCCAAAACCAGACAGGAATTCCAGACTTACCGTAGATCCTGGCTGTCCCGAATGTTTTGTCTGGGCTGCCTGCAGCGAGCCGACCTACATACCTGAACCTGATGAGGAGCTGAGATTGGATTTAGTGATCAGGATAAATAATAGAGGGTGGATAAAAGTATCCATAAAGGCAAATTGAAAGGAGATAAGAGGGGAAAGAAAGCAGAGATGGGAACATACCTGCTTTTTTTTGGACATTTATCTTTCTCCTTTCTCTGTCATGGTCACTGTGTACCATCTCTTAATTGAAATATTTCTCATCTCAGTTTTGGGATTATAAACTTAAGGGCTCTTTGATCAGGATGACCCAGACATTCTGTTTTGTTTTTGGGTTTTTTTATTAAAAATATGAGTGACTACTTCTCTGTGTGCTCCAACCCTCATTCCTCTTTTAATTCTTACCATCTCCGAGCAGGTGAGGCAGACAGAGGCTGAGCTTCTCACAGACTTTTTGGTTATTTTATACAGCAGCTAATGATTTTTCCCTCTGATGGGTTTAGTTGTCATGAAATCGCCGTTCTGATGATTCCCCGGGAGCTCCTGCTGCAAAACCATCAGTTTTCCTCTCTGATGTTGTGATGGGGTGGGGGGTGCGTGGGTTTGGGGGGGGGGGGCATGGTTGTCTACATAGTAACGACAGTCTGACATCCTTGTAGCATGTGCGAGTGGTTTCCCAGCTCCACGCAGCACGCTACGATCTGCGCTGTAGCTGACGTGTCAGAAAGGAAAAGATGCGGCAGTTTGTGTAGGATAGTGACAATGTGATGTCAGTCCAAGCACGGAGATCTGTCAGCATCTTCCTCTCCATCCCTGCCTTACATTAAATATGAAGTTCAAAGTATAGCTCTGCTAGTATGGAGTGTGAGCCAGTGGCCTGCTGTAGCTCTTTAGCGATTTGGCAGTCTGCCACATCAGTACCCGGCCAAAGCCTCGACATGCTGCTGTGTTTCAGAAAAGTAACCATTCAGTCCGATATTTTTCTTTCTTCGTGCCAGAGAGAACGGTATGCCACAGCAATCAAACCATCAGCAGTTCGCTGGCTGTGCAGTCGTCATGATGAGGCGTTCCAGGGCTTGCTGACGTTCAGTCTGTAGTTAGTGGTAAATGAGTTCTTCTGATTCACACTGCTTTTTTTTTTTTTTGAGACATTTATCTGTAGATACAGTCTCAGCATCCTTTATACTTCTCAAATAATTACCTCAGGAGTTTCCTGTAAGGAACAATGTGTGCACTAATTACAAGTAAAACATTTATGTTCCCGCATCCCCAGATAGGGTGTCTCAAAATAAAGGTAATTAGACCAGCATGGCTGCCAACACTCACATGTTTTTGTGGGTTCTTCTGTATTTTAAGGCCACCTCTATGCACCCTCCTGTTTTGCTGAATTCAGTAATTTTCAGTTTTGAATACATTTTGTCAGAGTTCTAAAATATTTGTGTTTTTCCTTTTTTCGGGTGGTCTAATAAATTTGGCAAACATTGTAGGACTTGTGTACAGTTATATTTAAAACATTCATTTAGATCCACATTTCTGATGTGATCTAGAAAATGATTGACTCACCCGCTGGTGTGCTTGCATACTTTTTATTTTATGTCTGTTCCACATGTGGGCTGAGATTTTCAATGTTTATTTTACAATTTCAGATTATTTGTGTAGATTTTCAGTAGCTCCAGGCAGCTTTTGGTGTGCACGCGTATCCAGCTTGGATGGAAATGAATTGGCGTAATCAAAGAATGAAAATGTTAAGTTATAGTTGTATCATTGCCCAGTTTAAACTCTGAAAAGTCTGCTCTGCATTACTGCCTTATAGTAAAGGGATGGTAGAATAATACGTGATTGAGGGATCTAAAACGCATCTCCACTTGCTGTGCGCTTTATGAGGTGAAACTGTATACTTTTATGCATTCCAAGACACCTGCTTTGCCAGAAAATCCACTTTTATGAAGCCTGTAATGTTCCTGACATAGTCACAGAGGTGTTGACTTGGTTACATTGTAACACGAGAGGTTATAGGTAGTGTTTCAGAAAATGCTTTAAAACATTTTGAGGTTATTTTAAACACACGTCTTCCTCTCTGTGCAGTCCCAGTTCGGCCAAATTAAATGTCAAACACACACATTGGAGGGATTTCTTTGCCCAGTTAAAATGGTTTATTTTGCTTTAAATCTCCTCGGCAGTAGGAGACATCACCCTGCTGTTTGCAGGGAAGAGCTCGGTCAGTCATCACGGGCTGATGTTTAAAGCTGATATAACCTCCTCAGTATTTTTCCACTATGGCGGGACGTTGGCCCACTCAAACATCTGGTCTGGAAGATTCTGCTGCGTTTGCAGAGAGCAAACATTAACTTTCTTTTTTTTGGTTTGTGGAGATTTGCTTTGCATGCCTCTGTTTTATATTGTAGCTTGAAAGGTTTGATAAGTTATTTTGACCTCTTTTTGGCTGCTCATTTCCACCGTTTGGCTGTTTCCTCCTGAAACTGAAATTTCTTTAGTTTCTCTAAAGTTATCACTCGTTCTTTCAGTTCAAAAATGCTATTTTTTAGTTCCCTTAACTTCACATGAAACAGAAAACTGCTGCATCGATTATGAACCAGTCATCCGGACCAAGTGTCGGGATATCCATCCATCCATACATCTATCTTCCACTTATCCAGGGCCGGGTTACAGGGGCAGCAGCCTAAGCAGAGAAATCCAGACCTCCCTCTCCTCAGCCACCTCCTCCAGCTTATCCGGGGGAACACCGAGGCATCACTGCAGCTGCAGCCCCAATCCATCTGTCAGTCTACCGCTCCCATCTCACCTCACTCGTGAACAAGACCTCGAGATACTTAGGCCCTGTTTACAAGGGAACAATCCAGTGGAAACTGTGTTGTTTTTTTTTTTTCTTTTTCGTTTTCGAAAAGTAGCGTGTTCAGACAGAGATGTTTTAAAAACGATCTCCGTTCACACGGAAACGCAAGACGTTAAAAATGCTGTGGTTCCCACTGCCAGGCCACATTGCGGTCTGAGGCGTACTGACTTTCCTAAATCTTACCTCTGGCCCTCCGTACAATAATACTAAAGACTAAAACTAAACAGTTCCGACCAATAAAAACTAATCTGAAATGAGTAAACCCACTCTGGAAACTAAACTGAATTTAAAAACAAAAGGTCAAAATGAAATGAAAACAAAAACTAATCAGAAAATACAAAACTGTGGTAACTCTGGGGTGTTGAGATGCTCCTCCCATCAGAGCACTAAACAAATGTCCAGTTGGTCACAGAAAAGAATGCTTACGTCTTTGCTGCGATCATTGCAGACTGGGACAATAAAGGACAGACACGCCCGCCACCACACAGCTGAAACTGTGGGTCAGTTTAAAATGCGATTGCCTCACATGTTCCCTGGTTCATCTATTGATTGGCTCTTTAAATGCAGGAACGGGAAGAATGAGATCCAGGTCATTGTGCCATGTCTCCTCCTTATAATGTCTCTGATACAGATTCCAACCACTGTCATCTTCTCTTGCAGAAAATTGATGCGCAGGCGATCGAGGAGTTCTACGGTCTGACCTCAGACATTTCCAAGAATTCTGAGTCTGGATACATCCTGTTCTACCAGTCCAGAGACTGAACCAAGGCAGCGGTAAATCCCCGAAAGACTGTCTCTCAACAGATGGGGAGGGGCTTATGGTGGCCACCGCCCCCACTTAAATATCCAGGCTTTTTTCCCTGTAGGCGGAGCTTTGCACTGGATCGCCACTCGGGACGGGTTAAGACATGTGCGACAGGTCTCATGGCAGCCTCCTGGGTCATTCAAATCCTCTGTGTCCACACTGCAGCGGAGCACCTTAAAAGCAAACAAAGAAACAAAAAAGAAAAATGGCCGATTCCACGACGTTCGCTTTGCACTCTGGCATCAGCTAGGCAGACTGACCAATCCAAGAGGCTGACATGCAGAGGTGGAGACGATGCGGCGTAACCAATCAGCCGTTTTGGATGCAATTGGTGTCAGGGGGCGGCAGTCCTCGCTGTCACGATTACCACTGAGGACATCGCGGTCTTCTTTTTCTTTGTGCGCAGACTACACTATGCTAAATTAGCCCTTTTTGAGGCTTCACTTGGCACAAAAGCCGATACACAACTCCCCCAAAGATTCCTTTAACACCTGACGGCACTGCTGGAAGTCCCACCTGTCACAGCAAAACCACTGACACTACCTGTAGTGAGTGAACAGCTTGAATGTGAGCACAGCGCTTTGATGCTAGTCTGCAGTGTTTGTATCGCGACGTTTTGCCAATAACATCCTGCATAGTGTTACAGGCAGTGATTGAAATGGAAAGCAGCCACCAGGGAGGTGTTGATGGGTCTGAAATGTGTCCCACTATCATGAGTAAGGGTTTTTTTTTTTTTGTTTTTTTTTTAATTTTACTTAACTAAAACACAAAATAAATAAATAAATATTTTGAATATTAGAAAACAATTTAAACAAGTTGGAAAAATTCAAAAATACCCTAACCCTAACCCTAACTCTATATGATTAAAAATCGACATATATCCTGTGTTAAAGAAAATCATGTAGCACATATATATATTTGAATCCAATCACCAACAGTCTGGTCTAGTTTCCAGCGCGTCTAGCAGTGAGAGTGGCTGGTGACTTGCTTTTAAACTTCCTGGTGTGTTGTGCCATTTTTAACCACTCTTGGTGCCACAGTGGGAAGGGGGGCGGGCTCAAAAGGAAGTATTTCAACAGCATAAGCTAATTTTTAAAATGCCAGCTTCTCGTGGTTATGACAGCAAGCACACGCTCCTTTGCTCTCAAGGATTTGCGTTGTTTTAATATGTCTGACTTTTTTTTAAAGATGCCACAATATGCACATTTGTACCTTTTTGGTTTTGTTTCGTTTTGTTAAAGGGACGCACTAGGAGACTAATGCTTTGTCAGCTCTGACATCCAAATTACACACTACATGCAGGGTTGAAGTTTGTTAAGTTTGTCTTATGTGCTTATGGACGCCTCCCTGCACACACACGCGCACGCACACACACACACACCTACCTTTCTGCAGCTGGTTCACCTCATAATTTCAGCCAATTTTGACTCGAGCTTAAGTGTTTCTTGTGCAGCTGCAGCTCTGGCACGCAGTCAGAGGTTTTTACATAACAAAGTTTTCCACTCCAGAATCATAAATGCAGCCTTCAGTAACAGCGAGTGATGCTAAAGGTCTGCTGATGTGGTCCGCTGATGCCCGACTACACGGTTTATTTTCATGCAGTAAGACCGTCTCTTTCTGATGTTTGCATCAGCAGCTTTAAAATGGCTTCTTCTCCTCAGCAACAACAACAGCAGCTTCTGGTTTAATGGCAACTCATCCGGTTAGTTGAGGTTCATCGTAGCCATCTTGCTGTTTCTGAAGTGATTAGATAATTGCAGAGTGGGCAGTTGCATTAAATTGATTTACTTGAATATTAGTGCTGCTCTAAGAAGCTGAGCTGATCAGTCAATGGAACATTTTGCCAGCAACCATTTGGCAAGTGGTTGCTGGGTGTTTCCATGTGAACCTGGTCACAAAGAGGGTGTTGCACCAACAGCCTCCTTGTGCTTGCTTTGGCCACCAGCAGGTTGCTGCAGTTGCCCACAGTTTGCATGAAAGACACCAACTTGTTTTCCAACTCTTTGAGCTGTAGTGAAATTTTACTTTGAAGGTCTCAGTTTCCGAGTTGCATCGCTCTTTTTATAGTTTCACTGCTGGTTGGCAAGTAGTTTAAGAGTGTTTGCAGACAAGTCAGCAAACAACCACTCACCAACTGGTACACACATTTTTGCTGAGCATTTTTGCCAGATGGCTGCCAGCTGGTCTCTAGGGCTGTGTCCCCAGTGCAGCTGCAACAGCAGAACGTGGTGTTGTGGGATATATTTTTTTAAAAAACAAGATAAGTGTCCACCGCACTTTGTGAAAGTTCCACATGACATCCTTCAGTTGCTTCCAAAACAAAACTCCAGATTTAAGATATTAAGAGCCAAAATCTTGAGCATGTTTGCTTTACAGATTAACTTAAAGGTTGATCAAAAGAAATAAAACTGTACTCTGTATGAACAAACCTGGCTGCCTGTTTCAGCTCAGGTCTGCAAATTACTACCTTCTGTAAGGGTGGAAAAACTTGCCACCTTTGAGATAAACAGAATTAATTCCTACAGGTTTTGACTTGAGGAGAAGAAGAAGCCATTTTAAAGCCTCAGCCTCGTTCTCCTGCTGTTTCTTAAAACCTTTTCAACCTCTGTTATTTTCTTATTAATTGCACAAACCAAATGTAGTTTGTTTATTTTGTTCCTTCTGGTTTAATTGTGTTTCCTGCATTATATTTTACACTGCCAAGCTGATGAGGCCCCGCCCCATCACTCCTTTGTAACAGAGCTGCAGCAGATGCAAAGTGGATTGAAAAATGCTCTATGCAGCCTTTAAGGTGTTCATATTATATCCATTGAGTTTTGCCAGGCAGTAGGTTGAATTATTTTTGAATGTTAACATGTACAGTCAAATTATAAATAGGGCTGCTGTTTGACCCGTAACGTGGGTTTGGGTGCATCTCAATATGGTGAAGTGGCCGTCTCTGCCGTTAAAACAGAAAAGCACTTTTTAACACTTGCCGTAAAACTTTTCATTTTGCCTTTAAATCGTGTAATTGAGTGGAAGCAGCGATCCGTTCAGATAGCTAACAGCGGAAATTCTCAGCCCGGCACGGTGCCGGGTGATCATCCACTATCTAGAACCCTGCAATGTACACTTCCACTTCCAGACTCATTCGGTCCATTTTTATCATAAAAAAACTGCAAATAGATTAAGTGAATAAATGCCTCATTTGGCTCAATGTTCTCACATCGGCGTAAATGACTTGGAGGAGACTGAGCGACTTATTTGACGATGCATCCTAAACACTTAACGAGTCAAAGCTTCAAAGTCAACACTATTTGTCTTTCATGTCTGTGCTGCTCTTTAATCAACTTAAAGGAAATAATCTACATTAAAGGACTGTGTTGCTCAGTGTTTTGGGTGGGAGTTTATTTCACTTTTGTTTCCAGCAATTGTACAACTTCTGGACGTCTGAAGAAAGTCGTTTTTGGCTGCGAATGACTTGAAACACCAACAGAATCTGTGGACTCGTAAAGTCGCTTTCATACATACCAAATGATGTTTATATTTTAAGCTTTTCAAACGAAATGTACATGTACTCAAGGTGTAAATAAACACAGACAAGCACAAAGGCACATTATTTGGGAGATTGACGTCCACAGATTCAGTTGGAAGCAGTTTTTTCTTTTTTGTTTTTTGTAATATGAAAATTCTCAAAATTCATTGAAACCTTTGGCTGAACAAAGTGTTGAAGCAAAGCTCTTTTTATTTAAATATTATTGATATTATTGTGAATGTTCATGTTAACTTTTTCCTTTGACGTTCTGAATCTTCTTTTTTTTTTTTTTTTTTAAATGTATTTTACTAATTTTGCTAGCCTACCATTTGTGTGTAGGCAGCTCTGGAAATCTGAGGATTTATTTTGGTTTAATTTGGGGAGTGTGCGATGAGATGTGTACATAAATACAGATGTTGTTATTGGAATATAAATAATTGCTTGCTTGAAATAATCAGCAAACCTGGATAAAGAATATTAGTCGGTATAATCTCTCGAAAATGCCTTTATTATGGTAGGGGCCTCGGGATGCCCATTGCTTAAAAGGTAGCAAGCCCCACTCATCTGGCATGCCAGGTAGCCCAAACCAAACAAACCCAAATATTTGGACTGGTCACACTGAATCTGACTTCATTAACATTCACTCACTTTGAAGACGTTCTCTTATTAGAAGTTGTTGTGCAGAAAATAACTGACCAAAACCTGATGTCATCACTGCATTAAAGGAAAAATCCACTTTAAACTACATGAAGTATTAAAATAAATCAGCAGGTGGTGTTTGTTTAATTTTAGGTATTCGTGATTGGAGTTCTGATCGTGTGTATAAGAACACTAAAAAAAAGACTATACTGGCTTTACAGTAACTTTAAATTCAGAAAGTATATTTAAGGATTGAGCTTTGAATAGCTTTCAGACTACTTAACTTTAAAGTTTTAGATTTCTAATTGCAGATGATGTTACTGTGTCTAATGCAAAAAGACCTCAGTCGCACAGGCCTACAGACCAGTCGGCTACCCCCGGCAACCTCTGGTCGCTAGAGAAGAATGTGTGTTCCCTGACCAGTTGGCGAGTGACATCAGTTGCAAAGAGGGTGCTGCACCAAAAACCTCCTTGTGTGATTGCTTTGGTCTTTAGCAAGTTGTAGTGGTTGCACAGATGATGCCGAACTGAGTGTTTGCAGACAAGTTGGCATCTTCCATGCAAACTGGTAACTGGTCAGTTCTAGGCCTGTGTGACTGAGGCCTCGGAAGCAGTGGCTGACAGCTGCAGGTAGATTTTTTTTCTTTAGCAGTTGTCTCTTCAGAGTTTTGGTCGTCCACATTGGTCCCCTTTTTCAAACTCACCAAGATTGTAAATGTCTTTAACACAGTGTGTGAGACGGGCGTAAAGTGGCTGAATGTGTCATTAACACTCCAGTATTGTATGTTTTAAAAAAAAGTGTGCAACAGTGGCAGCAGCCTCACAGACACCAACAGCAAACACTGAGTGAAACTGAAGGTCAAAACTGCTTTGCCTTGAAGATCGTTTTAATTTTAAATTAATGACTGAGTTATACTTTGTTTTTGCATTAATTTGCAACGTATACTCCATGATCAGGAACATAGAAAACACAAAAAATGTGTTTAGTTTCATGATTCAGACTGAAGCAATGGAGACTGCGTAAAAGAAAAGTAACCCAGAATCCTATTTTGAAAGGGTTGCATATTTTGGCACAAGCCAAACACAGGTTTGTTTTTGTTGTTTTGTTTTTTTTTTTTTTTTTTAAATGGTCATAAATTATATGAAGCTGTGCAGCGTCTGAAGCTGCAGACTGATCTGAAGGACCAATAACCAAATCGTCCTCTTGTTGTTTTGTGCTTGTGAGGTTGCTGCCGTCTGAAGTTCATTCTGAATACTTGTAGATGCTGTGAAGTTTGGGAATGACGGCTGGTTCTGATGGTGTCCAAACTGAAATAAAATACAAACTGGTTTTGAAGATCTTCCATCTCTTTTCTGTCAGGCTCTTCCATTGAGTAAGTTTGTCTTAACAAAGTCATGTGGAAAAGAGGCTGATGTTCAGTTGTTCTGTTCTCTGTCAAGATGATCCCACACTGCTTCACTAATGTTGAGGTCTGCCCTCTGGGGAGGCCAATCCATGACTGATGGTGTTCCTGTAGCACTATGTGTTTCAAAGGACATTGGGAAAGCAATAGGAAAATGATCTAAAGTGAAATATCTTGTCCCCTATTTAAAAATTAACCAGCTAAGGACTTTCTCTTAAAACATGTTGAAGATCACTCAGTACCTTTATGCAACTGTGTTCACTGTGTAGCTGTCATGGTTGTTTTACTTGGGTGATGTTGTCTGGTCGACAGCGGGCGCTGTAGGCACAAGGAGACGGATGGGATTAGCAGAGCAAGATGCTCTGTATCCGATGTCAGTGTGCCGATGTGAGGGAGGAAATGTGTGATGAGACATGGTCGGGAATGAGATGAGACAATGATGAATGTTGTAAATGAGTCGGTGTGAACTTATATAAAGGGAAATGTTGTAAATCATTATCTGTGCATGATTGGGGGAGGCTGAGGGCAAGATCTGCTGTTGTCAAAGGTCCCAAGGTGCAGGAGCTCAGCTCCAGCGTACCAGCCGACCCTGCCCGTTCCTGTGGCCCCTTCAAGTCCAAGGAGCCTAGCACAACAGCATCTGTCAAAGCTGTGAAAGATAAAGGTAATGTCCCAGAGCCAAAAATGAGTCCCCAACAGATGATAGAGGAGCTGCACTCCGAAATGAAACGAATGTTACTCACTGTGATGGAGACCATCATAACTCATCTTCACTCAGAACCCACAACCAGCAATCAGGACTTCTTTCTAAAGCCTCAGTTTTCCTGAAAGTTTCAAGTTATGGGGCTACGAGCCAAAAATGTGGGGAACTGCTGCTTCAAGTTAACACGGTATTAGCAGACAGATGGA
>JAVDPK010001365.1:290878-300940 GCA_034780415.1 Cichlasoma orientale | reverse complement strand
CTTTGTTTGCCTTAGTGAAGCTGGTGTTTAGAAATCACTAATTCAAAGTTGGGCCTTTTCCCTATTAAGGAATCACTCCTGGTACCTACATGGCAAGTAGTGCTGTCCAACATGTTTCTTTGCTATGAAGCACGGAAATTATTTTCTTTTTTTCCTGCTTTAATAACAAAAAAAGTAGGAAAAATGAAAATAGCAGGGGACAGAAGAAGTCTGCTGTGTGCTGCTGGGATAAAGAGGTCAAATTCTCATGACTGCAGGAAATTAAAGTTTATTTCCAAAGCGCACGGCCCCTCCCACTGAACACACGCTTCATCCAGCTAAGGCTGATCTGCTGCTGATGAGTGTGTGGGTGTGCATGTGTGACCTTGGTGTATGATTACATAATGCACATTCACGGAGAGTTAAGGTGACAGACGAGACAAAAGCAAAGAGGGGAAAGACATCCCTGGCTCACACGTGTAAAAGATTCAGCTACGGTCCTGCAGTCCTGCAGATAGCAGACTACATGCGTAACTGACGGTTAACGACTGAAGGTGTTTAGAGACGGAAATCAAGGGAAGAAATGCATTTAATGTCAATCACAGGTATTTAACATCTCCTACAAGCCTACTGTACAAACAAAACAAAATCTGTTACTTCAGAACCTGGATGGCTCACTACTTCTCTGGATTCAGTTTATTGTTAAATAGGCCTCCTTACTCATTACTGATGAATAGATGGATGGCTACAGTTCAATGAGTTTCATCCCCCAACCCCAGTTTATCATGCCATTTTAGTTTAATTCAGATCTTGTGACATTTACGTTTGTTTGTCTCTTCACCATTTTGGCTCCTGGCTGATGTTAACAGACACCCCCCACCCCGAGGTCAAGTGTGTTGGATGTAAGGGGGGGGGGGGGGGGGGGGGGGCAAGGGACCACTGAACACCATGCACCATGTCACAAAGCTCAAATCATCAATGAGTCCACTGCACTCAAATGGCCTCCACGGTCACCAGATCTCAATCCAACAGAGCACCTTTGGGATGTGGTGGAACGGGAGATTCGTGATGCTATCGTGTCAGTGTGGACCAAAATCTCCGAGTAATGTTTCCAGCAGCTTGTTGACTCTGTGTCACAAAGAATTAAAACAGCGCTGAAGGAAAAACGGGTCTGACCCAGTATTAGCAAGGTGTACTTAATAAAGTGGTCCAAGCCGATGCTTGTATATTTCTGTTTATCTAAGCATTTAAAGGTTCTTCATCTTTTTAATGGATGCTTGTCATATCTTGCTGTCGTATACTTGACTAGTAATTCATAATCTCAGTGATTATGAGATCATAAGTTCAACATTTCCCAAGACATGTTTCAACAAACATTTAAAGATGGTAAGCACAGGTCGAACAAAAGGTAAAAAAGAAGGTTTAAGTGTAAATAACACAAACTGAAGTGAGGCGAGAAAGTGTTTGAAGGACAAAACAGATGGAAAAGTGAGAGGAAGCGGCGAGCGAGTTAGTTTGGAGTCCCTGCAGAGCAGCGACTCAGAGAACGGGGCATGAGAATGAACTCCAATAAACCGCACCAAATAAGAGCAAATCTGTCACACAAGTACTGACACATTTCACAAAGAATTCCCTGGACCCTGCCAGCAAAACTAAAAAACACACCCAGGGTGCACGAACACTCTCATATACCCGCACACGGGACCATGTATGAAAATAAATGTAAAGACTGACGCATATAAACTGCACAAGCACACAGGAGAGCGCTCTTCTTTCAGCTCGAGCTGGATGAAGAACCCGGAGAATAAAGGGAGCAGGGACATGGAGAAAAGTGAGACGAAATGCGAGGAATGAAAACACATACAGAGATAGAGAGAAGGAAGAGCAACAAAAGATCGGAGGGAGCGCAACGGGAGGTGATGCTGAGAGTGTAATGGCCTGGGTGGCCTGGAGAGATTACAGCCCAGGGGAGAAACCGAGGAGGAATATTCCCACACTTACTCAGAGAGCGCTTTGTCTGTGAGATGGGCAGAAGAAACTGTCTCTATAGGATACAGAAAGTCTTTTAAACCTTTGTCGTTCCAGTTTAAGCTTATATGGAGCATAGCCTAGAGAGGTTTGGTGTTTCAGATCTATGAGAGCTAAAGGAGTCAGTTTTAGAGGCGATAAAATTAGTTCGTCTAAGCTCGTCGCAGTATTACCAATGTTTTCAGCACATTCCTGTCTGTTGTTTTTTCAGATTATAGAATATCTGCATGCATATTAATAACTGCATTACATCACCTCTAAGCATCAATACACTGTGAGCTTTTAGTTCATTTGCGCATGCACTTATATGGTGTTTTGTTACAAAAAACAGTCTCTGGGTTAACTTGCCTGCTCATTTTTCTTTTCTCACACAAACTGCTCTGGTTAATGAAGTTCTTCACATCTGCTGCTGCTGCTGCTACCCATTATCCGAAAGGCTGACTTCATAAAGAAACGAGGAAAGTATGAGTGTGCGCTGTTTTACAAGCTGCACATCCTCTCCCCCCGACCGGGTTTACGTACGCTGGAAGAAATTGTTTGGATCAGTAAATCACTAAATCAAAGCTGGGCCTTTTAAAGGAACACAAGGCATTCCTTACAGCCGAGATTATTTCATCCACGTGGGAAGTCTTTGTGGTGATGTTTAAAATAAAATAACATTAAAATTAAAATTAAAATAACATAAGGAATTCTACAGCGATCACGACTATCTCAGCGCTGCAGAGAAAAAAAATATACATGTATGTATAATCACAAAACAAGCAAGAAAAAGGCTCATATGAAGTGGATTACTCATCTTTCCCATTACTGTTTAATTGAACCCTGACCTGATGGGACAAACATACATGAACACGAGAGAAGAGCAAGAACATTTCCCAATAGCAGGGAGCGCGGGGAGTCTCACAGGATGTGTCATACAGAAGAAACATTATCTGCTGACGGTGGATTCCCTTTAGCTCCCGTTTATTTCCTTGGTACACTAATATCAAACCAAGTATTAACTCTAAAGTGTATTTACACTCTAAGGGCACAAAATGTGACTCACAACATGAGCAGCATATGCTTACGCAGGTCTCGAATCTCTGACTTCCAACATTTTGCGTAAAATGAGAAGCCAGCGGATTAAGTACGCCAGTAAATCTGTGACAGAATAAACAAGATCTCAGAGAGGAAAAATGAGCAAAAGAAGCTTTTTACTTGTAGATCTCATGATTTACAAGATTACTGGAGTGCTTAGAACTGGTTTTATCTTCCGCTAAACGTGTTGAAAAGGTTAATCTCAACGTGTGCTGCCTGAGTGACCACAGTAATTTCTGGGGCATCTTACGAACACTAAATTCCACCACACGTACTTGTTTTGGACATCTGTGAAAAACCAAAAGAGTTTCTGAAAAAATAAAAACAGACTTTGAGTTTGTCTGGGATGTCTCAGATGTTTGCCAGAGCCAGATAGAGGGCATGCAGTGAGCGTCTAGACCTCCAAACAAAGCCTTTTATATACAGATACCAAAACTTTTTTTGGACTTAAGTGGACAACCCAAACACATCCAAACATTCCAAACTTTTGAGGCTGATTTGAATGCCTGAAGGCCTCCAACACAAGGTCCTGAACGTCACAGAGTATTTGACGTCAGTCAAATACAGGAATATCCACAGACATCTAAATAGGGTTCTATCAAGATTTTCTGAACACTGATTGTTTCTGTCTAGTGCCGGCTGATTACCAGGTTCCCTTTTCCTCAAGTTAACACTAAAAAAAACTCAACCACTAGAATCAACAACATTGGAAAAAAGAGAAATAAATTACAGCTTATAAAAGGTACCCTTTGGAGCTGTTGGTCTGCAGCAGCATCAGGGCCAATGTGCGCTCCAGCGAATGTAAGAAAACTGCCGATTAGCAAACTTTAAACTTTGAATCAGCTTTGCAAATATTTTCTCCAAGAAAGGAAATTCATGCATCACACATTTGACCACATTTCTAAACTATGAGTTTCGATCCAACATGAAAATTAGAAGCTGGCGCAGTTGCTAGAACCAGCTCTGCAGTGCAGTCCATGGACTTTATATAAAGCATGGCCATCGTGATGTCTCCTAATAAACAGAGAGGTTCTTTCATAAAGTCTCAGGCTGAGCATTTTGGCCTTCAACATCTTGGCGCTTCAAATCTGGACATTATAAGTGAGGAGTGAATCTGCCTTAGGAACTGATGACAGACTCATATGGTAGCAATTTGTTAATAGTTAGATATACATGTCCTAAAGCATATCCTGCTTTATCCTCTACGCTGACCCTAATAGTGACCACAATATTGAATAAGACTTTAAACTAGCAACTGGGACATGAACTCACCATGAAAGTTTACTGAGACGAAGGCCAAGAAAGTCAAGAGATGCTTTTTGCCTATACTGTACTTCCATATAGCCAGACTTGTTTTGACAACCAGAGTATTTATGTTTATGGTACTTTTTAATAAGCTACTGCCATCATTCTGCCTCTTTTGTCACACGTTTTTGGTTCGAGACCAGCTAGCTTGCGGGGCCCGAGCTGAGCACCGAGTGCGTTCGCGGTGGAAAAACCGCTGAACGGTTCAAATACTGGCACCGGCACCGGAACGCCAGCGGTGGAAAAGCAGCTTCAGAAAGTATTCATAGTGTTAAGGTGAAATTTTTCATGGTTTCATCATATATGCTAAAGCTAATCAGCTGATTCAGAAGGAATTAGGAACTAACTTTTCCCTGATTTGGTTGATCTTCTATGTAATGCCCCATGCACTAGAATCCAACCCCACCTAAAATTTCAGAAGTTTGCACGATGATTTAAGATTAATAAAAAGAGAGCCCATAAAAAAAAAAACTCATATGAATTAAAGCAATGCAGAAAGTGGGAGAAAAAAAATTTGGCATTTAAGTTTTCATATATTCATTTGTGGATTGTAATCATCCCTTCATTGCTCCATACAAATCTGATCAATATACTTGCTCCTATTATTCCTTTGGGTCAGGGGTGGACAATTCATTTTCCAAAGAAGCTACATGAGAAACTGGAACTTCTGTGGAGGGCCGCACCATAGTACCATAGAAATTTTGTTTACAAAAAAAAATCTCTGTACGGCCCCTTTAAGAGCCCGTTTGGTGCATGCATGCATTGTGAAACGGTGCACAAGTAAAGTGGTTGTATCCCATTTCGAAATTTTAAACCCAAGGGGATTCGAAAGCCCTCGACCACCGATGAGGTATAATCAAGCCTGACTATTTATTGGAAACCATAAGTATACTTGGCCTCAATCAACAGCCTGGTCAAAGTTGAGCAGGTCAAATGGTTAATAACCCTTCCAAGAGAACAGTAGTATGGGAGAGAGCATCTGAGTCTGAGAAAAGAGGCTTACATACCAGCTGGTCTCACAGGAGAAAAGCCACCAACAGATCACACATACAAACACACCGCTTGAATAATCAGCTGTATTTCCTCAGTAGCAGCGCCTGTGATCCTCCTGACCCCACTGACCCTACCAGCTTCAACAAACACAACATGAAACCTCCCAGTCTGCAGCCTGCGAGGTGTGTTGGGGATTTACAGTTTATTAATGAAACTCGCCCACTTTATTAGATGGACTGAGTCCTCTGGAGTTCAAAAGGGTAAACAAGATTTCCAAAAGGGGAGAAAAAGGCCAGCAGCAAGATGAGGAATGCAAGTAAACAGGAGCGGGGGTGGTGGGGGGTGGTGGTGGGGGGTGGGGGTGTTGAGTTTTCCAGTGCTGATGTTATCAGAGATTCATCAGACATGCAGGACTGATGCAAGAGTAAGAAAACCAGGCAATGCCAAAGCCTGAATTTTGCATTTATTGGTGAACTCAGTGCTGTAAGAACTCATTTAAAGTACATGAAAACCACGGCTGTATCACTTTGTCTTCTTAACCACCCTCTTCACGATTCCAGATATATGTGTTTACGTTTAGACCCTTCTGCCAAGTATTCCATGTCTAAGGCACATGGTGAGAAAACACCATTGGAAACAACACTGCTGGTTCTTTTTTTAAGAAGGGAATACCAGATATTCCTCATATATCACCCCTAAAGCGGGAAAAAAATTACAGATCACAATCAAAATGGTATTTGAGATAAAGAGTGAATCAGGTTGCATCCCTTGCCCCTTCCTTATCAATGTGATAGCCTGGATTCTGTTCTAGCTGATCCTTAATGTCTTCCTGCTTCACGCTCATTCCTCAGATTCACAGACAGGCTGTTATGGCTCCCTCGACAGTCGGAGTTGTTGTTCTTGCTTTAGTTCGACAAAAGTTTCTAAAGGAGTGTGGTTCGCCAAATCATCTTAACTGGCGCCAGACTCACTAGGTCATCATGAACCTTTTTTCTCAAACTTTGGGGATGCCAGTCCTCCTCACCACCGACACGACTAATCAAAGTCTGTGTTAAAGTGGCCACAGTGGTCAAGAAACATCACGAAAACAAAGTCGGCCTTCATCCGTTCCACCAGCCTGGGACGCTATTGCAGCGGAGAAACTTTCATGCACTGCCCCGTGAATTTCATGGCCTAACATGGCCTTTTTTTTTCTTGTCTTTACTCTTCATCCTTCATACCTACAATATGTGGCAAAGTTTAAAAACTGATTTACAACTTTAATGTGTACATTTCAATAATTAATAAAAACTTCTCAATTGTGTGTCAAATGAAACTCATTTTCTCTCAGATTAGGTTTGTTTGTGATGGTTCCCAAATACTTAAGCAAATCAGCATATTTGCTATTTATGGTCTTTCTTTTCTAAAGTCCACTCCAAACCAAACAAATATTAAATGGAGCAGGACCTCCCTAAGAGCGTATAATGCTCTTTTTTATTTATTTATTTTTAAATGGAACCAAGTAGTTTTGGTTCCTGAAATTATTAAAGCATAACAATATGAAACCAAAGGAATAAGGAGGCATAATTGAAGTCATAATCCTCGAGACTTTTATACAGAAGACAAGGGCTCCTAAAGACCCCCACTCTAAATTTTGTCTGGTAAAGATCAAATATATTTTGTTTGATCCATATTTGAATAATGGTGGCTGCATGTAGCTTCCTGTAATCCATACAGAATCTGTAGCTGCCTTCTTTTTTCCTCATGAGAACAGCAGGGAAAGACCGGGGGCTACAGCGTTCCTCAGTGATATCCTGCAAGAGGAGCCGCTGAACTTGCCTGTCTATCTCTGATCTGATATTGGGTGATGTCCTGTAGGCCCTTTGTTTAATGGGTGGAGTATCACCTTTCCTAATACTGGCTGTTTCTCAGCTGTGTCTGACTATGTCTGTGTGTCCATAATCTTGGTCATGAACACTAAAAACATCACTGTAAGACAACAATAAAGCCTTTATCTTCTGTCCTTTTTCATCAGCAACTGCTGACTGACTTACTTACATGGAAACGCATATTATGGAGTTAAATGGTAAATGCAATTCCTACTTAACTGTACTATCTTTGTTTAATCAAAAAAGCAATGAAATACATAAAAAAACTGTAAATAATCTTTTCTACTCTGTTGTATTGAGTAAAAAAACATGTTACTTATTAATAAATGAACGTATTCAAAATTTTGAGCTTTGAACCAGAGCCAGGCTTACTATTTCTGCCTGATTACCTTCTTCTTTGACTTTTACATTCAGTGCATATATAACAAAAGTCCTTGGGTATGTGACATGCACCTTAACATTTAGATGGGCTTCAGGCTTCCCAACTCCTTTCACTGTCTTCATATTTAGCGCACGGATATGATCGTGGCATTTCTCAACTAATTCTCGATAAGAAAAGGCACATTTCTGGAAATCTTGCATATTTGAGCCTACAAATCAATAAAGGCAGAAAGCGAGTGCTAAAAATTCATGAACACACTTTGGAAAGCATTTGTGAATCCAGTTAAGGAATCAGTTTGAACTCAGCCACCTGTACAGCCTTCACCGTCATTCCCCGTACCTTTGGGTATGCTGATCTTGAAGTCCAGGTCCCTCTCCTCCAGGTGGTACAGGGCGACATCCTGTAACCTGGCTCGCTCCAGCTCTGACAGGCTCTGGATGGGAACCGGCTGTAACCGCACGCTCTGTCCCAGCATGGTGGCCCACGTGTGATCCCCCTGCAGAGAAAAGAGATGGTTAAAGGATAAAGAGGAGTGGAGAGTACCTATGGAAGCACAATCTATAAATCAATGGTTACCAGATGGTCTTGAAACAAAAAAAAGGCAAAATCTCTGCAGACTTGCAATCACTGACCAACCAACCATCAACTGCTTTACAGGCAAAAAAAAAAAAAAAATTCAAAAATCAGTTGTGAGCAAGCGCACATTTTTGCCCTCAGTTTTAACTTTCTCACTGTGCAACAAGGCAGTCTTTATGAGGGGAAAAAACAGCCAGTTTTCTTGCCAAAAAGGTCACCGTGTTCATTTGTTTTCACTATTCCTAAGTCTATGTTTATTTTTATTCTTCCCCATTTATTACAAAATCCTATTGTAATGCCCTTTTTGTCTGTTGACCTTGAGATCTCTGCACAGTGAAAGCTCATTAAATCTCTCTGCAGACACAACCTGACCTTTTAAAAAAAGGGGGAAATCCACCAGTTAACACAGGAAGTCTGTATTTGTCAGAACAACAAAGCTACCTGCACAATTAGTATTGAGTCTTCCACGAAGGAGCTTCGTCAAGCCTGAGAAAACTGCTTTACAGGTTAGCATATCTTATATAGAACAGCTTATCTGGGTAATTCTCTGTTTATTAAACTATGTAATTAAAAAATAACCCTCATATTTTGCTATTCAGAAGAAAAAACCTTGGATATTCTACTTTGCACATGCTAATATTAATGCTATGTTACAGTTATCACAGATTGGAAGCATTAATTTTAAAAGATATGACCATTAACCATCACTGAAACTCCAGCTGACTCTGTTTTGCTGCAGCTCATATAGATTAAATTTTATTCATCAAAAGATTTCTGTAAATCTCTCTCTCCTTGTGTGTGTCTGTACGACTTATAAAGCAAGGCTGGTTTGGCCAAATGTTAAATTGCCATAAGGTGGTGAGCTTGTACCAACTGCACAGTTTTACACACAAAGTCATAAAAGGCATACATTGTAAAGTATGCTCCATAGTTTACTCGAAGGCTCGGGGTGTTAGGAAATTGTTTAGGAAGTACTTCATTGCTGTCGTAAACATTTCAACGGTCAAGACACAGTCCCCAGATCGCATACGCTCCAGCTGAAAGTCTTTGAAGGTATAGTAAGTGTTAAGGCTGATCCCAGTTACTTTCTGCTGTGGAGAACATTTCAGTCTTGGAAACCAAAGCTCCACACAGCTCAGCCTCTGCTAGCTTCTCGCTGAGCTGCAAGCAGATTGAAATCAAAGCAGCCGAATCGCAGAGCGAACAAGTAATGAGGAGAGGATGGAGAGAGGAAAGCTGAAGGAGAGTCAAGAGGTTTTAAGAGATGCTGAGAAAAACAGGAAGAAAAATATTAAGTGAAAACTGAGAGGAAGAGTGAGGGAATGGCGGGGGAGTGTCTGATGGAGGGATGAAGCAGTCGCAGGTTAATAAGAACCAGTCGCATTCCAGATCTTAAGTCTGTGCTTCACAATCCGTTCACCCCGTCAGACAAAAATGTGTTTCTAATAAACGCATGCTGTGATTTTTTTTTTTTAAAGAGAGCCTCAGCACGTAGGGATTGTGCATAGAAACTTGTAAATCAATTAACCAATAAATCCACACTGTACGGTCATCTTAAGCAACTCATTAATTTACTTCTATGATCTGAGGTGAATTCAAACCACCTCTGTTTGCCATGATGCCAGTGGTGTTTGTTCTGGTTTACCACATCTGACTCAGGTTTCACAACTCTGGTTAGAGGGTTGTGCCAACTTCTATAATCTTTTCGTTCGTAAAAATTACATCCAGATGGGATAACTTTACATCTTTGTGCCTCAAATTCTTGTGGTTAAATTAAACCGCATGGGAAGTTTATGGGGGTAATGTCTCTTTGTTAACAACTCAAGGAGATCCGAAACATGACAAGGACGGGGG
>JAVDPK010001365.1:276894-287006 GCA_034780415.1 Cichlasoma orientale | reverse complement strand
AATGAGGCAAAGGTAAATACTGCCTCTCGTTCTCATTCATTAGCAGGAGGTGAGGAGGTGGTTCATTTTTCCTGAATTACAAGAACATTTTAATTGTTTCCATTAACATAATAACCCCGTTTATTTCTTTGCTGTGGCAGCCATGGATTTCCTGTTCAACCAGTCATCATCTGGGATGCTTGATAGCCTGAGGGTATGTAATACTATAAAATACTGTTTACTAATTAAGCTATGAAAAAATATGCTGCACTTGCCCGCAATTTCAAACCCTGGAGGGCTGAATTATCAGCAGGGCAAAGCAGGAATTATGCCTGAAGCACTAAAAATAGCGAGGGGTAGAATTAAGTAATTTTATTGAATTTATTTTATTTTATTTTATTTTTTTGCTGATATACAGCAAGGATTGTCATGCTTTTCAGGGTCAAGGGCCTCTTAAAGACCCCTTGTTAACACAGGCTTAGTCTCACTGCTTTTTTCTGTAATTAAATTTATACATTTATTACAGGACAGAAAAGCAACAAGCCAATAAACCAATCAGGTAAAAACACAAAATACACATAAAGAATTCTTCCTCTTCTTCATGTACGTTCTGTTTTTTCCCCCTTACTGTTGACTCCAAATGATGCTGTACTCACACTAGTCAATCAGTACTGTGCATGAGCCTGTGTGAGTCCCTCAAAGTCCAGTTTGGTTGATTAGTATGATCATTGCGGACATTTTATGGGCCCTGGTTCAGTAGGATTCAGGCATCCTACATGCGAAGTATTATTGCCAGCTGTGCCCAAGCATGGAACTTCCTCAGTGACACCTGCCTCCTTAAAAATCACCTTGTAATTAAAAAAATCAACAAGACATTTGGAGGACAGTTTCAAATGAGCACATCAGCTGACATAACTGCTAATCACATAGACCAAGGAGTAGAAAGGAAAGGATGCTGGACTTAATTTGTTGCCAAATTTTGAAAGGGTGTGTCAGAATCAGAAATATTATGTAGGGGACATCTGGTGGTCATGCAACGTCATGACCGTTGATTCTCTCTTCTTAAATGTCCTAGTAAGCTAACAAATATAGTCTTGCAACACGCGTTGCATTTTGAAGGGTGCATTTTTAACCCAAAAGGTGAGTGAGCGTTTTCAAACTCTAACCAAGCAGATTTTACAAACCAGAGCAGGAAAATGAAAGAAAACAGCGAGTAAAAGCAAAGGTTAACTTTCTTGGATTCGTTTTTAAGTCCAAAGGATGAGTATCAAACTCAACTGTCACCGCTGAGAGTTGACTGTGTTTAACCGGGGAAACAGCACGTACTATACCTTTCATTCAGCCTCGTGTGGAGATATGTATGGAGCTAATAACTGATAACAGCCATTCAGTGGGTTGCTAACATTTGAAACCATTGCTTATGTCAAATTCCACTGCAAACTGAGAGATATGGATATATGAGAGTTACATATAGATGGTTTAACACAGAAAGCTCTCTGTAACAGTAATAGCTGTACTACTAGTTTCATGCCTGACTGAAAGCTAGAAATCTAACACAGTTTCCTACTTGAAATTGAAAACATCCACAAAGAGTGAGAATAAAGACTGTCCTTTGGATGCCTAGTTCTGTGCTAAACACAGCATTTCATCTCTTCATGCTGCCCTATTGGATTGCCGCTTCACTGGAGAGGAACAATAAGAATCCCATAGGCTCTCTGTGAACTCTAAGCTATAAATAAGTCTAATACATAAAGTGCCCCTTTCCTTCCGATTAGGGCCCAGCACTTGCCCTGTTTTATGCAGTTTTATGGCATACGTGATACGGCACAAGTGAATAAAGCTTGTCCACACAGTAATTACTGTATTTATTAATTAAACTACCAAAATCCTAGCAGGAAAGAACAAACTGACGTTGGAAAGCAGATTTCCAGCTTGTTCGAAAACATTTTATAGTTTGAAAAGAATGAAATAATTCATGAAAATACAAATGCCTTTTTTATTTTCTCCTTTCAGTAGGTCTCTCTCTCTCTCTCTCACACACACACAAACCCACACATATACACATGCAAATAATAACACTCAGTACCTTCTCTGGTTCCTTGATCGCTTCTAATGAAGGAACATTGTCCACATTATGCAGCTCCACGCCTTGTTTTTCTTAGAATAAATAAGGAACGGCGGCTGGTCTAATTAGGATGTTGTCAAAAACCACCTCACAGAGTGAGCTTCACATGCATTAGTATGCGAGGGTACTTGCTCGTTCACTGACAGGAAGAGACACACATATGCAAACACACACACACACACATATGCAAACACACAGACGTAAACAGACAGGCAGAGCTAATAGGCCCCTTGGCAGTGCTAAAGACTTACGGCCGAGCCACAAAAACAGGTCCTGCGTCGACACAGCGGTCCTATTGTGTCAGTCTTCACTAAACTGGCGCGCACACACACACACACACACACACACACACACACACACACACACACACACCAGACTAAACTACACGCTAGTCTTCATGCTAAAATTTAATGTGTAACGTTTTGCATTATAAGGACTTGCTTTTCGTCTCCAGAAGTAGTCGAGTCCCCACTAAGTGGCCTTGTAAACACATGTCCCCACAACATGAGTAATACAAGTGCCCACGTACACACAGATAATATGTTTTCTTCATTTTGGGAGACATTACACTCTGTTCTTAACTCTGAAATGTAATATTTTACATGCTTTTTGTCTCCAAAAGGAAGGTGCCCACAAACTCACCGTGTGAACACATTTGCGTCCCTACAGCCTATAAAAGCACAGACACCCTCAGGGGCTCACAGACTCTGCTGTCTAGGAGTCAAAGCTAAGCCAGCAGACAAACACAGACAGAAGTGGATTCACAGGATGATACCAAAACTTTGCTTGTACACGTGTGGTGTTATTTGCTCCGTAAAGAAGAAAAGAGTGACTACATTTGAAGATAAATGCAAACGTTGTATGTTTTAGAATACACAACAGCTGCCTTTGCCTTTTTCTGGGTGAATTATGTGCTTCTCAGGAGTGCCGATTATTTCTCGGTTCTTCGCTTTTGCCAACAGCTCGACCTAATTTGAGGTGATTAATAAAATATGCTTGTTTACCATCTTCAAATGAGTGAATTAATGGTGTTTACAAAATCATGCTCCTGCCTAATTATAGCTAATGGAGTTCCCAGGGGTTCCAAAAAAAAAAAAAAAAAAAAAGAAGGCAGTTGCTGTTTCTTCAAACTGTTTAGGAAACATGAAAGCTTTATTTTAGGCATGAGATCAGACTTTTCCAGGGAAGCACAGAAGATATTTTAGGCAAAACAAAACATCCTATAACTTGAGATTTTGTCTTTATATACATGTAAACAACAGTCTTGCCCTCAAATTGATCCCAATAAAACATTACATTTACATGTAGATAAGAAAATATGTGCATAATTCCTCATCTACCAGGTCTTTGACAGATAATAAAAGCCCTGAAAACCACACAGGACGGGTAAAGTGGGAGATGCCAAAGTGCACTTGCTCTATCCCACACACACACACGCACACACACGCACGCACACACACACACGCGCGTGCGCACACACACACTCACACACACACACACACTCACACACTCAGAGAGAGAGTCTGTACCTGTATTGGGGCGTCTTTCAATCAGAATCTCCTACAGTTGGTCCTCCAGCTTTCTGAGCCTCTTTGTGTCCAGACTTTGGTCAGAGAAGCAGCAACATCTCAGCTCTGAGCTGAATGAAACTGACGACTAGCAGTTAATGTAGGAAGTGGGCGAATGAGATATACACAGAGTGTGAGAGAGAGGAGGGCAGGGAGGGAACGGGGAGGGCTGAGAATGAGTTAGATTAAGAGAGGAGGAGGAGTGGCGCATGCTGGCTTGACTTCCAGGAGCTGAGTACATAAACACATAACAGAGAGAGGGAGAGAAAAAGGAGGGGAAAAAGGAGGGAGAAGAGTGAAGGGAGAAGAATAGGTTTGGAAAAAGGAACAAAATGCTGAGGAAGAAGATAGTATAAAGTGTGGAGAGACGGAGGGAATGAAAGACATGAGGGTGGAAGTGGGCAAGTAGAGAACTTGAACAGGTGGAGCTAAGCAGACCATGGAAGAGATAGAAAAATAAGTAGAAAAGCAACATCAGAATAGAAGCGGAAGGTGAGCAACATGCAGAGGACAACAAGGGAAAGTGTGAGGGGGACAAAAGGAGATGAGGTAGGACAGGAACACGGGAGAAGAGGAAGACAGGAAAAAAGAATGAGATACAAGTGGGAAGTTAGATGGTAGAGTGCAAGTACAGCAGTTAAACTGAGATAAGGATGAAGAAAGGAGTGATGAAAAGGTGGGGTATAAGATAAAGGCGGTGGGATGGGAAGGCAGAAAAGGGAGAGAAAGGGTGTTAATACAGGAGACAGGAATGAGGGAACAGAGAAGGATGAAAGGGAATAAGGAGGTGATAAGTAGGTGGAAGTGGGCAAAAAGGAGGCAAGGTTTTAGAGGATCATTTGAGGGACAAAGTTAGGAAGGAGAAGAAGTGCCTGAAGGAGGAAAGAAGCAAAAGGAAGGAGGGAGGGAGAGCGTAGGAGAAGGATTAAAACGACAGGATAAAAGCTCTATAAAAAGGACAGACAGGAGAGCGGAGCTGAGAGGAAAAATACAAAAGTAGCTGGCAAGAGCATGAATGACACTACAGCTACTCGGCTCCTCTCTGTACCTGTCGGCCGGCCGTCATTTCTCCATGCCAGTCATGGTTGAGAAATAATCACAAAAAAAAAAGAAAGTTGAACCAGTGTCACGGACGTTGGTTTGAGGCACTTCCTAAATGTTGCCAAGATGTCATTTTTAGACTTTCTACAAAGATAATATTCTAGAATCTCTTTATGAATTAGAATAAAAATAACTAAAGTTTCTTGATAGACTGAGAAGAAGAATCACTTAATTCCTTCTTTGCAGTGATCTGATTCATATTTCTCACTTTGTAAGAGACGGACTTTTCAATGTGAAAACAACACTGACCCACCCATCTAAGGCTGAGTTTTTCCCATCGTGCTACGCTCAGTTTCGACCGGGGAGGTGACACTGGGGTCTCAAACACGTTTGCAGGGTCTTTGCAACCACTTTGACACCAGTGACTGCTAGCAACCCCCAGAAACCACCATCCAGGGAATACTCATTTTCACTTCACGACCTGTGGTTGCCAGATGGTCACTAAATGATCCCTGTGTGACTGGGGCCTAAGGTGGCGATAGCTGCTAGCTGTCCGTTAGGCTTCACTACAGCTAATAAACTGTGTTTGTGGTTTTGGTGCTTTTTGGAGCATTTTAGTACAGTTATTGAGCCTCTCAGCCAATTATAGTAACTTCAGGCTCTGAAATGGGTAAAGACAGAATTATATCCATCTTTCATATAAACTCCATGATTTCCTCTTTGTCCTCTTTAAACATTCATCTTATTTTTTCCTTATGACATATGATGTTTATTAGTAAATAGGAAACAAACATGAAATTCTCATCATTTCATTTAAAGAATGAGATGAGAATAAAAATATATAAACAAATATAAGTCATTCACTAGCGCGTATGAGTCAAGCTAACTTAGCTCTCCAGTTCCAGCCTAATATGGTCAACAAAAATAAACTTTAGGCTTCAAAATGCAAGTTCACAAACATCAGAGGTGAGCTAACGACAGTAGCCACGCCCCCATTTCCAGGTATACAAATTACTCATCCATCTGGAATGTTATACTCACATTTGACGTTAAAAGAATTCTCAGAATGCAGTCTGGCTGTATGGGAACACAACTGGTGTACCGGCAAGTAGCAACTGAACTGCAACAGTCAAGTTATGGCTTGTAATAAACAGTCAGCTCCAAGATGCTGGAAGACTTCACAGAGCTGCAGAATTTATACGTGATTCTTTAAACCAGTTCTTATTATTGACCATATACCACATATATGCCTTAGAAGTCTTGTTTTAAGAACAAGAACATAAAAAGGGCGTGCTTAGCTGCATTACTCACTCCATTATAAATCTGTACTTAAATGAGCCACACCTAAAGTTGAGAAGGTGCAAATTTAATGCAATGGTAATCAATAAACTGACTAAATTCTACAAGAAGATTCCACCGTGCTATCTAAGCTCCTCCTAATGGCTGTGCAGAGGCCCGTGTGAGCACAAATGTGTGAAAACAGACCTGGAAAA
Organism: Cichlasoma orientale; assembly: GCA_034780415.1. Classification (NCBI taxonomy): domain Eukaryota; kingdom Metazoa; phylum Chordata; class Actinopteri; order Cichliformes; family Cichlidae; genus Cichlasoma; species Cichlasoma orientale. The sequence continues at coordinate 280,800 of JAVDPK010001365.1, read as the reverse complement.
TGACCGTCGGCGCTCCATCTGTGAGGCCCGAATAACAGCAGCTAAAACAGTTAACATTTCTGACCCCTAAAGGTCAACCATGACAAGAGTTCAGATTTAGTGACCCTAAATACTTTGTGAGGACAGACATAAACATAAGGTTGTCAAAGTATTACAAAAAAAACAAACTGCGGAACCATATCGCAGGGATGAAGCCTAAACAAAAACAAAGGAACATAGAACATCACAAACAGTAAAAAAAATTACATATTCATTAAGTTTAACTGGACAGGCTGCTCTTGAATGTCCTTGTAGTTTGCTTTTCTTTGCAGCTGCCAAAAGAAGCTTCAAACCTCCCCAAACATCTTGATATTCCTCCCTCAACAGCCCCTGGAGTATTTCGAAGTTCATGTCAGATAAAAAAAAATTTGTTCCAGCCTTAGCCCTTTAGCATTAGTGTTTATTCATGCTTGTTTTTCTTAAAATGCAGCAAGTGAATGTAATTATGACGCTGGAAAAATGTCTGTTATACCAACTGGTCCAGGAATTGAGCATGCAACTCTAGTCGACCACTTTTGATTGGAAAGTGAGTGCACAGGTTGTCTGGTGGGGAGTAACCTGTTTGCAAACGACTGCAGTCAAACTCAGACAGACTGGCCAGGGTTTGCAAGTAATTGCTGTGTAATTGCTAAATGCAGAAATACTGCAAAGATGTTGCAATGAACCTAAATCAGTCAGCAATGATGAGTGCAACTTGTTTGTGACAAGCCTCTGTGTGATAGACTCAACTGTTTGTATTCTGGTCATATTCCTATATAAAAGCCTGGTTGCTGAGATAATGCCATATTATCACGGAGAGCCAACTTGATCCCACTCAACTGCAAACCAAAAGCAGCCTAATTCCATCTTATTGCCATTTTATCATCATCTTTATGCACCTAAGTTGCTATGAAGAAGACGGCAAGTGGCAAAATGTGTGGGAAAACTGTTCTCGATAAAGGTGTAAACAACAAAGGAGGAGACACTAGCAGCTGGTGACGTGTGACTGAACCAAGCATTGCTAGCTGTACTCCATTATGACAGGAAGGGCAAAAGGTGGATGGAAATTGCTGATGTGGTTAAATGGTGGAAAAGCAGGACTTTAAGCAGCTAGTTAAAAAGTTTGACACGGATACAAAATCCCAGGTAGAAAACATTTTTCAGTTTTATTATGTGACAATATCATGCAGCTCTCAGAAGGTTGAGCTACTTTAGTTAATGTTAAACTAAAGTGTTAAGCAGTCATCTTATACTTTTACCTAAAATTTCCAGGGAACACACTACCGAACAGGATTAACATTTATTGAGCACTCAAAAATTGAAACTATTTTAATCTGCATTATGAATTTGAATGGCCATAATACAGCAACTTTTCCCCCAACACATTGAACAAAATAGAATATTTTTTTCTTCAAAAATAATATGAGAGAAAATTAGAACATTTCAAGCTGATGAAAAATTGCAAACTTCCTTTTTTGATGTGACCACTGATCAATTTGTCATTGGCAACACGGGGAAACGGGTTAGTGCACAGGTCTCGACCTGCACGGCAGCTGTTGCAGTGCATGGTGGGATTTGTAGTATAAGTGTAGAGAGCGCTATTTACCTGTGGCACATTAATAATAGCTATATGAAATGATCTTGTGGGCCTTAAGTTTGACAGATGTGATGTATAACATAAAAAAGACCGCTCCTAGCACCAAACCCTGTGGAACTCCATGACCAACTTTTGTGTATGAAGAAGGTCGGAATCTATCCAATAAACATCACTTAAACCATTGCTGTACATTTCCTCTAATCCCAGTGGTGTACTCCAGCCTACTGTATGTAGTTAAAAGTGATTAACACCATAACTCAGAAACTGAAGGTGCGATTATAGCTATGTTTCACATTTAGTCAGATATTGAATTTGTGACACTAATCTTTGGTGTCCATTTACTGAATACGTTCAAAGGCTAAACTAAATACATTATCTATAAATACATTATAGATAAACTGTAATATGACTGGTTGGCACATCATTGGTCCCATATGGCCAAAGCTCAACCTTTTATGGTTCAAAGGAAGGTCAATCATCTTGGCAAAGATCAAACTGATAATAAACATTTGAAATTAAAGTCATAACTACAGCTGAGGTTCAAACACGCCTTTTTCTGCACAATGCAGAATCAAATGCCAGAAGGACAGAGAAATTATTTTGTTCAATTTGTCTGGATTTACTGTAGCTATTCCCTGTGGACACAGCTAGTGCAGGAGCTGTATTAAAACCCACAGGAAAGGAGAGGCTCCAAAAAGAAAACACAGCTGCCCTCGGTGCAGGAAGCCTTTCACACTGAGGCCTCTCCCGGAGAAAAAAAACATCACGTTAACAGATTTAGTGGAGGAGCTGAAGAAGACTGGACTCCAAGAAGTCCATCAAAAGCAGAAGCAGAAGGAACTCAAGATGAGGCGACTAAAAATCCAGCAGAGAACCCAAGATGGAGAGAAAGATGGAGGCTCATCGAGAAAAGACACAATGATGTGAAGCAGCAGGTCAGATCCTGTAAGGAAACTGAAGTGAGTCAAGACAAAGAGGTTCAGGAGAAGCTGGAGCAGGAGATAGCAGAGCTGAAGAAGGTGGACGAGGAGCTGGAGCAGCTCTCACACACAGAGGATCACAAGCAGTTTCTACACAACTGGCCCTCACTGTCAACACTCAGTGAGTCTACACATTCATCCAGCATCAATATTTATCCTCAGATGCACTTTGAGGATGTGACAGCAGCTGCGTCAGAGACCAGAGATAAACCACGGGACATCCTGAGTGAGACATCGACAGTAGGTGTTTTGCTGTCAGAGACCAGAGCAGAATTCTCATAATATTCATGTGAAATCACACTGGATCCAAACAGAGCAAACACACGGCTGTTACTATCTGAGGGGAACAGAAAGGCAACATTAACGCTGCAACATCAGGCTTACGCTAACAATCGAGGCAGATTTACTGAATATAAACAGGCCCCGAGTAAAGAGAGTCTGACTGGATGTTGTCACTGGGAGGTTGAGTGGAGAGCTGGAGAAGTTGGCGTAGCAGTCACATACAAGAGCAGGTGACTCAGAACAATGTGTACTTGGATTCAATGACAAATCTTGGTCATTGTGTTTTTACACAAACAGTTACATATTTTGGTACAACAAAATCCAAACTGACGTCGCAGGTCCTCCGTCATTTATAGGAGTTTATGTGGATCACAGAGCAGGTATTCTGTCCTTCTATGGCATCTCAGACACCATGACCCTCCCCTCCACAGAGTCCAGGCCACATTCACTGAGCCGCTCTGTGCCGGACTTTTGCTTTTTTTTTACTGTAACAAAGATAGTGCTGAATTCTGTAGACTGAAATAGACGTCAGCACAGTTGGTTAGAAATATGTGCTTTGTCCAGTGATTGCCCGACAGTAACACTTTATGGTTAGTACATCAACGTCTTATTTGTTGTTTAGTGAATTATTGACTTTGTTCCAACAAAAAAAGTTCATAATTGTGTTTACATTAGCCTGAACTGTTGAATTCAAAAGGAACACCATTGCATTGTGTTTGGTTGAAGGATTAAACATGTTGGGAAGACGTCAGAGGGACGTGAGGAAATAACCGCAAAAGAAATTCCACTAAACCAAATTTTGTTTCTATCCGGGAGGACACAATTAGAATAATTGGGCTGCTAAAAGACTTTTAGTCTTACAGAGGTTAATGGAAAAATGGCCCTGACCTCTAAACACTTTCCTGATGAGTTTATGGGCTCAGCCATTTGTTTTTGGGTCATTTTGAGGCTTTAAAACAGGACTTTGTTCTCTGGTTGTTGTTGTTTTGTTTTTTTTGTTTAAAACCTAATTAAACCTGTGCGGCGGGG
>JAVDPK010001365.1:264040-274450 GCA_034780415.1 Cichlasoma orientale | reverse complement strand
ACACACACACACACACACACACACACACACACACACACACACACACACACACACACACACACACACACACCTCTGAAGCCAGATACCCATGTGGGGATGCAGTTTAACTTCATTGACAACACCGCCACCTACAGTCCATACTATGTACAACAGGAAAACAGCTTGTTCTGTGAAACAGCAAATAGAGGCACAGAAGGACCACAAACCCACACTGTAAATGCTTTAGTAATCATTCTTTGTTTTCCAGTCAGACTGAAAAAATACCCTCTGAGGACTGAAGCTCTTCCGAGCCTGAGCATTTTCTCACGTTTTCCTAAGACAAAACACAAGCACCGATATGCATGTTTAACTTCATCAAAATACCAAATCTGAACAGAGTCTGCTCTAATCTATTTCTAATCTAGATCTATTTCTCTGTGCTCCTTGAATTTCTCTGAGCACTGATTCTAGTTGGGACGTGCTAAAATAAAGATTAATAGATAAAGAACACGCGGTAGAGTGGGCGTTCGCTGCTGATATGATGAGGGCTTTGGCTCGTTTACAGTGAAACAACAACTGGCTGTAAAGCCTGCAGACAAATGTTTATGGACATTTACTTCTGACAATAGAGTTTTTGTTTTATTGAAGTGAAAGTGACCAATTGTTTTGCTGCGATCAACAGAAAAGCTATCTTAGTGCCATATGAGATGATGGCTTGGAGTAACTGTATTACCATTAGGTCCATAATTTGTTGGACAAAGACACATCTTTTGTAGTTTTGCCTCTGTACAGCAAAGTGCAGACTTGCAGCTTTAATTCAAGGGGTTTAACAAAAAAATTGCATTAACAGTTTAGGAATTACAGACATTTTTATACACAGTCCCCCATTTTCAGAGGCTCAAAGGTAATTGGACAACTGACTGACAAGCGGGTTCATTGCCAGGTGGGGACTGCTTCCTTGTTATTTCATGACAAATGAAGCAGACATGATATTTGAAGTTTTAATTTTAAAAATGAGGATCAAAGAGATGTCACTGCAAGTGAGGGAGGCCATCATTAGGCTAAAAACCCCAAATAAACCAATCATAGAGACAGCAGAATCTTTAGGAGTGGCCAACTCAACAATCTGGTTCAGCAACACCAAAAGTCCTTAAAGAACACAGAAGACAACTAATGCAGATGATGACAGAATTATTTCCATTGTTAAGAAAAAAACAACTTCACAACATCTCACCAAGTAGGTGCATCATTGTCAAAGGCTACACTCAAAAGGCACCTTCATGGATATAAATAAAGAGAGTTTACATCAAGGTACAAACCACTGGTTACACTCAAGAACAAGGTCAGATTAGACTTTGCCAGAAAATGTCCAAAAGAGTGTGTAGTCCTGGAAAAAATTCTGTGCACAGAACCATGGAACCGGGCCACTAGTGTTTATCAGTAATGTGCCTGCTGATAGAAGCAGCAGGGTGAAGTGTGCAGGGCTGCACTCTCTGCTCAGTTTCAGCCAAATGCTGCAAAACTAATCAGACAGAGCTTCACAGTGTAAACGGATAATGACCCAAAGCAAACTGCAAAAGCAACCCAAGAGTTTTTCCAAGACAAATAAATTGGATATTCTTGAATGGGCAAGTCAGCCACCTGATCCCAACCCAACAGATCAGCTTTACTGAGTTACTGAAGACAAAACTGAAGGCAGAGAGCAAACAAACAAGCAGCGAATGAAGGCGGCTGCAGTTAAAGCCTGTCAGAGCATCCCAATGAGGTGATGTCCATGGGTTCTAGACTTCAGGCAATCCGTTTTTGATATTTGGATCCAAGAATTAAAAACAATCCTTAAAATTAAAATTACGTTAGCTTCCTAAACAATTAATTTTTGTTAAACCCCTTGAATTAAAGCTGAAAGTCTGCACTTCAATCACATATAGATTGTTATGGACCTAACTGTATGTTCTGGCTTGCAACAAATACAACACATCCTTTATAGCCAAAAAACAAACAAACCATAACACATTTTTTTATTCCTCAGCATGTTAAAAAAAAAATGAGGCTAAAGGAGTGCTGAGTTCATTAAGCTGGGACACCTCACCGAGCATCAATATATGAGACTGGGTTGTTTGTGTGACCACCTGATAGATGCCAGTCCCACATTCACTCTCTCTTTCAGCTCCGTCTGGTCGAAACCCCTTTTATGAGCTAGTTGCTAACTTCTGACTTGTTAAAGAGACACTGATGTAACCTGACCTGAAAGCTGTTTTAACGCTCCATCAATAAGGACTTAGTCACCTCATCTATTACTCCTATAAATATATTTATCTCAGCTGCGTTACATAGGAAAGACAATAAAAGCTAGACTTGAGCGACTGAAGTTCAAAGTGTACTCAAAAAGGCCGGCATCATTAAACGGGCTGTAACTGTGATACTTCAAAAGGCTGAGAGGACAGAGTTCAGGGTGGATTGCTTTAAGATGGGCCCTCAAATAAAACTTGTAAAACTACCGATTTACAAGCTACTCATCACAGTAACTGTAATTACTTTCTCCTTTTACACACACTCTTACATCTGATATGCAGGAGTGTAAAACCATTATTGTCGCACACTTACAGAGACTTGCATACTGCAGACTGTGCATAAAAGGAAACACACCAGGGGAAGCAGGCAATGCTGCACTCTTGATTATAAAGTTAACTACACTGATGGCTGCTGCAGATCCCTTTTCTACTGCTTCTACGTGACTGGACGTCTGGCCAAGTCCCGTAATGCATGATCAAGCAAAAAATAACACCCACTTAATGAGCACTTAAGACCCAGTTGCAGAGCTTTGTTTACTCTATTGTTTCATTTTTTTTAAAGGGTTACATTTCACATTTCACACCGAGTGGCTGCTTATTTGGAAAATAAACACGTCCTGGGATATCAGTGCGGCAGTGAGCTCCAAGTACTAACATCTGATTTCCTGTAATTTATCCCTCACTTGAAAGGAGTTTTTTTTTCCCCTTTCTCTCTTCTGCAGACATGGATGGATATGTCACACAGCACTTTTTTATCAGTAGATAGATGGGAGCCTGAGGAGGTTATTAGATTAGTAGAGATGCATAAGTCAATATCATATGATTGCATTTAAGAAGAAACATGAGAGGAACAGGGAGCATTTTATGGATGCGATGCCTGTGGTGCACGAGCTAATACCTGATAGCATTTAATTCGATCAATCAGGTATAGTCAATGCAGGGTTTGACCTTACGTCTTTTTATAAGCACTTTAAAGCCTGTGGTTGTCGATCTCTCTGTGTTAGCCCTGTGATAGACTGTGTCCTGCCACGATGCACCGAAATCTCACCCCGTGTCATCTAGGACCAAGCTTGAGATGTTTGTATTGCTGTGTATTTAGTTCTTATTTATTTATTTTCTTAGTCTAATTTTATCCTGATTTTTGGTTGCATATTTTCTATTTTATATTCACTGTTGCTCTTTTATTTAGATTTTATTGATGCTCTTATTTATTTTTATATTTTATTGATGTTCTTATTTTGGGGATTGACTTTTACCTCTGTGCCTTGTTTTATCTTTTCATGTTCAGCACGTTGGTCAGTGCTTGCTGTTTTAAAGTGCTTTATAAATAAATTGGCTTGGCTTGGCTTGGCTAGGATAGCAGGGGTGGGCAATCAATTATGCCTAAATACGCCTCACTGGTGGTGATGCACCTCAACATTATTTGGTTGACAACAAAGAATTTAGTTACGCTGAAAGAACACAAATTATTGACTGAAAAGTTGGAGAACCAGGACACAAGGCAATTGATTCACCACCGAACATTCAAAAGCCATTTACTTTTAGATAGTGTTCAAAAGTCTCATGCTCAAATACGCTAATTTGAATTTCTGAGATTCCTCAGTGTGTTTCCACTATTTTTTCTTTTTAATCGTTTTTGATTATTGGACTCAAACCTCAAAACAATTAGAAAAAGGTGCTGAAGAATACTGAAAAACAAATGCACAGGACACACATCCTGTGCATTTTAGAGGGCATGCTTGTGTAATGTAATCCAACCTGTTTTATGCGTTTGGCTAGAAAAAAAAATCTAAACAGACACACATGGCACCCAAGCTGAGCCTTTAATCAGCAGCGGTCTCGTTTGTTCTCATCTCGTTAAACATGGTTTCACATCTTTTTTCACTCACAGTAGTGAAGCCTCCCCAGAGGACAGAGGAGACAGGAGTCTGCTTTTTTCAGGAGATCTGATGTAATCGCCATCTGCTTTTGCGGCTGTACGACATACGTTGTGCCGTTGTGGAGATGCACCGTAGCATGACAGCGTTCAGCAGTACGTTTTGTTTCTGTCAGACGGCATTTACTCTTTCAAAGTTCACGCGAGGCGTTCAGTTATAGCTCCTTTGATCCTGTCGTTTGTTTTATTTACTGCAGCAGTGATGCAAACCGGAGAGGAAGGAAGGGAATATGGCAGAGACAAACAAGCAGCATTTCTTGTATTTTTGCACAGTTTTGCACATATTTCAACACAAGAGTTACACAAAAAAACAGGCAGTGATACATTATATCTAACCAAGACCCCCGGAAGGGATTTAACGCAGACATTTGGAGGCCCTGTCTATATAAAAGATGGACATAACCACGCTGACATCATCAGCTGGTTAGTGAAGTCCTTCAGACGTGATGAGTGAGGGGAGGATCTGACTGAGAAACTGAGTCATGTTTGTTGGCTAGCAACTTACAATCACACAGTAAAGTTTGATCTTCCTTTGTGACTACTGATGACCACCATGCTTTATTCAACAGACTTCTGTCCAATCAGACTTAAGCCTCATCCACACAGGAAGTGATTTGCCTGGCATGGATCATCACCAGCAGACATACCAGGCTCCAGGCTGACTTGGTAAGTCTATAAATATATTTAATACCCTATCATATGCCAATCAACTGTATCATGCCCACTCATTGGTAGTCCCTTTAGTTGCATGTCTTTGAAGTTGGACTCTGGACCTGCCTACTTTGTTTCATTCATCCATCCATCCACCCACCCACCCATCCATCCATATATCCATCCATCCATCCATCTTCTTCTGCTTATCCTTTTCAGGGTCACAGGCTGAAGCCTATCTCAGCCATCACAGGGCGAGAGGCAGGGTACACCCTGTACAGGTCGCCAGCCTGTCACAGAGCTAACACAGAGAGAGATGCACAACCACCCATGCAATTCAGAATCACCAATTAACGTAGCCCCACTAACTGCATGTCTTTGGACTGTGGGAGGAAACCTGGAGTAACCGGAGAGAACCCACACAGACCCGGGGAGAACATGCAAACTCCACACACAAAGGTCCTGGCTAACCACCCGGCCACCGTGCTGCCAATGTGTGTCACCAGCAGTTATTTCACTGGTCGTCACTTGAAGTTGCAGAATGACTTTCTATGGTCTGTGATCGCCGCATTGCTGCAGATTGCTTCCAGTGTGGATAGCCTTACAGTATTGTCCAAATAGAGTTTGGGTAGTTTTGAAAATGATGTTTTCATGGGTTGCAATCTTATCCTGAACTACTTGCAGTAAGAGTGGATATATAAAGACATGCAGGCCATTTTATACACTGGGCCGCTGCACGTATTCAGACAGAGAAATGGAGGAAATGCTCTGAATCTGCTTGAATTAAGAGCTAAAGGTCAGCCCAGTTAAAATCATATTTGAAGAACGTTGCTGTGACATTTATTTCTCTGATGGATGGCTTAGACACATATTACTGCTCCCCTGCTGACACACTTTATATAACAATGAACCTATTATGTAAACTTAGAGTTGCTTCATCTGTATTTTTAGCTCACTGCAGTTTTTAGTGTCATTGCAGTTACTGCTGCTCTTGTAGGAGTTAATGGAAAGCTGACACAAGTCAGCCCAACTAGGATAATGATGGAAGCTACACGGTGTTTGGATTTAAAGGGAACAGCAGGGAGGCGACAGCGTGTGATCTGTCTGCAGTTACTGACAACTCAAACCCAAAGCAGGGGAATAAATTCAACGTCTGCGAACAACTAACTGTAAAAGAACTTTGTCAGGTTATACCTGAAGCAGAGGCCGCAAATAAAACAGTCTCTCAACACAGTCTGAGACAGAAGCTACTACTTTTTTCTAAACCTCAAAAAAGTAGTTTTGGTTTCTAATCCCAACCCGTGAGTCGAAATGAAAGCAAATGAAACTTTGGTCCTGTGTGGGACTCAAGCTCTCTTAAACGAATAATCAATGACTTTTGCTACCTCTTGCCTCTAAATGTGGACTGTTTGTTTGTTTGTTTTTTACAAACTTTCCCTTCAGATCTTTAAGATGCACCCTGCCCTGATTGGGATCATTTTAAATTAAATTGAAGCAGTTTTTAAAGTGTAATCAGTCATGCAGCCCATGAATAATCTGTTGCTTTCTATTGTGGCTGTCTGTGGCCTGCGGTGCTTTGTCTGTTTTTACTTTATGGTGGTTTGAGAACGTGTTTTTAATGTGTGTGTATTTATTGTATAGATCGCAGACGTTACTGATTTTCCTTGCGTTGTAAAGGACCAGCAGGCATCGCAAACTAGCTTTGGCTATAAATGCTGTGGTGTGTTTTGAGCTTCAAGCATGAAAGGCTCTGTACTGCTTGCTGGATGGAAGGATTTCACACAGAAAGAGAACATGTCCATTTTTACATTTATTTTGCGTAATTAAACATTAAGTAGACATAAGAAACCAGCAGAGGGCATTACTACTACCCCAAATGGGTTTATGATTTCAAAAAGTGATTAAAGAGCATTAAAAAGAGCACAAAATGTGCTGTAAATGCTTCTGAGTAAACACTGACACTGAATAACTGTCGGCTGACCGTCTCCCTTTAATATGCAGTGGAAAATTGTACTGATGTTGTAGACGTCCTTGTAGTGAGTGAGTTTGAGTTCAAGAATTGGTATATGCCATCCTTTCATTGATTAGAAGAAAATTGAGCAACAACAACCAAAAATCTCAGTTGAGAGAAACATAAGAACATCAAAAATGAAATAACCTGTACCAGTCAAAAGTTCGACTGGTACTGTACTCTGCCATCCGTCCGAATGCGCTTCAGTTTTTCTGTCATCCCTCTTCAAGCAGTTTTGATGGGTAAACAACATCATTGTTTCAGCGTCACGTTTGTAGAGGGAACTCCTGCTCTGTTCCACGTCCTCGATAACAAAAAGTCAAAAGGTAAAAGGATGTGTCAAACTCTCTGACCCTGGCAGCTCTGGCCCCAGCCTTCTATCTTGGGATGAAAGCCATGTTGGGACCATCTGGGGACGGGTGGGGAACATCTACAGGGAATAGACAGGAAATGTGGAAAATGCCAACTGAGGCGCTTTCATGATTTGCTGTCTCTGACGTGAGACATCCTGCATCCTCTGAAGTGACACTGCAATGCCCCAACAGGCGTGCGATATCATCAGTTTATCAAGTTTTCGTGTATTAACCCGCTTCATCCGCTGACCCTCACCTGCCATTAGGCTTTTCTTACAGCAGTTAAAAGCAAAACCTGCACACAGGCTGCATCTGAATTCAACACTTCTTTCTCAGAATCCATTCATGAAGAGCTCCACTCTCATCCCCATCCTCGTCTTTGACAAGTTGCCTGCTGCTTGTGTAACAACACTAAGTCACATTAAGAAGCGGATTTTTGAACCGATAACGTTCACTTGAAATGACTGAAGCCTGAGCAAAGCTTCTTAAAACCAAGAAAACTGCTCACAGCGGAGTTCAACAAGCAAAGATTTGAATGCACCGGGTCATGCAGTGGCTTCCACTAATATCTTTCCAGTTTAAAAGCTAGCTCAGCCCTATAAGAAATTACACAGAAAATGTGTTGTTTTCACAATTACTGCTAAAAATGGAACTCAATCTTTGCAAAAACTTGTTAGGGACAGAATTTTTTTACAGTGTAAAATAGATAGCACTGACTGTGTGTCACCAGTGTATTAAAAAAAGTCAAGGACACCCAAACCACCTGTGCTGTATAGGTTTTAATAACAGATGTGTAGGGCTGGGTTTGAAAAATCTCTTTGGCTTCATAAAATTAGGAGTTTTCTTGAATTCACAAAAGTACAAACAACATCAAACAAGAAGGAGTTGGGGTTTATCAAAGGCTGAAATTCAGAATATTCAGTTCCCATGTTTCTAAAATTTGCTCTACAGTATCTGCACAGGACAGTTACACCACAGTGGGTTCACGCTCTGTTATAAAGGGGAAGGTACTACTGCGCATCACAACCATCGAGTGTATAAGTAATTGGAGCGGTTTTGGTTTGTGACTGACACCCCCCCCCCCCCCTCAGCTTCCAGGCAGCACCTGAGACGTGTGAGCTGAGGTGCAAAGCAATCCTCCAGCCTCAGAGGTCAGTAAATCAGTGCGATGCTGGCATTTGTAGCCCACCAGCAGAACATCCATCATAACCTTTAAACATGCAGAGAGCTGCCAAGGCCGACAGATGCACACGGGCGTGTACGTGATGATGGATACACGTGGACAGGAAGAGGAGATTGAGGGACCACTCAGAGATGCCAAGAGTGAAATCATAGCTACAACCTGAAGGTAGATTCAAAACAAAGCGGGCTTCTTTTTGCTGAATATCTAAAAAAAGATAGCAGAAAAGTGTGGGAGAGAAGGAGGGAAAAGAACATGGCAAGAGCCTCGTCCATGTTTCCACTGATTTCTCTGCAGCTCCTCGCCTCAGATTTACACAGAGGCAAATCCCTCGGAGGGTTAAGAAGTTGAGAATCCTGCGGTTTTCCTGTCATAACTCAACCAAGGTCTTCCAAGGACAGGAGTAAGCAGTGGACTTACTGTCGGGTTTAACTGAGCACACAGGTTAAGAAACACACACACACACACACACGAGATGAGAATTGTTATTGCTAATCAACAAAGGTTATTAAATTTATCGAAAAGTGCAAAACCAGCAACATGATAAACTGATTTCTGACTTCTCTGCCACAGGGGCAGAGCACTCCGATGATGTAAGTTTACTATATGGCTCAAATATGTGGCTTGGTTTCAATAATAAAGCTTAAAAATGAAAATTTTAGACAGCATTTAAAACAAGAAAAAAAAACCGGCATTTAACACTTTATAACTTACTTTCACCCCTGAGCCCTACACTGCCCTATGCTGAGAAGGAAACAGGTCATAAATGATAGTTTTACTTATGCAAAAGACTCCAGGAGTTTGCTAAGACAGCAAATGTTATTCAAACAGGAGTAAGTACTGTGTTTGTTGGGGGCTATTTTCAGATGAGGCTTGATATGCATTTAATGTTCTAGTGTGCGTTTATGTCATAATAAGTAATGTATTATAAGTTCAGAATAATAAAGTATTGTGCCACATAGTTCAAAGGGCAATAATGAAGCTCTTAGATGTATATCTTTTTAAAATCTGCTGTAAAAATTAAAGCCTGTCCAATTTATCAGCAGGACAATATTACTGGCCTATTTGTCTACCTATCAGTATAAGTATTTATAGGGGCTGATAAATGAAAATTTAAAAAGAAGCGAAGGGAGAACCACTCCAGCTACGTTATGATGTCACACAGTTTATTCATTAGAAAGGACTCTGCAACTTCCCTGTTGGTGACATGTGCGCTACAAACACAATGAGCTGATCACGGAGTCCGCTAAACTTTAAATGAGTAAATAATTAACTACACAAAACAAATGTTTTGTGTGTTTGAAAGGGGAAAAAAAACTTCCTTTTAATGAGTTTAGTTTTAAACCAAAGCTTATTTAAGCAGCATTAAGTGGAGAATTTGTTGGTTTTGTATTTAAGTATTTTTTTTTAACTTTCCAATTTAACTTGCCATTTATTTATTTATTTTAATTTTCTTTGCATCACCTTAATTTTTCCCAAAACTTTACATTTCGCACGTCTTTAAATCAAATTCAGCTCTGTTATGTATTTAAAGTTTGTCATGGGTTAAACATTTGCTTGATCAAGGTCAAAGGTCACAGCAGGAAAGAGTTTAACATTTTGTTTTTTTTTGTTTTTTTTTATAATTATGGCATTTTCAGCCTTCCATACATAACTGTTAAACCAAGAATTTCCAAAACATTAAATTTTACTTTTCAAGAGTTCGGCCACCAAAACACTCTCCTTGCTCCATCAGGCTGCCACATGGCAAGAAAACAACACCACTGTGAATCCCAAAGAGAACTGTAAATCTCCATGTGGTGAGAGACTCAGTAAATGAGCTGAAAAAGCAATACAAAAAAAATCAAGAGGAGAACAGAATATCCTTCATATGATGTTGAACGCACTTGTAAACAGAGGTGGCCAAAGTACTGACATTCTGTACTTAAGTAAAAGTACAAGTATTTGTGTTAAAAACTACTCTGGTAAAAGTTGAAGTACTGGTACAACTTCTTTACTCAAGTAAAAGT
>JAVDPK010001365.1:238997-255102 GCA_034780415.1 Cichlasoma orientale | reverse complement strand
TGTGTGTGTGTGTGTGTGTGTGTGTGTGTGTGTGTGTGTGTGTGTGTGTGTGTGTGTGTGTGTGTGTGTGGTTTTCCCCGAGTCAAGCTCATAGGCATGTACATGAGGCAACGCTGATAAGCATCTTGAGCTGCCGATTCTGACTATACTGTGTTTTACTATGAATATATGAATGGACATTCTAGGAAAATAATAAATGATGACGGGAGTAACATATAACAAATGAAAGAAATTTATTTGTACTAGTCTTTCAGCTCAGAGTCTTTACTGCAAACCACTGCCACTCAAAACCACCAGTTTCTCTTTTACCTGCTCTTAGTCTCCGCCCACATTCTCACACAGGTGCTTCATGTCAGGGGTGGTGCTTATAAGACACAGGTGAGGTGAAATAATATTAAGCAGGTTCACTACAGCACATTATGTTATCAAAATGCTATAAAGGTTTTGCAACATAAGCGAGTGACTCAGAGAGAGCAGGTGGGGAAAGCACTGTCCTGCGTCCTCTGAGGTTTTCAGAGGTCACGTGAGCACAGTTTGCAGTGAAATCAAAATCTTCTGCACGCATGCAAAGAAAAGCTGTTGATGAATCAAGAGTAAAATACTTTACTGATAGCATTCTTCATGCTATGCTAACTCTCACATTAGCAACACTGCTACACTGGACTGTGATATTTGCAGACAACACTGATCTGTAGTGAGAATAGGGAGCAGGTGGAAGAGAATCTGGAAGGGTGGAGGTATGCTCTGGAGAGAGGAGGAATGAAAGTCAGAAGAACCAAGACAGAAAATATGTTTGTGAGCAAGAAACAGGTGGAAATATAGACCTGCAAGGAGTAGAGGTAGTTAAGGTAGATGAGTTTAAATACCTGGGGTGAAACATCCAAAGCAACAGGCAGGGTGGAGTGGGTGGAGATGAGTGTCAGGGGTGGATTGCGAAGGATAGCAGCAAGAGTGAAAGGGACGATTTACATAATGGTAGTGAGACCTGCAGTGATGTACGGTTTGGAGACAGTGGCACTGACAAAAAGACAGGAGGCTGAGCTGAAGATGTTAAGAGTTTCATTAGGGTGACCGCGAGGGACAGGATTAGAAATGAGTACTCTGGCATTGCATTTACACTTGTGTGAACAAAAACACAAATGAATAAATAAAGAAAAGAAAAGCATTAACAAAGAGGAGCTTATAGAGAATCCATAGAGCTCATCTTGGAAAAGTAGATATGTTTGGCACAACAGTGCAATCATATATTGGACAAAGGATGTTGAAGATGGAGCTGCCAGGCAGGAGGGGAAGAGGAAGACCACAGAGAAAATTCATGGATGTAGTGAAGGAGGACATGCAGAGGATTGATGTGACAGAGGAGGATGCTGGGGATAGACAGGGATAGAGGGTGAGAGGGAGGCAGATGATCCACTGTGGTGCCCCCTAAAGGGAGCAGCTGAAAGAAGAAGGAGAACCTCCTGGGGAATAAATGCAGCTCTTGCTCTACTTCACTTTGTTCTTCAGCTGGTTGCTAATGTATTCAAGTAGCCATTTGCTGCTGGTCAGGCAACATACAGTGAGCTAAGCTATTAAAGTTGTGGGTCACAAAGTCATAGCAATCAGCTGAAACTTAAACAGCACTAAAAGGACCTACTGAGAAGAAAACGTTTGCACAGCACGCATCCCTTTAAACCACCGTTACCACAAATCTCATTGATTTAAGAGGCTTTAAAGTGATTTTGATTCTGATTGTGCTTTTGCTGCTATTAAGTTTCCTTTAAATAAAACTTGCTCATGTGCCATCAATTCTCGTAATCTGAACCACGTCACGCTGCATTACAGTGACGTGCAGCAGGCTGCGGGACGGCTGCAATAAAAATATCAGCAGTTTATCTGACTAAAAGTATTGGTGCTGTATTGAGTCACTGCAGCTTGAAAGGAAAAGGTTCATGGTATGAATGAAATACAGAAATGTATACGTCAGGCGTGCTGTATTGCATAATTGCCTGTTTATAGTAGACAGTATCATTTGATACATGCATTTAGGTCAAAGTAGACATTTTTCCAGCTAGCTTGATTTAAATATTAAAATCATAAAAAAAATAACTTGAATCTTTTTCCTTTTCTATAATTTATCACTGTTCCATGCTTAAAGAATTCATGTAGGGTAGAGAAAAATGAGGAAGAAATGGAAGCGTCAGGGAATTTACTCCAGGTTTCCATGCGACTGGACCAAAAACAGCTGCTACTTCTCTTTTTTTTTGTCACCAGTGTAAGCAGAAGTAAAGCTGATTTTCCTCCTGTCTGCAGTCAGAATGCATTACTCTTTTCTTGCTTCACAAGCCACTGCGACTCTTCTTTTTTTCTCTGTATGTAGAACAGAAAACGAAGACGTATTTCAGGTGGAGAGCCGAGGAACAGCTGATTTAATTTTTTTAAATTTCCTTGGGAATTTTGGCGCTGGATTAACCACAGCTACGAAACTGACAGCGGTGGAGAATTGATGCATCTCCAATATTTTCAGGCCAAGAAATAAAAAAATAAAAAAACACTTTTTAAAAAAATATTACAGGAATGATGGACTTGGGCGTGACTGCAGAGGAAAATATTTGGGATTACTGGAAAACAAGTTCAGCCCAGTTTAATGACAGTGCAATAAAAACATGGATGATAAAAGTGCAGCGACACGAGCATGTGATTGATTTAAAAAAACAAAAAAACAGCTGAAGCAGAGACCTTCAACTCTTTCATCTTTGACTGCATAGCTTGCTCCTTTAAAGCTGCACCATTCAAGGTAGAGTTTAAAAGGTGAGTGTACCACGTGAAAGAGCTGATATTTCAGCTGCTTTTACAGGATTATGGTAAAACACACACACACACGCATGCACACACACAGAAAAGAGGTCCATGTGCATTACCCACCACGCAGTAGAATTGCATGTCTGCTGGCACAGGTCGGTCTTATACGTGTGCAGCTGGAAGCCTGGAAGTGAACGTCTGTCCATCCAGCACGAGCATTAGTCAGTGTGTGTCCGTCCCAGGTACAGATACTCCAAACAGGATGCTTAGGAAATCTTCTCCTCTTCCTTCTGCTCCCTTTTCTCTTTTCTAATGCTGCCCCTAACCTCTCTCCCTCTCTCTCTTCCCTCCTGCACTTGACGTTCCTCCTCCCCCCCCCTTCTTTTTCTTGCCCTCTTTCTCCTCCCCACATGACTTCAGTCCCTCCTCCCTCCCTTTTTCTGTTTTGGTTCCACTTCCTCTCTTTCTTTTTTTCCCCTCCCTTTTCCAGTGCAATTTAATCTCACACTTTCCCCCCAATAACAACTTTGTTTTCTTTCTTCTTCACCATCCTTATTTGTTTTCCTTTTCATATCATTTCAAATTTTTCTCCAAATAGTTGAATAATGTGTAAATGTTTTAATCAGTAAAGCAGGAGGAGAAGTCACTCTTTCTCTAAGCGTCTGTGCTGATTGTAGATTGGTGTTGGTTCTTCCTGTGCTCGCCACAGTCGGCCCTGCGTGTGTGTGTGTGTGTGTGTGTGTGTCATAGATAACACGGCGTGCTCTCCGCTGTCAGAAACAGGAAGAATGGAGCTCTGTAGTCTGTCCGTGATGAGAGAGCCTTCCCCTGTGTGTATGCACTGTACTTGCGAGTTGTTTTTTTTTTTATCACTTCAGAGGACTTCCATTAATTTGTATTAGCCGAAACTTAAACCAAGTCTCCTTCTTAAAAGTTATTTATATTCTGAGATGTTGCTGTTTGTCCCCAGATGTAATCACAGTAGTTCAAAGGTCATGACATTTTCAGATATCTGTATGTACAGCACTTTATTTCCAGCCACAGCTCCTCTAGTCCACATGTTGAAGAGTGTGTTGTGCGTGATTGATTAAAAAGCACTTGCAGCACATAGAAGTGCTGTGCTCAGTAAGTGTAGAGTCCTTTGGACATAATTAATAATGTTAACGTTTTATTCTTCTTCCCTGGGGTTCAATTTTTGCTGTTTAGTCAAAATTTATGGCATTTTAGAGAAACACACAACCTTTTCACTAGCATGTCAGTCCTGTGACACAAATGTGGCACCAATAGTGGGATAAGTGTATATTTTATTAGTCAAAATGTTTTTATATGATTTTCATCATATTATGGTAGGATATACATTATTTTATTTAATAATAAATAAGTAATAAAGCAATACATCTCACAGTATGCAGGCCCCAGCTGGCATGTTAATGTTAAAGGTTTGCAAAGTTGCATCTGAACATGTGTCATCAATAAAGACGCTTTCTGGAACAACGTCCTTTGCACAAACGCCTCATACACTGTCAACACGGTGGTGGAGGGGTGGTGATTTGGGCTTGCTTTGCAGCCACAGCACCTGGGCAGCTTGCAGTCACTGAGTTAACCATGAACTCCTCTGTATACAAAAGTATTCTAGACTCAAATGTGAGGACATCTGTCTGAAAGCTAAAGCTTGGCTGAAACTGGGTCATGCAACAGGACAATGATCCCAAGCACAGCAGCAAATCTACAACAGAATGGCTGAAAAAGCAAAAAGGAATCAGTGTTGTGATGGCCCAGTCATAGTTGATTTTAAATGTTGTGGTGGGACCTTAAGAGAGCTGCATATAAAAAAATGCCTGCAAAACTCAATGAACTGAAGCAACACAATAAAGAAGATGGGGCAAAATTTAAGCAGAATGATGTGAGACACTGAAAATGTCATAAAGAAAATTATTACTTTGAGTTATTGCTTCTAAATGCAGTTCTACAAGCTGCACAGAGATGGCCAGAATCCCTTCTTTCAAACAAGCCTGCTCTCCTCCCTTTTAATGCCCACTGAGTGTGATTACGCCTCTATTAAAACAAGGTGATTATTAATCCATACAGAATTATTTAAATCTCACAGGCCCCAGAAACTGCACTCATTTCTGGTTTTTCAATTAAAATTTTTTTGTCAGAAGAGGCAAAAGTTAGAAATAAATTCTGAAAATGTATCTTCAAGCAACACTGGCACAATGGATATGAAGTAATTTGGCATTTTATTCACTGTTTATTGTTTCTTTTTTAATTGTGGAAAACTTATGTTTCTCGAAACAGGTCTCTCTTACAACTGAGACACTAAAAAAGTGATTCCATTTAAAAACACGCAAACACAACAATAAATCCATAAAATAAAATGACAATCAGTAACTTTGTATTCATCATGAAGGTGCTTGCACACTAAAATATATGTATATTTTTATCTGCAAATGTATTTATAGAGAACTATTTTCCATTTAGTTTTTTTTCCAATAAAACAAATCATGTAATTTAATTAGATGTACTACGAGAGAGAAATATCTGTAACACAAGACTAACTGGGCACTGAGCCTATATCTGTAGGCTGCACTAACATGGTTCAGCCACTAGATGGCTCTAGAATGCAACAACAGAATAGTGGTGCTATAGCGTGGTGTGCGTGACTAAATAGGAAGGTTGCTGTGAAGTTTTCATTATTGTAAACCAGCCTTGACTGCCCATCTAAACCCATACACTTGTTGAAACACTAGTACTTTTCTAAGGACATTAACTGACAACTGATGTCAGTTACTAATCTTAATGTAAATTATTTCAATGAGTCACAAACCTCAGGGAGACCCTAAAGGAAATGTCCTTGCGAGGTTTACACTCTAATTGGTTCTTACAAAGACAGACATATAAGAGGCAGAGGAAGGTAATTAAGCGAGGTTGTCTTTGGAGTGAACACTGCCTCTCAGAGTTGGGTGCAGCTAATTATGAAAACAACCTGCAGCTACAACAGCTTTCATATCCTCAATGGGAACACAAGTTAAGACTCACCCCAGGCTACAACCCTGCGTGCAGAATGAAAAAGCATCCACGGCGCTGATCTGGATTTACACGGAAAAGGAAGAATCCAGCCGGATATCCTCCAAATCGTCTTTATAGATTACAAATCTTTGATCAACACATCAAAAGGGCGTCAAGGCACTTTTTGGTTTTCCTTTTCATCAACAGATAATTAATCACAATTAATTCACCGTTGTGCTTTTTATTCTGGGATTCAACTGAGCTTATCAGTGTGGTTTCACTTCAATCAATCAATATGAGCTCAAATCTACTTGCAAAATGGCTGAAATTAAAAACGGCCGTACTGAGTGATGACATCTTTCATTTAGATGCTTTTGCGGCACCTCACTCGATTCAGTGTCTGTAGCCCAACCAGCTGAAGCCTCAGGTTCAGGTGGTGAGAGCTGGAGAGATACTTAAACTGATGCAGACAGACTTAGACACTAACAACATGGCACTTCTGAAAAGTGATGTCAGTCTACGCTTTTTGGGTGTAACAATTGCGAAATCAGTCTATTATTTTGAAGGACTGTTGATGCTGGGCACTTTTTCACTATAAAACCATACTGTAGTAGTCACTGGAGTCCTCTGGAGTAGCATTAGATCGTCTAGATTTTCCCTTTCATCACTGTTATCCTTAAAACCTTATTTTCTGAAGTTTTTAAGAAACTCTAGCAAAAATCTTCTTTAATTCAATTCAGTTTTATTTATATAGCACCAAATCACAACAAACAGTCGCCTCAAGGCCCATTACAGAAAGCCGATGAAGACAAGTTATATGGAGAGAGAAATGCCTGAGAAATAGTATGTCATGATTCCCAGGTGGTCCTGGGAGTTTATTAATTAATACATGTTCTCTATTTGGTTCTTATTTATTCATTTTATTGTTTAGGTTTATTTTCCTTTATTCCTTTAGTTCTTGTTATACTTTAGTTTCAATTACTGTTGACATTAATGAAGTTTATTAGTCCCCTCAGTGTTTCCCTCCGTCTCATCCGTCTGTATTTCCCCCTCTGTGAAGTTCACTCATGCTTCTGTGTCTCTGTTTCACTTATGGTTGTTATACATTTCTTGTTTTACTGTGATCGTTATTTGTCTTTTGTGTCCTGTGTTTGGTTTTACGTACTCCTTCTGTCTCATTGCCATTGATTGTCTTCGCCTGTGTGATTATCTTCACTCCTGTTTCCATTTCACAATTAGCCTCAGTGTGTGTATACACAGGTCTGTCCTTCCCCATAGTCTCTGTGGAAGTTTCCCTGCATGCCCCCTCCTGACTTTCCCTTTAAGGAGTTTAATTTCTGTTGGTTCTGGTTTTGAACTGTTGGTTTAAACTCTGTTTTTGAAGCTGCTTCAGGATTTAGTTTGTGGACTTAATTTCAACATTAATAAAGGTTTGCCTTCTGTTACCTCGGCCCGCTTCTGAATCCTGCATTTATTCCAAATTCAGTGTCACAAATCACGGCTGTCGTTTAATCAATTAATTTGTGTCACCAGGCTTTATAGATTCTTACAGCTGAGTATCATTTGCATCGGCCTTACCACAGAACCCTGAGGAACTCCATAGCATTTAACATTTTATATTGTACTTACATGAAACATACTCAAGGTATTTGATGCCCTCATTGGCCTTACTTTTTTTTTTTAAATAAGGTGAATGTAAAAATATAAAAATGACCACACATACAGTATTTACCATTATATACACAACAGGCAGAAAGTGGGAACAGCAGTATCCTGTCATGTAAGAACTGCAGTGTGATGCTTTTGTTGTTTTTTCCTCCCTAAACCAGCTTGTGCTTCATGAACACACACACACACACATAGTAATTAAGTACCTTATATAAGTAGCTAATGATTAAACTTGGATCAGAAGGTTTTACTTCCCATGCGGTGCTTCACTGTGCAGACAGAAACAGCCAATTAACAAAAGAGCTGGTGCCCCACCAGAGAAAACTCACAGCAAGAGTGAAGGCTACTACAGCAGGAGGGAAAGCACACAATCAACACCGTTTTTTTTTTAAGCAAGAAAAATAATTTATTTATAATGATATAATAATAATAATTTCATCACATTGGCATTGCAGAGCTGCAGAAGGAAGCGTTGGTGTGAGACGCCACCTCGCAGCTACAGATTACACCATGGGATGGGGCAAGAAAAAGGGGTTATTCAATACATACACGGAATATTCCTTTAAATATGTATTTTTCAATGCGGAATAACAAAAATAGAATAATTCCAATATCTCTGTCTGTCTCTCTTTCTCTAGGTCTCTCTAATTATCATCTGTGTCTTTATAAGCTGCCTGTACAGCCCCCCAATACTGGGGTTTAAATTGGGTTTGGGGGGGTTGTTTATCTTACTTTGCTTGGGGAGGATAGAGGATGAAGCTTATCAGTGATGGACTTTATAGGCTGCTTGTCCACTGCAAAGTACTAAAACATAGTAAACCTCACCCATCTGTCACTCCTGAAGCAAACACAACAAAGTCTTTTGGCCCAAATCTGCAGCCACAACATCTCTCCGTCTCTTCCCGTTACTCTCAATCACACGCTCATAAAGCCGAGCACTGTTCAAAAATAGAACAAAGTCTTGATATTTTTATGCGATAATGTGATTCACTGAAGTAGCTCGATATATATCTGGAGGAGGTAGCATCTACCCACTGTATTCCATAAAGCAGTTATTTATTCATTTGTTGCCGGTATTGGAATTGTAAACTCACACTGCTGTTTTTTTAAGCAGTCTCTGTATGTAAAACCCACCTCTGATTGTATCTTTAAGACCTGAAAGAAATATTTTTGGCAAAATTTGATCCATTTCCAACCGTTTACTCTGTAGGCTAACCAACACACCGACTACTGACCAGGCATTCATAGGATTTGTTTCGAAACCTTATACATTGTTGAGAACATAAACTGTTTCACAGTCAGTATTCATTTAGTACCACTTCATGACAACAGTAACCTCAGTGTGCCAGTGATGGTGAGGATATTTTTACTTTTTATTGTCTGGTTCTCATGCCAGAAATCTGATGGGTTCCCTCACAAATAAACGTGTAAAAGATGGACGTAGCTGCCGTGACTTCACCTGCTGGAATCTGAAGCCTCAAAGTTTTGGTCATTATCGGCTAACGCTTGCTAGCTTGGTTAGTGCTAAGTGAGACAACTAAAATGCTACAGTTACACTAATGAAAGCTTAAAGGCAAACTTCTTGGACAGGCTGCACCAAACAACGAGTCATACACCGAAAAAAAAAAAAATCCAGTTCAGTGACTCAAATTAGTGGAACTACCTATTTCTGCACACCTCTCAGTCAAAAGAGCCACACTTCTAACTAGTTATTAAAGGGGAAACTATCCATAGAGACCAATTCAGGGTTTTTTTTGTTTGTTTGTTTTGCACCAGTCTGTAAACATGTTTTAAAATCCCCTTAAATTGGGAATTTTAACACAGGACTCTGACTCGCTTTTGGAGGAAAGCCTGAAAGTGGTCAGTAGAAGAATTGCAGAGTTTACCACTTCCGCCTTGGCTTCATTTTTCAGTCCTGTTGCTCTTACTTATTGAAGTCTGAGAAACTGATGACATAAAAGCAGCTTATCAATCACACTAGAGCCATGCCCTCACGCGTGTCCTACTTTATTGTCTGTTTTACTGTTAATTAGACATGTCGACATCGTACTGTGTTAAAGAGAACTTGAAACTAGTGCATGAGCTCATAAACTCATCAGGACAATTTTTACCGGGGTCATGGATCATACCAGAAGTAGAATCATTTTCTCACAGACTTCTATACAAATTGACTTGTTATCGAGGAGTCGTCCCCTGCTGGCCATTAGAGGAAATGACTCGGAGGCTAGGTCCATCTTTTATAATATTTGAACATCTTTCTACAGCACCCCCTGGTGTTTCTTTGTGTAACAGTTTCTAAGCAGTACTGCCGTTCACTTTTTAATCCCAGTCTCCCACTCCTCTATTTTCATTGCAGACAAGTGTGCACATCAGCCTGCAATTTGGTACGCGTGTCAGCTGAGTCACTGAAAAATAAAGTGTGAGTATTTTTCAAGAAAAGCGTGTATTATTTGAGTATAGAAATTTGAAAGTGTTCAATGAGAAATTTATTCTTAAATTTAAGCCATCAGATGTGATTTTGTGATGAGAGGCGGTATTTAAAGCATTAAATAGAGGAGGGTGAAAGCAGTGATTTTAGGAAGGGGTTTCGGGTTTCCATCTCTTGTGGTCAATTTGTGGTAAAATAAATGGGTTTTCTTTCCCAGGACTGACAAAAAACATTTCTCAGTCCGGTGCCAGAGTTGCAGTCAACTTTGTGCTGGAGGGGATGTTTTAATTGTTTACTCTGATCTGGCACTCGGTCTCACTGGAAACAGCTGTAGTCATTATAAAGTACTTAAGAAATTACTGTAATCACGGTTTAATTTTTGTGGAGCTCATTCCGATAAAGTGCGATCCTTCCGTTGGCGTGTGAGCAAATTATCCTTGCCTGAACTCCAACTCTCCCAACTTAACTTCCAAATTTTCTCTGCTGCTTTCTTAAATTTATGTCTCCTAGCAACAGGTTTCTATTTGGCTGTTCGATATCTGCAGAGGCCCGAAATGTTAAATGAAACCAAATTAATTAGCGAGCCACTGCAGCGCCTTCCTCCTCCCTTCTTGCTTTCTCATACCTTTTATCAACGCGTAGGGAAGCAAAAATAAGAGAGAGGGCGAGGGAAGAAAAAAAAAAAGCTTTTAGCGTGATTGTTTCTCTGACTCACGGGACAGCTGAGACGACGGGAGAGAGAGGAGGTGAAGGAAAAGATGATGGACTGTGAATGAATTTCAGCGTGGTAATCCCCACATTGAGCAGAGTCAAACCTCTGCTAGGCACGCCCCCCCCCCCCCACTCTTCCCTATTCCCCTCCCGATGAAGGGACAATACACGAGATATGCTTCCTGTCATCTCTCTTTCACACTTCATAAAAATGTCATTTTCAATACAATATGTTGCCAACATATTTTAAGTTTGCAGATGTTTCTTTGAGACAGAGCTGCTGTGTAGGCAGAAATACCCCCCCCCCCCCCCGTGTTGGACTGAGCTCTAATATACTGCACCCTTCAGTAGCTCCAGTTACAAATATATGGCACCCTGTTGGCTGTTGGTCCCGGCAGGACCTTTAGCTCCACACTTTGAAGATTAACCCAATTAATGAGATTATTTCCACTTCCGAAGGAACTCTTGTCTCTACAAAATATTTGCAAAACCTGCAAAAAAAAAAAAAAAAAAAAATTATGTTGTTCTTAATATTAAATGACTAGATCCTCACCAGCGTACCCATGTGTTCCTGTTTTTTTTTTCCCTCTCTCTCTCTTTCCTCCCCGATTAAAGGGAATCTGCCGTCTGCCAACATAAAAAGTAAAATAAAATAAAAAAACACAACACATTTATTTTTGATCCTCAGCACACACTGTAAGTGAACACCCTGTTCGACAGCCCGGCGCTTTTTTAGATGAAAGTATGTCTCCTTTCACACCACATGTTACAGTGCTGAAACAACACATCCTTTCGCTCCTAACGCAGTACTTGTATCTTCTTAGTCGGCTCCCACCCTGCTGGGTTTAGCGCAGGAACAATGTTTTATTTTTTATTTTTTTCCCTTCCCATCGAGTGGCCCTCCCTTCTTCCCTTCAGCCCAGTTCACTTATCTGACCTCTGCGACTGATGTGCGCCGAGGGAAAAGAGTCTTCACGGCCACACTCCGCCTGCATATGAATGCAGATTTGGGCAAATATTTGCCAGATTAAATGGAAATGCTCCCTTTAACACCTGCATGATAGTGTAATTTGGGCCAGATTCAACAAAGCGTCATGTTTGAGTGTGCATGTATTACCAAGGCAGCTGAAATAAAAAAAATAATTAAAAAAATGTAAAAAAAAACCAAAACAAAAACAAAAAACACAGTAGGCGCTGCAGCAACGCGCCTATAATTCAGTATACAAGGCAAACAAACACAGAGTTTTATAGGTTTATCTTTTTTCATTCACTAAATATTTAAAACAAGCGTCACTTGACTAGTCATCATAAATGGTGATAATTTATGCTTTTTTTTTTCAGGATGATGGAATACCTGAAGGACTGCTGTAGGGAAGAGAGATGTAGCTGAAGGAGTTTTTTTTTTCTTCCACTCACTCTTCTGTTGTTACTGTATGTGTGGGTCCTCTTTTTCCATCCACCAGGGGGAGCTCTGACTCAATAGCACCGAGAAATAGTTTGCCAACTGGGAGTCAGGAGATAAAAGATTCCCTCTTCCATTTTTCGCAATCCATCCATGCAGCGGGTAAGTCAAGTGTCAGAGCTGAACCACCGCTGATCAGAATGATCAGACCGTCCACACAGCCATGGAGAAATGATGGCAGGTCCAGGGTCAAAGACCGCAGGGCCATCGTCCGGTCCCAAAAGTCAAGGTCCTTTACGCAAAAGACACACTCAAACCTTCCCCATTTCTGTGTTAGTACACAGATCCCATCCATCCACTCATTTGTTCATTCATCCATGGTAATTCCATGTTACATGGATACTAGAGAGAAAAAAAATATATATAAAAACTCAGGAGAGCGAGAAAGAAAGAAGGCAGAAGATAAGCGCTGATAGAAAATGCTTTTTGCACGCTCAAACTAAGAACAGCATCTATTTTTCTTAACAGTCATTCATTGACATTCATCCGGTGTCACGTCTTCTGCTGAGCTCAGATGCATAGACTGAATGCAGAGAGAGGTGGAGGGGCGGAGGAGAGAGAGAGAAAAGAGATGGGAGAGACAGGAAGGGAACGTGGGAGAGGATAGAGAGAAGGTTAAAAGAGAAGGGAAGAAGGGAGAATGGAGGGTGAGAGCAAGGTGGGAGAGAGGTGCTGCTACTGAGAGAGAGAGAGAGAGAGAGAGAGAGAGAGAGAGAGAGAGAGAGAGAGAGAGAGAGAGAGAGTATCAATTGTATAGGGGAAGAAAAAGAGAGGGTGTGTGCTATGTGCCAGAAGAGAGGTTAGAGCAGAGAAAAAGAGAGACAGATGGAGCGTGTGCTCCAGCAGTGATGAAAAGAGGAGGAGAACAGTGAGCGGCGAAGAAGTGGAGGAGGAGGAGGGTGGCGCAGACGTCACCTCCTCTCTGCGGCCAAAGAGACGGCGTGCGCGGAGGAGGGCGAAACAAACAGAAACACTCCACAACACTGCAGACGGACACACGGAGGGAAATTTAGATTTTCGACTGGTCTCCCACTTCTCCTGCTAAACCGGCAGTGACCTCACAGCATCCTAGTGTTCCAAACTCCAACAGACATTCCGAAATGCTTTTGGTTCTGGAACGCTTCTATTTCCGTATCCATCCACTGATTTCCGAAACCCTCTCGGTTCTAGAATCTTCCGGGTTTTGGAATCCTTTAGGTAACAACATTTAGGTCACTCCAGTCCTATCCCTAAAAGAAAGGGAAGGAAGGGGTGTGTGTAGTGACAATTTGCACACAGAAACACACACACACACACACACACACTCACAAAAATGTGCGATGTGTAGTGAGAACGCACACAAATGCACACGTACATGCACACTTACATGCACTCACCCTCTTTTGTCTTTTCTCGCTCCCACTTTGTTCTTGGCACTTTCCTCTTGACACACGCGCACACATACACACATGTGCACACACACACATACACACCTTTAGGTCCCTTCTGGTCTGTTTGAAGTTTTTAACAGTCCTTTGGTCCCAACACCAGAGACCAAAATGAATAAAAACCCTGTTTAATAACCAGGCCTGCTTCATACTCTCCGAACAGAAACTCCACAGGCATGATATCCTCAGCACACACTTGTATGAACACACTCACACTTGTGTAGATTGGCCATTTTTTGTCTGTCTTCAATAACACTGTTTGGCAGTCTTTGTGTGTGTGTGTGTGTTTGAGTGTGTGTTTTCCCTTCACTGCGTGGGTAGTTTGTAGTCCCAATCTTCTTGCTGCTTTGTACACTATTTATAGTCTTTGTGTCTGCAGATGATAGCTGTTGATAGATGCGTTACATTTATCTTTGTACATGATACATACAGCATGATCCAGTTGAACATGTACACTAAATGGCCATCTGGCATGTTTATGAAAAAATATATGCAAAAAAATAAAAAATAGCATCCGAACAAAGAGTGAAAAGATAATAACAGACGAGGATAAAGGTGGCGGCGCAGTGGTTACACCATGTAAACGACCTCCGACACCAAATTGGGGGGGTGGAAAAAAAAGTGCTTACGTTCCAAATTGTCCTCCATTTGCAGAGTGCCTTTGTGGAATGTTTTGTGAAGGTCCATGTTCGTGTTCATAGCACGAGCAATAAAACGTTTGGCGTGCTCGTGCCTCATCTTTGGTGGCAAAAAGCCCCCGTGCAGTCTCTCTTTGTAAATCCTGCTCTTTTTATCTTCTGTCTGATGAAGATGAGAGGGCTGCTGTAGCATCGCATTCACCGTGGAGAGAAGCCAGAACCACGATGGCCAAGGTTTGGGAATATTTCCTTTTCGGAAGTCTACAGGTGATGGTCCTGTAGTGCTACGAGCTGAAGGGATTTGGTAGAGTTGAGAGTAAATGATGTGAAAGTCTCATATCCTCTGTAGTTTTATTCCACTTGTTTCATGGATTCATTTGATTCCTCTGTAGGGGGTTAGTATGGCCACAGGTTCAGAAATACCCCTGTGGTCTTCAGGGAATTTTGTCGCGTTTGTCTGGAAGAACCCAGGAGTAAAGATACTCGCTGGATATCTTTAGATTCCCAGAGTCTACTCCACCCATCTTCCACCTGTTTAGCTTCCACACTGAACAAATTCCCAGTAGGGAAAAAGTACTGCAGTGCAGTATTGACGCGTGACCTCAAAATCTCCACTTTTCATTGAATATTTAGTGAGAGCGTACTTTTCGCTCCACTGATGTCTCACTTTCCTAGAGGGACTAGTTGGACTGGGAACAACAGCGCTCCAACCATGGGAAGGACCATTTTGTCCAAAAGTGTGCTCCAATTTGATTGGACAGTGCAAATGGTCAATCATTAGTTGGAGCGATCTGGTTGGACATATTTGTCAGAAGGCCCCGTCCCCAGAGGGTGGTAGACTGCAGAATTGGTTGGTAGCTTTGTCAACAGCAAACAGACCTGGTAAACATCTGCTCAGATACTTCCATTCACTGATCGCTGGGTTTGTCGTACCCAGACGGCGCCTCTCCTCCCTCGGCATTCGACGCTGTGGTGGTTGAAAACTCTGTGACGCGTCGGGCCAGGGGGTTTGTGCTTTTCAGAAGCTCCATGGCAGAGACCCTGGCTCCTCCACTGGAAGACTTGTTGCCTTTCTTCTGAAGCAGGGCCATGAAGTTCTCATTGCGGGAACTCGACCTCTGGCTGCTGCCCAAGGTCAGATTTCGGAGGTCGCTACCGCTGGTGCTGTGCTTCACTGGTGACACCAGGCTCTGGCGACTGCCAAAGGAGTCAGAAGGCTCCTTACGACCCAGAACCTTTCGTTTGGACCTGGAGGGGAGGAGAAGATTATCAGCCAAAGCTGTTTGCAGCTGTTTCACTTCATCAAATGTACTACTTGTGTCTGATGAGTCACACTTAGATTGACATTTGCTTTTGGAGAATAGAGAAACTAAAATTTGTAACTACAGAAGGGACTCCATCCTTTCTTGTAAGAGATGAAAACACTGATTAGTGATCTTCCATTTCCCCTCCTCACTTATTCTTTGGTGGCTTTCAAGCTATTTTCAGCATCACACAAGGTAAAAATCACGAACACTTGTTGCTTAGTGACTAGATTTCTTGTCTCTTTCTATGTGTACTTGTATCCATACACGTGTATGAGAGAGAGAGGGACGCTGGAAGAAAAAAAAAAGACAAAATGAGAGCCAGTGGTCGTGCAGCATACCCACTTTAGATGTAGCTGTTGCTAGGGAACCTTATACTCTGTCTGTCTCACACCTTTTTCAACAAGACAATGTGTATTTTGTCACATGCTCGGGGTTATAAAAAGCTGCCAGGCAGGCTTGGTGATGGCTCAAAGCATTCGTGCTGTCCTGTCAAAACAGACTAAACTGTGAAGCACTTCTTAACCTTTAACAGGCATTTGAGGAAACCCATCTGCTCTAATATCACAGCTTGTACCAGTCTCAGTGTTTAAAATATGTCTTGGATGTGTGTGTGTGTGTGTGTGTGTGTGTGTGTGTGTGTGTGTGTGTGTGTGTGTGTGTGTGTGTGTGTGTGT
>JAVDPK010001365.1:228669-238897 GCA_034780415.1 Cichlasoma orientale | reverse complement strand
ACAAGTCACCATTTTCCATGCAAACTACAGGCAACCACAGCAATATGCTAGTGATTAAAACAATCACAAGGAGGATTTTTGGTGTAGCACCGTATACGTATTTGCAAACAATTCCAGCTATAGGTTGCCTGCAACCTCCAGCAGCCATTCTCCAACTGGTAACAGAATACACACTTTAGCAGCCAATGGTTGCGTTTTGTTTTTTTTCCATTCACATTGAAATGAAATAATGAATAAAAGAAAATTGCATTTAAAATATAGAATGTTGTTAGAAAAAAGTGTGGTTGTTTTGTGATGTCACAAACTGGTCTGTGGATGCACATTGTCAAGTATTTCAAGATAATTTAGCACTGTGCCAGAAATCCCCACCTTTGGACATTTGGCTACTAAGTTGAATTCACAGACTGATCCAAAAAAATGTTACATAGGCAAAAGTACTGGGCCGCACCAGTTAATCTTTGGAATCAGGTGTTTTTAGTCCGCGGGTTTATAAAATCAAGCATCTAGCCATGCAGTCTGCCTTTACAAACATTTGTGAAAAGAGCTCTCTGAACTCGAGTTAGTACCACAACAGGATGCCGCTATTGATAGTTCATTAGATTTCTTCCCTCCTGGATTTTCCACCATCAGCTGTAGGGTAACATTGTAAAGTTGCAAAGTGGAAGCATTTAGAAACCAGAGCAGCTCAGCCATGAAGGAGGCAGACCACGCCAAGCAGCTCCTGTAGGCAGCGTGTAGGTGGCTCAGTACTTTGGTCCATGCAGCGTATCTGCTAATTAGTAACACCAAAACTGAAGCATAAACTTCTTGCACATTTTGTAACACACATTTACACCTTCATTCAATTTAAATTAGTCAGTCATGCAAAAATTTGTCTCCCACACAGTTGTATAATGAAAGGACAAAAAAAAAAAAGCAATGGAGGCCTAAACAGTATTTGTACCGGCCAATAAATGTTTATTTCTGTTCACCACTTACTTTTGAAGCCTGGCCACTAGAGGAACTGCAGTTTTTGGTACCGATTGAAATATTTCTCCTAAAAAAAGCACAAATTATAACTTGACTCAACATCTAAAGTCTAAACTTTCATCTGTCAGCTCAGTGTCTTGAATTTAGGGCTCACAAATTTGGGTTTCTGTTCCGCTCTCATCAGCACTTCCAATCACAGACGGCAGCTGTTTCCCAGCAAATTAGCATCTACATCACATAGCAAAGCATTTAGCAAGACTAATGCCACTTTATAAGAAAATGGGTGAAACAGAGTCTTTTTAAATTGTCATCTTTTTGTGTGGAATATCCTCACTGTCCTCAGGCTGCTTATCTTGCCTCCATTTAAGGACCTTGTGCATCATCCATATGGTAAAGTAGAAGACCTTACAGGGTGGTGGTATCTCTTTTTATGACTTTTTAATGGCTGCTGCACAACTTTCATGCCTGGTAAACTCATTTAAACACGCGAGCAGTTTGCGTAAAGTTTGGCAGGTGTCAGATTTAAGTGAGCGGGACAACGTGGGAGTGTTTTGGAGTTGGGAATATAGAGTCGTGAATAAAAATTAATACAGCAATACACAACCACAAAACACAAAGAAGATAATGATGTGTTTTTGTGCGGGGGAAGGCAGTCCACCCACAGATTTAGAGCAGTTTTTAATGGCATTTGGGATCATTGATGTTGACATCTTCCTTCTGCTAAAATAAAAAGTGCCAGCAGCAGAAAACTGCGTATGATCTCACTCATTCTAAGTGCAATTATGCCTCTAAACTTCAGAGGAAACACAGGACAGGCTTTGCGCACGCACCAAACTTTCATAACCTTCAGCATGGATTAAGATGAGGCACTAATGTATGTCAGCTGTCATTTCAAGCTCAGATGCAGTGCGCTTTAAAAGTCATTCAATTGAGTTTGAAAGGGCTTTATAAACTCAAGGATAGTAGGTATTATTTCAACTGAAGTGAAATCATCACAATGGAAAAACTGGGGAAACAAGGCTTTTATGAGATGAGGCTCATGAGTGTGACACTGAACACATTTTCCACCACGCGTTGCCGATCATTCTCGTTTAATGTGCGTGGGAAATATTTCAAAAAGGAAGCAAGCGGGAAAATTGAGAGACTGGAGGACAAAGAAGCGAGAAAAGAGAACAGGAAAAAGCTCGGCGATGAGAAAAGCTGCCTAGACGGCTCAGAAGCTGGAGAGGTTAAGATGTTTTGGGTTGCAAATTCTTTTCCGTTTAAATAAAGTTTGGGAAAGCACGAGATCTGATTAAGCAACCTGCCGTCTCTCAGCTCGAGGCTATAGCATTCCTGCCCAAACTCTGACCAACTTAATCTGGTTGGTATTAATGCTCCTGTGTGGTCTGTCTCATTAATCCCAATAAGCATCATGCACACACTTGCTAACTCAAAAGCAGTTTGTGAAACATTGCTACAACATGACATCTTAGATTTTGTGCTGCTGCATTTATTTTTTTTAAAACTGTACCACTTTTTAATAAGTGCAGCTAAATGTCCACGCCTCTGCTAAATAATTTTTGTTATCCCCCTCTCCAGGTTATAACACTACATCTTGAGACAATAATAAACAGCCCATGACATTAGTGATGACATCACACAGGTCGGGATGACCACTCACTGCGTCATTCACCTGTGGCCCATGATGCTGTAGAAGATGTTACAGAGTCGAATCATTTTCACATATTCATCGACTCTTAAGCTCCAAAATCCTGCTGGTGATGGAGCAAATGGAACAAGGTCGCTTCCTTCTCTGTATGGAGGTTTAATGTGGATAAAAGAGGGGAGACACCCTGCAGATGACACTCCACGGGAAAGCAGAAAAAGTCATCAAATCAAACTGTTTTCTTAGGAATCCACTGTAGTGGATTTATTATTATTATTATTATTAATTATTATTCTTTAAACTGAAAGCATTTGAGTTTAAAGAAATAATAATTATGGATGATGCACAAAATTCTCCTCCCTGACAGAATCCTCCCATTAATTTGGGCATGGGACCAACACTAGTTAGGCTGGATTTGTGTCTCCCCATAGTCTTGCACCAGGGGTCTTTCACATATCCATCTGCTGTGATGACCCCTTGGGAAAATCAGGAACCAACCAAAACTACCTTTTCCAATTCCCAGATTGTTACATAAGAGCTGCTGGCAGATCCATTGCCATGAATCCATGCATCACAGCAACAGTGAAAGATGTAGGGTCTTACGTCCAACTTGTCATATATAGATGCTTCTTTAGGACCTCTTCACAGCAAATTTAAGCACTGTGGATACCTTAGAAGGTCATATTTTACCCCAAACATGACCCTTTTACTTGGCTATGAACAGAACACAAAACATGGCATTCTGGCTGGCAAACTTGTGATTTAAGCCACCCCTTCCACCTCTAAATGGGCACTTTGTCGCTGAAATGAGGACTGTGACGCCTCGTTGTCCAATCCACAGCCTGTGTGTCAAGGTACCAACTCTTTGAATCTATATGTGCAGTTCCAGTGGCTTATGAGCAAATGGCAGATTTTGATACCCTGGGGTGATACCCAGTTGTTTTAATAAACTAACTCTTAACGGAATATTAAACTTTTATTAACTTGATACTAAGTAACTCTCCAGATAGATTTTCCATAACTTGGGGACCTAAAAGTTGTTTAAATCCTTTAAAAAAATAATCTTGTTATCTAATGTGTTGTTACAATTTCAAAGGTAAAATAGAGACCTTCACAATATAAGAACATTCTGTCTGACATAAATGGTAATCATGACTTGATAAATTGCGAATGTGTTTGCTGGATTTGTTAATTCCTCTGGAAGCTATTAGACATTTCACTTTCTAAGCGCTTGCTTTTGCAGTTTGTTTTCATATAGACGCCTATTACACACCCGGCGCTCATGATAGAAAACTGTCGATTTTGCAGTGTTACAAATAATTGATTCAAAATCGCCTGACTGCTGCATGCAAAAACAGCAGGATCAGCTGGTTAGTAAACAGCGAGCAGAAGCCAAAACTTATCCAAACTGCAGTGGCCCTACGAAGTGAGGCGTCAGCAAGAGTCCGAAGATACAGAGTGATAAAGGAGATGAAAAAAGAGAGGAGGAATAGCTGGAGGGAAGGAGAAACAGATAACAGAGGAAGAAAAGGATACAAGATAAGATGAGTGAGGAAGTAGTGGAAGAAAATGGGTGGGGTGGGGGCGATGTAACTTTTTAAGAGACAGAAAGAAAAACGGGGAAAGGGAAGGTAAAAAGAACTGAAGAGAAAGAGTATAAAGAAATGGGAGAATAAACCGAGAAAGCAATGAGAAGGAGTGTGATGCGGGAAGCCCCAAACAGTTAGGAAAAGGCTCAGGAAGAACTATATGTCAAACAACAGAGGAGGTGAAGCAGTGAAAATGCAGAAAAAGATGGAGGTGGAGGTGGAGGAAGAAAAGGAAGGTAAAAGGTGTATAGTCAAGGCAGTGGAAGGAGACATGATCGAGAAATGGCACAGCGCTGAAAATCAGAGACCAAAAAAGATGAAGTAGGTGGAGAAAAAGAACGGAGTGGAAGAAGAGGAGGAAGGGAATTCACACCAATGAGGCCCAATCTGTCAAAACTAACAGCCTTAACAGGGAGGGAGAAAGATGCTGGCAGAGTTGAGCCAGTACCGAAAGGTGGGAGATTGGAAGATAAAAATAGGATCCAGCATGCTTCTGATTCATCTCACATCCAAATGCATTGAGCTTTAACTTGTTCCTGCAAGATAAATGGATGGTTAGTGTATTCAAACAACTTCAGGTACCGCTTTCTAACTCAGTGGGCATTTTGTTAGGTACATCTGTTCAGCTAATCACATGTCAGCAACTCAATGCATTTAGGCACGGAGACAAACCAAGCATCAGAAGGGAGAAGAAAGGTGATTAATGTGACTTTCAAAGTGGCATGGTTGTTAGTGCCAGACGGGCTGGTCTGTATTTCAAAAACTGCTAATCAACTGGGATTTCCCCACACAGCCACCTCTAGGGTTTACAGAGAGCGGCCTGAAAAAGAGAAAATATCCAGTAAGCAGCGACAGTAACTCAAATGACCACTCGTTACAATCAAAGTATGCAGAAGAGCATCTCTGAATGCACCGCACATTGAACCTTGAAGCAGATGGGCTACAGGAGCAGAAGACCACACCGGGTGACACTCCTGTCAGCTAAGAACAGGAAACTGAGGCTACAGTTTGATTTCTTCTGTGGTATTCAGATGGCAGGGTCAGAATTTGATGTAAACAACATAAAAGCATGGATCCACCCTGCCTTAAAAGGTTCAGGCTGCTGCTGGTGGTGTAATGGTGTGGGGGATATTTTCTTGACACACTTTGGGCCCCTTAGTGCCAACTGAGCATCATTTAAACACCACAGCCTCCCTGAGTATTGTTGCTGACCATGTCCATTCCTTTATGACCACAGTGTACCCATCCTCTGATGGCTGCTTCCAGCAGGATAATGCACCATGTCACAAGGTTCAGATCATATCAAACTGGTTTCTTGAACATGACAATGAGTTCCATGTACTTAAATGGCCTCCACAGTCACCAGCTCGCAATCCAGCACCTTTGGGATGTGGTGGAATGGGAGAATCAGAGCAGGGACGTGCAGCCGACAAACCTGTAGCAACTGTGTGATGCTATCGTGTCAACATGAATCAAAGTCTCTCAGGAATGTTTCCGGCACCTTGTTGTTTATTGTTTTAACATAAGGTGTCCACACAGCAGACGGGAACAGAGGAGACAAACTTATCAAGATCTGCAAGATCTGATCAACTCTGCACACCCACTCTATGCCCTGGAGGCTATCAAGAGTAGCACCTTTAGTCAAAGACCACCAAAGTGCAAGTCTGTGTGCCTCAGGAGGTCTTTTATACCAGCTGCTATAAGACTGTGTTAATGCACAATAATAATAATAATAGGATTTTATCCACGTTTGCACAATTGCACATATTAGTCTCTGCCTGTTTTATTTATTCATATATTATTGACTTTATTGGTAATTATACAGTTTTGCTGTTTGGGATGTGCACTGTTATGTGATGATGCTGCCTTGTCAATGTAATTTCCTGCAAAGGATTAATAAATCAATCTACAGTCTATTTACATGCAAAACAAACAAAAAAAATGACATTGATCGATTAAAACAAACAAATCTTTGCAGTAAAAGTAAAATTGTCTTCCTTTGACTACCACCAGGACTTTGCATGCAGAAACAGAGCTATTAACTATCAAACTTACTTATACTGATGCTGTTACTTCAATTTATGTAACACTTGAATGAAGCAACTTTCGCTTCCAACAGTATTCTCCCAAGCAGTACTGCAACTTTTACTCACTTTGGCACTTTCTCCACCACTTTCCATGATGCATTTTTAAATTACCTCACTAGTAGCAATATAAAAAGCCAGCAGGTCTCCAGTAAATGTCAAGAGTTTGAAAACTGACCCGAGAGATGTTGGATCCGAAAGTCGGCAGCGCTAAAGCCGAAGGGGAGGGAAAGAAAACAGTTGTATATCCAGATATCCAGATAGCAGCCGGGCTCCACTGCACCGACTGCAGCTCGGATACATGACTGCAGGGTACTCTGGTGGGAAACTGAGGGAGGGGGAGGAGGGATGCTATTGGTGTTTGGGGTGTAAAGGTATGCCGGTCACTCCCACTCTTGCATACACACACACGCAGAGTGGTTAAGAACGGCTTACCCCACCCCCTTCCTCTGTCCAGACAAGCAGGCCATGCACTCATGTATCACTAACTTGTATATCATGTGTGTTTGCATGTCTGTGTGTGTGTGTGTGGGGGGGGGGGGGGCTCGTTTGTTTCAGGCGGGAGCCTATAAACATGTGCTTTGAGTGCAAAAATGAATCTTCCTCTTTTATATATTAACCTGGGGATAATTTGCACAAATCACCATTTAAGCTTTATTGATCACATTACAACGCCTACATACACAAATCTGCATCCTTGTTTGCGTACAGTGCACCCATTCACAGATGAACCCAACCATCCTTGACAATATACACCCTGGTTGTGTCAAATTTGGGTCACCCTTTCTTCTCCCCTCTAGGAAGATGAAGGGGGGGAGACAGAAATCAACAATACGCCTCTTTCAGCATAGCCCGAGTGCACGTTTGTCTGTGTACACAGACAAATGTGTGTGTGTGTGTGTTTGTGTGTACATATATTCATGTCATGTCTCTGTCCTTGTGATTTAGCATGCAGAATTGATCGATCCATTACAGGGAACGGGGCTGGTGCATGGACCATGAAAGAGGATGGTGGTGACCTAGAAGGACGTACTTGGCGGTTAGCGGCCTAGTTTATTTTGCTCATGAGAAACCGCGAGGAGGGTCCTGATCCAATTATCAGGCCCTCTTTATACAGGGACAAATTTTTGGCTTCATTTCCTGTCACTTATCCAGGAAATTTTTCTGGATGACTACTTGATGTTTTTTCTTTTTATAGTAGTGCAAGGAGTACGCAGCACGAAGGCAACTTCTTATGGCTAAAATGCTCCTGTCTTGAGTTCTTGGGTCCTTTCATTAACTTCAGTTTCAGACAAAGCTACAAGTATGGTACACATAGTTTTGGACGTGGTTGAGGCTGTGAAGTCCACTTTGTGATCCACTCTTTTCCATTGAGCTCTCCAAGCTTGAAGAACTGCAGATATCTTTCAGGAACCACTAAACCTTATGTCTTGATGTCGCCTCCTAATTGCCTTAGATAAGAGGGTGACACAATGCAATTTCATTCCGTCTTTTATCCAGTCCTGATTTATTTTTCCATTATTATCGGTTACAAATGTGGCACAAGACTTGCAACCAAGTAGAGAACCTACATATCAATGTGTAGTGCAAGAACTTTGATTCATAGTTTTTTTTAGCATTCAACACATTTTTTTTAGGACACCTCCTTCTGTGTTCCCTTATCTGTATACTCCTGTCTGAGTGAGTTGTTTTTGGTCCTTTTTCCACTTGATTGAGTTCACCTGTGCCCAATTATCCCTCACTCATACCACATTTCGGTGCCGGTGCTCGTGCCAGTGCCGGTGTCGGTTCCAATGAACCGGCGAACCGCTTAAGAACGGGCCCGCGTTTCCACTGCACTTTGCGAGCTGATCCTTGACGTATGAGTGTGGGCAGTTCCTGGTCTGGAAATGGAAGCTGAAGGGCACAAAGTTGCAGAACACACTCCCCTTTTGGAAATTTTATTTCTTGTGCTCTGAACATATTTTACTGTCTAAGCCAAACTACTGCAGCATCTGTGTGCAGCACAGAGGTAAACACAGACAGCGATTACGAGCAAGATGACAAGTACGCACTTTGCGTCCTTTTATCTGTGATGTGAACTGATACAAAGCAGCAAGTTCGGCCTTAGGGCCCAACCTAATTCACAGCCGTGAAAATCGCATCGCTTTTCTCGTGTAATGCACACCATGCAGTGAAATAGCGGTAAAAAACTTTATGTTGAGATGTCAGAGTCACGCCCTTCTGCTGCTTGTGTCACACGTTCTTGGTTCCAGACCAGCTAGCTTGCAGTTCTGGAGTTGAAGCCGCTTTTTTGCTGAGCACCGAGTGAGTTCACGGTGGAAAAAACCCTGAACGGTTCGAGCGCTTGGCACCGGCACCCAGTCAGTGGAAAAAGAGGCTGGTCTTTATTAAACTAGGCATAGAAACTCATTGCTTGCTTGTTATAGCCTTTGTTATAGCAGGATTTCATCTTATCCAGGTGACTTCACGGTTAACTCCGGGTTTTCTGTGCCACAATGTTGGTTCCCTTTTTACTAGGGTATATTGTCATGGTAACCCACGCTGTAAACCCAACCCGCTCTTGAGCACGTTATGTATAGTTTTTACTTCCTTTGTAAAAATCAGCCACTCTGCTGACAGTACACTCCCTTCATAGTGCTGGCCTCAGGTCTCACTAACAAGATCATATTAAACTGTGAATTATGGGCTTGTTAGGCATCCATAGTGTGGGTTGATGACTAAAATGTGGATGAGGAAGATTAGGGAAAACTAACTAATCTAAAAGTTAAGGCAAAGTAGAGGGCAGGAGCAAAGAGAGAGAGGTCTGCACACCTTTTATACACTTTGGCATCTCCCTTTCTAGAGTCAACCAATTAGCTCGAGAGAGTAAAGCAGGATTTATAGTCCCACGCTGAATTCCCTGTAGTGCAAAACACTGTTCCTTGCATTTATATTTGCGTGCCTGTGCCCCTCTGCTCCGCCATCATGAGTGACACTGAGCTAATCCCGTTAGACTTGAGCTAAGAAATATTTTAAATACTTTTTTTTCTCCTTTTCATTTCTTTTTACTTAAATTCAGGAACGAGAGAAGAGTTCCAAACTGATTGAGTTTATATTTAGATCGACTGTGCTATAAAAAACCCACGTCTACATTCGAAGAATACTACAGCATTAGCGTTGTAAACTGTTGCTCAGCAGAGGCATTATTGTGCTAATTATATGCTGTGGTTACAGTGAACATTAATACCAAGCAGACCTATCACAGTTGTGGTGGTCTGGATTGCTGTGACATGTAGTTATTGTTCTGAGAAGGTACATGACAAAGCTACAGCGTAGATTTAACTTTACTGTGAATCAAGCTTTACAAAGAGGCCTTAACACTTCGTAGTTTCACAACTTCAGTCGTTATTGCAGCTCAGATGAGATTTAACCTCGACATCGAGGCCACGGTTGCCAGCCAGAAAAGGGTGGAGTGCCCACTTCGGGTTGGGAAGGAGTTGTTGTTGGAGAAGCATCTTGGGGTCTTGTTCATGAGCGAGGGAAGGAAGGAGCAAGAGATTTTGACAGATGGATTGGTGTAGTGTCGGCAGTGATGCAGATGCTGTACTGGTTTGTCGTGGTGAAGACAGAGCTGAGCGGGAAAACGAAGCTGTCGATTTATTGGTTGATCTATGTTTCCTCCCCCGCCTATGGCCACCAGCAGTGGGTAGAGACCAAAAGAATGAGACTGCGGATATGAGCGGTGGAAATGAGCTTCCTCCAAAGGGCGCCCTTTAGAGATAGGTGCTCAGAGTAGAGCTGCTA
The DNA here is from genome assembly GCA_034780415.1 of Cichlasoma orientale. Classification (NCBI taxonomy): domain Eukaryota; kingdom Metazoa; phylum Chordata; class Actinopteri; order Cichliformes; family Cichlidae; genus Cichlasoma; species Cichlasoma orientale. The sequence goes on along the minus strand of JAVDPK010001365.1, from coordinate 228,821 downwards.
CTCTTCCACACTGAAAGGAACCAGTTGAGGTGTTTCCTTCCAGGCAAACCAGGACTCACTGGGATGCCTCTGTGTCCCACCAGACACAGACCATCTGGGCAGCTCTGCTTAGACTTCTGTGCAGATAGGCATCAGAAGATGGACGGATGGAT